>CM075876.1:16853200-17180700 GCA_038021265.1 Cyprinella venusta | reverse complement strand
CCTATCCCTAAACACGTGTTGTGCTTCATGGTGCGTGCCATGGATTTAACTCCCTGAACCAGCTAGTCCTGCTTTCCTTGTCTTGCCTCGCATTACAGGAATTCCTCCCACTTCACAGGACAAGCTAATTGATAGGAAGCGAGAGAATACTTACTGTAGATGGAAAGATCGAATGACTGAGATTGTGATAGAAGTTCAGTGTGTGGAGAGAGAGAGAGAGAGAGAGAGAGAGAGAGAGAGAGAGAGAGAGAGAGAGAGAGTTTAGTTTGTTTTTGCAACTGCTAAACATTGAACACAAATGTTATGAAGCTCTAGGGTATTATATTTGATATAAAAGTGATATTTTATCATAGTCTCAGCACTTACAGTAGTTTTTAGTGTGCTTTTAAAGTGTAATATATTGTATCTCATGGGTTATCTGTTCTTTCAGGTGAATCTGGAACCAGAGGGAAGAGTGTATGTATCCATCTCTCTCACTGGCTCCTTTACAGATGGTTAGCTGTTTTCATTAACTAACTATAAATATGTCTAATGTTTTAAATATAAATCTTGGTCACACTTTAGTTTAGGGTCCAATTCTCTTGAATTGCCTCCACTTTTCCCTCAATAAACACCTAATAACGGCTTATTAATAGTTAGCAAGGTTGTTTTTAAGTTTATGTATTGAGTAGGATTAGGGATGTAGAATATGGTCATGTAGAATAAGGCATTAATATGTGCTTTATAAGTACTAATAAACAGCCAATGTCCTAGTAATATACATGCTATTAAGCAAAATTGAACCCTAAACTAAAGTGTTTCCTAAATCTTTATTATTTTTATGTAAAAATCAATTATTGATGTGTAATTATAATATAAAGTGTTTGTTTATATGTAATTCTGTGACAAATCTGTCATGAACATTTACAGTAGACGGCTATAAATGTAACCTGGTGTGCTGTTTTTCTGTTAGACTGAAAAAAAATTAATCATTTTATGTCTTTTAATAAAAATGTTGTTATATTTTTGTCTTTAAACTTAGTATTCAATCTCTTTTTTTAAATTTTATTCTAAAAAAATGGTCAGCGTCATAACCAGCTTTTCATAATTCTTTGCATTTTCATGTGTACTTATCCACACTGTAAAAAAATATTTTCATGATTTGTAATCACAACAATTTTTCTTTTGTCAAATCAACTTAAATAATTTATGTAGTTCAGATAACATAATATTTTGAGTTTCTGGTGATTAAATCAATCTCCTTCATTGTAACTCAATTTTTCCATTTCAAAGAACTTAAAATTTTAAGGCAACCAGGTTACTTAATTTTTTAAGTTAAACCATATTTTTTTTTACAGTGTACAATGAATTTAGTTGTCATTTTAATTGTGCTGACCGAGTGTTGCCATCAATTTCAGATGAAGCTGTGAATGGATTGAGACCCCATAAAAAACTTACAAGAGAGGGGCAAAAAGCTTTAAAGAAAAGAAAGGTCCACCAAGTCTACGGTCATAAGTTTATGGCAACCTTCCTTCCTCAGCCCACTTTTTGCTGCCATTGCAAAAACTTCATTTGGTGAGACTTACAGTACATAGAAAACCGACCTTCATGCACATTTAATTAATGTATGGTATGCCATGTGTTATAAAAATGTGTTATTCGTTTCATAAAAATAAAATCTTTTCCCAGGGGTGTTATTGGAAAGCAAGGTTATCAATGTCAAGGTGTGTATGGTTACTTATAGGGGTGTAACGATATATTGTGCCACAATATATCACAATACAAAAGTGCAAACGTGGATAGTGACGATATGTATCGTGGATAGTCCCCCCAAAATAAAAATTACTGTGTGAGAAAAAATTCAAGTTTTCAGAGATTAAGTGTCAGAACTACATTGAACTACTATATATATATATATATATATATATATATATATATATATATATATATATATATATATAATGCAATGGGGGAATATTTGTGGGTCCTGATAATGCCAAATGTCTGATGTTACCAGTAAAAAGTGGCCGAATTAATTTGAAATATATCTAGTCAGTGAAAGAGTGCAAGCATATTCATCTACAATAACTCAGTAATTTCAGCTTCAGAATCATGAATATTGTTATTCTGGTGTCACCATTGTCCTTGGGTTATAAGCACCAAGTCCAAGCCTATTCATTTAAACCCACAATGTAATATCAAATTTAGCATTTTAATCAACAGTACATTTTTTGTTAACCTTTTATCATATGTCTTGGAGTATCGTGAGTTCAGTATCGTGATATGTATTGAATCGTGACATTAGGGTATCGTTACACCCCTATTTACTTATATCAATGCAATCATTATTATCCCATTTGCATACATAAGAAATAGTAACCTTCACTTTTTGCCTTTCTACTCTAGTGTGCGCATGTGTGGTCCATAAGAGGTGTCATAACTTGATTGTAAGTGAGTGTCCACGAATGAAGAAAGATTTAAATGAGGTAAGAGAGTGAGTGAGTGAGTGTGTGTGTGTGCATGTGTGTGAATTGATCCATTTGATATGCCTATTACTCTATGTACAGGGCCAAAGGCAGGGCTTCAGCGTCAACTTACCCCACCAGTTTAGAGAACACAACTACAAAGTTCCCACATACTGTAACCACTGCGGATCTCTCCTGTACGGCCTGATCAAACAGGGTCTCCATTGCAAGAGTAAGCACATATTTACTCGTCTTATTGGAATACATGTGAACACGGCTGCTTTGTAGTCAAAGATTGTTGTTGTCATCTGTGTGGTGTGAATTTGTTCAGTTTGCAAGATGAACATCCACAAACGCTGTGAACAAAATGTTGCACCCAACTGCGGAGTGAACAGTTCGGAACTGGCCAGGAAATTGTCAGAGATTGGAGTGCTCAACACACTCTCCAAACGAAAGGTATCTTCATAAGAGCCATCTCAAATGTCTAATATTTGTCTTTGTGAGATATTCCTTCAAATGTGTTTCTCCGTATTTTTTCCCCGTAGAGTTCTCCGCACATGCCAGGAATAAAGGGTCAGAGCTCCATTAAAAGCATGCCAACATCATTTGAGGAGCAAGAGGATGAGACTGTTAAAGTTTGTCTGGAAGACTTTAGTTTCTTGCAAGTGCTCGGAAAAGGCAGCTTTGGCAAGGTATCGCACATGCCACTATGCCTCATTACCAAGATTACATTCCCTTGCATTTGATCATTTTAGATTTTCAATATGTCTCAAGAACGTGTGTGTTTGTGTGCATCTGTAGGTGATGTTGGCTCGTCTAAAAACTGACCACAGGGTCTTTGCTGTGAAAATGCTGAAGAAGGATGTCATACTGCAAGATGATGATGTCGAGGCAACCATGATTGAGAAGAGAGTGCTGACTCTGGCCCACCAACATCCATTTCTCACACAGCTCTACTACTGCTTTCAGACTGCGGTAAGAACCCTCTAATGGATTTAGGGTGCTAATAGCGTTTCATATGATGAATAGAGATAAAATAATAACAATACATTTATTGTAACAGATTTGATCAATCCCATACTCCATACATAAGGCTTACCCCTGAATTACCCTGAGATATGCGTTACGTTTCATCGTGTTTTAGGGTAAAGGAAAGGAAATGTCCGTAAACTTAAAAGATGATGTCCTCACAGAAAATTACCAGTATCATTACAGTCTACATTGAACTCTGATAAAGGAAAGTTTGATTCCTTTTTATAAAAATTCATTCATAGGACAATAGAAGAATCTAGAAATGCTTTCGGGAAACTTGAGTAAATGCTGTAATCGCCTCAGGGGTGAATTCTGTTCAGTGTGTGATTTGTTGACATGCTATTGGGTAGATAATCTGTAATATGAGGCTAGAAGAAATCACGCTAGACTTTGCAGTAGAGGTGAACTTATGTCATCACAATGACAAGTGTTGTTGAATGTAGACACTCCATTTCCCTCAGGCCTCACTCTACCAGGAAACACCAGGAAAGGGTTTTTTGGCAAAACCCCTTGACATCATATCAAAATAATTGTTTACGTTCCTGAAATACTTTTGCTTTATCTTCAATCTCCTGAAACATACTTCAGTCTCCTGAAACTTCATGAGAATATTTCCTGAGGTTAAAAATCTGACAGCTTAATAGCAGTTAATGCTTCTGATTCTTGATATACAGTCCGTACGATTACTGCTCTTTCTGAGAGCATGATTTAAAATAAAAGCCATCCAAAAGCCCATATTTAGAAATAATCTAAATGAGCGAGGACAGTTGCAATACCCAATGTAAACAGTAGATGGTGCGTCTTGGTTAGTAATGGTATTCACTTCCTGCTCTCCACACCGAAAACCGTAACAGGAAGTGATGCAAGTTTTTTTGTTGACTTGCACATTTTATCCTTCTTTTACTGTGTAGGATTTTATCATACCCTTGATCAGTTAATAAAAAGTGACAGTGAAGACACTTATAAACTTTTGAACAGTTGTGTATATTAAATAAATGTTTTATAATTGCAATGGATGAGTAAAATATAATATATAAATTGTTGTTTATAGTCATTTTTACATTAATAGCATCAATGTGTTATAGAACACAAGTTCAAATATTGTACATATTTCAGTTCAACATGTTTATTAATGCTGGAGAGGTAATAGAATTTGTATTTGACTCTTTTATACTTTATAACATGTTTTTCCACATTATTTTTCTCTGTTATTTTTTGCTAACCTGTGCTCTTCATTTCCCAGGATCGGTTATTCTTTGTCATGGAGTTTGTGAATGGTGGTGACCTCATGTTCCACATCCAGAAGTGCAGGCGTTTTGATGAGCCACGAGCACAGTTTTATGCCGCGGAGATCATTTTGGCCCTGAAGTTCCTTCACTTCAAAGGCATCATTTACAGGTGAGGAATACTGTGGATCAGGTTATTTCCTCTCATTATTTTATCCTTTCTTTGCTACAGTATTTTCGAGCTAGCTGTCCAAGTTAGCTTATCTTTCCTCACGTTTTTAAAGTAAAAAAAACTTGTGATTCCTTTGTTGGAAGGAAAGAATATTTTAAATTCATTTTGTTCATGTGAAACTACTGTAGATTTTCACACCCCAGTGCAACTGCCTTTCAGTTGTTTGTTTATCATGCTTGTGATCAGTCTACGCATGTCCTGACACATTTCGTCAGTTTTACAGACAGTCTCCGCCCTAGACTTAGTCTTCCTATTCCTTGTTGGAACATTGTGCTCTTCCTGGCTGTAATCACATGACCTTTGTCTACCTGAATAAGCTTTCCGATCACCCTTGTAATAGAGCCAAGCCAAGCCCAAATATAAATAGATCTGGCAAACTGCTTTCCCATTCAAATGAGGCTTGCAGCTTTTACAAGCTACCCTGTGGGGTCTTTTTTTGGAATCCCAGTGAACTTTTCTGACCCTCTGTCGTCTTTACAATCATATGGGCCTCTTTATGGCCACTCTCACCTTTCATTTTGATTTTATTGGGCTTTAAAGCTAATTATTTTAGGGTAATTATAACATTTCTGTGAAGTGAAGCTTATGGGAAGAAGGGTAGTGTCCTGGGAAAGATGGCAGTGTTGTATTGTAAGAGGACTAGAGGGACATTTTGAGTGCAGACTTGAGCTGATGTCACAGGCTTGCCTGGCATGTAATGGAGCTATTATTACATAAGCTGTTTACTCAGAAAGACAGAGAGAGCAAGGGAGGGGGAGTGAGATAGAGACATGTGCACTGCTCTGGTTTTATCACATGAATCTTTTTCTGTTACAAAGTGCAATATAGCATAACATGCATTATTCTGAATAAATATTCAAAATCCCATCACAATATTTCAGCATTGGTTTTGCAGGGCCACCTGTAACACACCTTTTATAAAACCAGCAATGCAACGTTTTGTTAACCTCTGTGCCATCACGCTGTTCCTCTCCACTTCACCTTGCTTAACCCTGATCTTATATTAGATGTTGCTGTAATGCTGTGTAATCTGGCTCTGCTCTAATCCGAGGACTAGACTATACTGGACTTATTCAAAAAGAATGGACAGTGCATGAAGTAAATGAAGAGTTCATTAGTGACTTTATTGTTTTAGTCTCACTTCAGCCTGTTATACCCGGAGGCTTGAATAAAGTGTTTATTGACCTCTCAAATTGTTCCACTGTTGCTAAAGTATATCTGGTTTCCAAAAGGGCATCAGAAATGACACACTTTCCGTTGTTGTTTTATTCTTTTTAAATTAAATGATAAACTTTGTTATCAGATTGCAAGAGTCTTGGGTTGTTTTACATAGAAAGGAAAGCATTCGGTTACGTCAATGATGGTAGATGAGAGATTTGCTCATTTTGCTGGCTCTGCAACAGTTCTGCCTGTTCTCCAGCTGCAGATTCGGGCTGTGGCTGATGAGTTTGCCATACTGTTACAGTATTTTTGCCAGTGCCAGCCCTCTAAAACTGTGAGCGTGAGTCTCTGCATGTCTCTGTGCTTGTTCACTTGGCATGAAGTAAAAGAAGTTAAGAAATCTTTGTCTTTCTCGTTTCCATTTGTGTATATTACCTGATTCATAACACTTGAGAATAACATTGTATAAATTTGGAAAGAAACATGTTGACACAAGTTGTCAGAAACACACACAGTGCTTTTAATCATCTTAAAAAATGATTTTTATACTGTACAAACTAAATGTTTAATCCCCTAAACCTCCCATCACAGAAAACTTTCAGCATTTTTACATTTTCTATACTCAATTGTTCAAGAGAATGATTTTATGAATGATTCACACTGAAATGCTCCTGTTTCATGAATGTTACTCTGACTGACTGTAGTAATGGGAGATGGAACGTGTAACGAATCAGCAGAACCAAAGGGATCCATTCGCATTTATGAGAATGGTCAAGACAGGCAGGGTCAAACCGAACAGAGAAGGCAAGGCAGAGACAAACCTGGTAGACAGGCAAAAGATCAAGGCAGGCAGAGAGAATCAGAGTCCAGTAAACAGCCCAGGGTCATGGCTGGCAGAGAACGGTCAGCAATAATAAACAATACAAAGGTCAAACACAGGAATCAAAAATCGGGAAAATACCGCTCCGAAATGATATCCAGGAAAGTCAAGACGTCACACTGGTGGAAGTCTTGACTTTGACTTTGGAAGTGGTTTATGTGTGTGTTTGTGTGTGAATGAGATACAGGTGTGTGTAATCAGCGCAGTTTAGGTGTAAGGTGTAATCAGTTCAGGGAGGTGCACGATGGGACATGTACTGCAAGTTAACCCAGGAAGCGCTTGGCTAATCGTGACAGAACAACACGTTGTTGTAAAACAATCGATTCTTTGTTGTTTACGGAGTAATGCTGAACAGTCATGCACTTTTAACAACACAGTAAAGAGGTCACCTCTGAATGTGTTCTCTGGTTCTCTGTTAATTGTTTTCTAATGAAATTTGATCACATTTCCTTTGGCCACAAGAAGCTGTTAATGCAATTCAGATTCCGTCATTCTCTTTTCCACTGGATCAGTATGGCCTTTCCTTCTCTGATGACAGAATGAATGATGCTCCTCATGCTGATTACTCTACACACTTGTGTCAAGCATGCAAGCATTGCAGTACACACTCATTTGTCAGTGCGTTTTGAACGCATTTGAACTCTGTGAAGCTCATTTGTTATTCACTATTGAATGTTTGCGATATTTAGTTTGCATTGTTCGTGCTACCACAGGCTGTCTTTCCACTTGTTATTTATGACTTATGTGTAGGTACACATAAATTACACTTGTAATGTGTCTTTCATTCATAAAATTATACAAATCCTTCAGCTGTTTAATAAAATATGTTGGCTATGTAAAGCAATTAATAGCTTAGTAATAGCAACACTTAGCTTCCGATAAGAGTGTATTAGTTTTTGCTTCATTTGATCCATTTTAACGTTTAAATCCTTTCAGCAGAATTGGAAGTGCAGAAAACATCTGAAATGTAAAAAGTAAATGATTAATTATTGATATTTAATAATAATAATAACTTTTACCTTGATGTTACTTACTTGATGGTTACACTCAGTGCAATTTTTCTACTTAGTAATAATTTGAGTTTTGTCATTCTGTTTTAAAGGGACCTGAAACTGGACAATATTCTCCTGGACAGACAAGGCCATTGCAAACTGGCAGATTTTGGCATGTGCAAAGAGGAAATGTTTAATGGAAAACTTACTAGCACCTTCTGTGGGACTCCAGATTATATTGCACCTGAGGTGAGCATCACTAAAAGAGGATATATAAGATAATGGTTGATGTGTGTGTGTGTGTGTGTTCTCTTCCCATGTAGATGTGTTTAATGCTGTGTGTCTCTCTCAGATCATCCTGGAGGAGATGTATGGCGTATCAGTGGACTGGTGGGCTCTGGGTGTGCTGCTTTATGAGATGCTTTCGGGACACGCTCCATTTGAAGCGGAGACTGAGGACGAGCTGTTTGAGTGCATCCTCAAAGAAGAGATCATTTATTCATCCTGGCTCAGCAACGAGGCCGAGGACATCCTTAAAGGAGTGAGTCCAGATCTGCAGTCAAAAAAAAAAAAAAGATTGATAACACATGATGACTTAAAATAAGTCAGACCAAAACAAAATGTCTCTTCGTAAACACCCGCGCGTTTGCATGTTCTTAACCTGATAACGCTTACCCTAACCCTAACCCTTTCAAGAACGACTTGTCGACCGCGATCGACAGGTTGGTGATTCCTGTAACACACTGTTTTACGGTCAATGACAAGAGTACTAATCAGCTGTCTCACGAACGTAACCAGCACATTTATCTCCACATAGCAAAGCCATAACACAGCGAGGGGGAAAAACTAAGTTACATGAAACAGTCCAACATATTTTACATAGTGTTTATGGCTAGCTTGTAGCTTTCTGCTGCTTCTCTTTCAAGGTAGTGACGAAACGGGCTCTGTGGCGCCGTTTGTTCGCGTTCGGCTATGGTAGAAACATGACGTCACAATGTCGACCTTCATAATAGGGGGTGCCCGCGGTTATGTAGATATAAATGTCTCATTCTAAGGTAATAAAAACATTATGGTTTATTAAGTAAGTTCTTTACACACAACTGAAAACATAGTTATGGATGTCATATTGCATTTCTGTTAATAGATACTTAACATTTTACACATTGCACCTTTAACGCCGTAAGGTCATAAACAGCTTAAGAATAAGCTGATCGACAGATTTTGCCCTTTACCGCGATTTCTCCTGGCATGTAAACTCCTTAATCTGCGTTCTGTCGGCTTATTGAAGTGTGCATGAGTGATATGTGAGAGAAATACATCCCTTCATGGCAGATTAATTTTCACAGTAGGGACGTAAACTCTTGCTTTTTCTTGACCCAAGAAGTATAAAAAAAATGTGTTCTTATCTCATGCAGCCAAAGGACGAGTGGTACAGTTGTAGAAACCTCAAATATTAGAGGAGAATGAGTCTTTCCCAATGACATTTTGAAATACTCTGAAATCCTGGGTTTTTTTAACTCACATAATAAACCTGAAGTAATACATGAATGCTTATGTTTTGACGTCACCACCAGGTAGGCAATAATTTTTTTTATGTACATTCTTGTAAATACTGTTATGTGCATTGGCAGTTATTATTGATTTGCATTTAAATCAGGAATTTCAGTTATTTCGTCCAGTGTGTTTACACGTTAATTACAATACAATTGGCCTAAACACATGCTCCAAACAGAGGTGAGATGCATGCACATATTTGATTATCTAGACTGGAGCTCAATCACACAAAGAAAGGCCTGTCTCAATTAAAGCTTTAATGTAAGCGTACTCAAAGACGCCATTTGAATCAAATCCATTGTTTTGTACTACAAGTAAGAGTAAAAGTAAAGAAACTGGTGTAGTGAAAGTCAGATAATTGGACTTTTACTACACCAGTTTCTTTACTTTTACTTTTACACCAGTTTCTCTACTTTTACTACAGTAGTTTTACTTTTAATCTTGACTTGCATCCAAGGCAGCTATGTTGTGAAATCTGTGACTTTCCTGGCAGTGACGTCTTGATTAAACCACTCTCTTCCTCTTCAATTGTGAAAACATTTCATAAAATGATTCTCTACTCAAGGCCTTCATGCTGAAACCTGATTCTGTTCTAATCTTCAACAAGCTTTGATTCTTCTTCTCACTAGAATAACCTCAAATCTGGCTTCATTTAAAGAGCTCTGAGTGAACATGTTTCTTGGCTGTTCTGAGGGTCTTGGCCTTTAGTTTCTAAGCACCAGTAAAACACGATGAGGCTAATAAGGGGCAGAGAGCACAGCCTGTGAGCAGACCCCATTGTTGCTGTTTGACCCAAGGTGTCACTATCACAGGCTATCCCTGCCCTTTGTGCCCTAAGAAGGGTTTAAGAGCTGTGTCATTGTAGAGGGATTAACATCATGTGACTAAGTAGAGGTCTTCTCGTATTAGTAGAGTAATATAATATCTCCTTTCCAAGGGCTTAAGTCAGTGATCTGATCTATGCAGGGTTGTGGACAGTAAACTTTGCAGACCAGTATGACAGAGACCATTTGGCCAGTGTAAAAAGACAAAGTTGTATTTTCCAGTGAGTCTTTAGTATTTGTACTTGAAACAATGGTCTTGCATTAGATATCAAAATGTCAAACCAAGTGAAATGAAAAAGTGGTTATCTAAAAATGGGAACATCTAAATTAACAGGTTACATTCAAGTCTACAATGCTATTTAACACAACTGAACCAACCTATATACAGTAGATTTGTTTATAGCAAAACACATTATCTGTGAAATCAGGAATAGAAGTCCCACTTTAAAGGGATACTCCACTTTTTTGGGAAATAGGCTTATTTACAACTCCCCCAGAGTTAAACAGTTGAGTTTTACCGTTTTCGAATCCATTCAGCCAATTTTCTGATATTTAGAACAATATCAGTAACCAGACAGTTTCTGGTCTCATTGACTTCCATAGTATATATATTTTTTTCCTACTATGGAAGACAAAAAGACCAGAAACTGTCTGGTTTCTGATATTCTTCTAAATATCAGAAAATTGGCTGAATGGATTCGAAAATGGTAAAACTCAACTGTTTAACTCTGAGGGAGTTGTAAAATGAGCCTATTTCCAAAAAAGTGGAGTTTAAGGAAAAATTTTTACCACTTTTTTTCTTCTTCTTTTTTTTACAGTGTGGCATTTATTTGAAAGATTGAGCAAGTGCACTTTTGTGGTCAAAAGCTTAATAATGAAGATTTGTGT
The DNA here is from genome assembly GCA_038021265.1 of Cyprinella venusta. Taxonomy (NCBI): domain Eukaryota; kingdom Metazoa; phylum Chordata; class Actinopteri; order Cypriniformes; family Leuciscidae; genus Cyprinella; species Cyprinella venusta. Next base: position 17,169,467 of record CM075876.1, on the reverse strand, counting down.
TTGCTATCTACCCAGTTACTCACCAGAGACCCAGCGTGTCGGTTAGGCTGCATGGATAGAGATGGAGGGGAAGAGGCCATCACTGCACACCCGTTTTTCACAGGACTGGACTGGGAGAAGCTGAACAAACGAGAGATCACACCACCGTTCACACCTCGAATAGTAAGCCTACCTCTGCACTTCTACTGTTTAATTCTCTTCTGTGTGTTGTATGCAGACTTTGACCAATATTGATTCAGTGATGGACTTTCTTTATATTGAATAATTAGAACCAATTTTTGATATTAGTTCCTTTAATTCCACTAATAAATCAATTCCATCTCCTTGCCTGCTCACACTGTAACAATGGTTGATAGAATTGAAGACATTTTTTAATATGTTTAATTTATATTATAATTTAATATATTTATATATATATATATATATATATATATATATATATATATATATATATATATATAGTAACATTTCTTTAGTTACTTGCAGTGAAATTCTATTGAGTGCTATTTTTTATAGATGCACCAAATGATGCTATTTATCAGCGGATGTGACATTAAAGAACCAATATCCGATTAATTTGAAAAGTTGGAATAAATGGTCAAAAATATTTTTTTGGTTTTGGTTTGTAGGAGTCTATTGAGGATGTGGCAAATTTTGACCCTGACTTCACCCAAGAGGAACCCTGTCTTACACCCATAGAGGACAGCCTTTTCCCTTTCCACCAGGAAAATTTTAAAGACTTCACTTACACAGCTCCAGAGCTGCGACGGAACCAGCATTAGCCAAAGCTTATATTTAGATGGTAATGTCCCTTATCAACTCTCTCTAGCGAACTTGTTGACAGACTTGTTGCCTAGACAAAAAATATGGACACGTTTCAAACTTTAGAAAAAGGCAATGCAATATGCTCCACACAACCATCCAGACCAAAGAATTATTTGTAATGACAATGTCAAGAAGAAAATTATGTTTTTCCGAAATTAAATGATGCATGGTTTTGAATCTTGCAGCTTTATGGGAAGCATATGAACAGCAAGTTATTGCATTGAACACTTACTGAGTTGTTATTGAGTCATTTTAATGAGTTAATTTATGTATTGTAAAGTATTGCTAACTAAAGTCTGAGTAATAAACTTGAAAAATCCTTTTGTAAAAGATTGTAAAGAACAATTTTGGTTTAGCTAAACCACATGTGACACATATCACCTGTCCAGTATTGAATAATGAATCAGGAGATCTGTGGCTTGGGATAGAAACGTGAAATTTTCATGAGAAAAACAAAAAAGACATATCCTTTACACCTCAAAGACAAACAGACCTGCGGTCATGTCACAGTTCTCTGTTGGCGTGCAAATCCTCCATGAATTATTTATTATCCTGATTTATTTGTTCTCACAAACTCACTCTGTATTTGAAGGAGTGTTAATGCACTGATAATGCACAATAGTGCTGTACACCGTGATGGGAATTAATGAAATTAAGATGCTATTATGAACATCAAAAATTTAGAGTCAGGTCGATTCGACACTGTGTGACCATGGCATACTACTGGACTAATTGCCCCATTCATCTGTTTTTTTTTTTCCTTTTGATTGTCCACATCTGAAAATTTGGTTGAAGGAATTGTTTTTTTTTTTCTTGTCAACCATTTTATTGTTAAAAGTTACTTGGTGAATTACCCAATGTGGGTTTTTTTACACACTTGCCCTAAACCAGTTTAACTGGAAAATCTGTGGCTTTGCCTCTGACACATTTTCTTCGGCATCATCGTCTAGCAGACAATATTAGTGATAGCAAGTTAAATAATGACAAACATGTTTGCACTTCTGAGATAGTGAAGAGCATCTTAAGAGTAAGGTCTTTTTTATTGTCTAGCACTTTAATTTTTGGTAATAGGTATATATATATATATATATATATATATATATATATATGCCAGATTCAAAGAATAATGCAGGTTCACAGGTTAAGATCATCAGTCAACAGCATTGCTGGAATAAAGCTTATTGCCAGAGAAAATAATATTATTTTTACTCATTTTCTGTTAAAAAGAAAAAAAAAGAAAAACAAGGTTATGGCACTTACAAAGAAAGTGAATGGGGACATTTTTTGAGGATTTGTATGAAATCTTAAAGCTCATAATTTTATAAATGCACATTAATCAAATTTGTGTATTATTTGAGCTGTAATGTTCTTGTCGAATTTATGATTGCGTTGTCATGGCAATAATGTTGTAAAATTGGATATAACTTTACACAAAATAGATAAGATATTATACATTTCTTAGCACTAAAGTCATGTAAACATGTATATCATTTACTTTTTGTGGCTCTACTATTGAAACAATGAGTGTTTAACATGTATGGATACTTCCATTGTGTTTCACTTTAACCGATGTGATGGTGTGTAAACTGGTTCGACTTTTTTGTTTTTTTGACTCATATTTTGACGTAGTCAGGTGCTCTGGTGATTTTCCCAGTCAGGATTATGGTGTTAAACTGCCAAAAACCAGACGTGTCTGGCTGGGTGGATGCTTCATGACTCAGACCATTCATTGAGTCAGCAGTGCTGAGAAGTTCACTGGGTTCCTTCCTAGTAAGAAATGTGCCAATTGAATCGCATTTATTTTTAAGCAGTTCAAATTCAAAAGTAATGGTTTTGGCAAGCAAACTAAGCTCTTACTGGAATTGAAACCTTTCTCATCTAATTCAAGGACTTGAATGTTTTCTGCAGTCTTCAGTGGAGTTTTGCTGTTCACTTATCCACCTTCATTTCAAATGCTTAACTATTAAAAACAAACATCTTAGTCAGTTACAGTTACTTGCACATGTCACAGATGATGATGCAACTGGGAAATAAATGAATTATAACAGTGTTTACAGTGTTATTTTGCAGTAAAACATGAGCTGATTGCTTTTGATGAAACCTTTCCCAACAGCAACCACGTGCTGGTAGACTGAAACTTGGTTAATATAGCAAATTGACACACAAGGTTCAATCGTCTCTTTCATATATCCATATAAAAACATGTATCACTCTTTACAGTCAGGTGATCTTATCATATATGTTTGAAAAACAGGTTTCAGGAATATTTTCAGGACTTCTCTATGGATAATAACTCATTGTATGAGTTCGGTCATGGACAATTAGATCATTTCAGTTTCATTGTTTTTTTCAGTCATGTCCATCTATTAGAGTTATGTCTCTCAGTGATCAAAAACACTTCCTTTCCACATCACAAACCTTCCATATGGCCTTGGATCTGACAACTCCTATAATGCTTTATCCACTGACACAGTTTATAAACAGCCGCTAACAACTCTCTTCATGGAATACTGGAGCAATTGTATCTTAAATGAATTTGACAGAATTGTGGGCTAAATGTTTGCATTTACATCTAAACCTAAACTACCACTTATAAATTAAAAGGACCCGAGGTTACACTTTATTTTATGGTGCATATTATTAGGGTTTGGTTTGGGGTTAGTTACTTTTAATTATGCATAATTTACTTTTATTACATGTAGTTGCATTTAACTATTATGTCAACTTAAATAAAGTGATACCAGACCTGAATATAAGCCTATCATTTAGATTGGTGATGCTGAAAGTAAAAAGTAATTGCAAAATTAGCTCTGCAGCATTAAAAAAAATAGGCTAACATTAACACACTAGAGGAAACTGCTGAAATTTCTGCAAAACATTTTATCATCAACATCAGTACTTCCCTAGAAATCTTGCACCAAGAGCAATAAAACAGTAAGTTGGCAATATTAGTGTCCACAACAATGCACACCAGCTTTCTGTTGTCATGTTATCAGACATAGATGTTCGTCAGTGTAAATATTTTAATTAAATTTTAATGAGAGAAGGTGTGTAACATGCCTTCACTGTCTATATTTTAAAAGTAGAGATGGGCTATTTAAATCAAGGTTTGTCAAGAACGTTTTTGTTGGCTTGACAAGTCTTATCTGACCATTTAAAATACTTACAAAAGTTGAAAGCTTTTACAGTGCTGTACACTTATAGATTACCAGCGTGTTGCTAGATGGTTGCAGGAGTGTTCTGGTTGGTTACCAAAACATCTACCTTACATTTTTAAAGAGATAGTTCACTTTGACATTAATGTTTGACATGTTTTAGCTTACCTCAAGGGCATCAACGATGTAGGTATCTTTGCTTCCACAGTATTTTCAATTTTGATATTTTTAGGTCAAACCATTTTTGTCTCATAAAGTCATATAATGGATGCAGTTAACTGGTTGTTAAGAGTGTTCTGGCTGGGTTCTATGTGTGGTTCTTTCCATGGAATATTAAGGTAGGCCTATTTTTGCTGATTACTGATGTAATTATTTGGAAAAAAAATAATTTGGACTTTTATAATATGGACTTGTTATACTAAACATGAAAGAAAAAATGGCTGTAGCCAGGATAAGCAAATAATTTTAAGTTACTCTATCTGTGGTCAAATCAATAGTGGTGATTACATCACACCGTTGGGATCGATTGAACTGTTGGATGGATTGATGAAAGAGCAAATTTTGATGCGACACTGCCGTCTGTGCGCGCTCCTGCCAGCGCCTCGTGAACGCGCGAGCCACATAGAGAGAGTAGTAGGAGGCACGGCTAACTCTTTGTACCGACCAGAAGCTGCACCGATTGGGTGTTAGACAAATGTTTTGACCTTCAGGCGAACCGGAGGGTTGATCTCTACCGTTCTGACGCTTTCAACACAACATACCGGACTCGAAACTGATAATTTTATCGCGTTTGCTCGTTTTATTTTAGAAACATTTTATTTGTTAGCAAGAGGTGGCCACGTCCTTGATTTTCTGGCCTCGCGGTTTGGAAAAACCTAACACATAGTGAGTGGTTTTACCCAGGAATGGATACTGGAGTTGTCACTGAAAAGAAAAGGTAGGGATTCCCTTTTCTGTTTTATAAAAGAGCGAAAGTGGTTGCTGACCGGATTTTGTTATGTCTGTGTGTAGATAACAGACAGATCTTCAGCCCCCGTCACACCGAATGTGTCGCCATTTTGTGTTGTATGGCAAACCTAACATTTATGAGCAAGTTTAAAACGCTCATTTCGGCTAAAAGCCTATTAAATATTGTACAAAAATAAAAAGAGTTATATTTGATGATTTGTAACGCAATATTTGGCTTAATTTGAGGTAGCAGAGTGTCTGTCTGTGGAAATAGTCTAATGTTAACAAACTAATAACTGTTAGCGGTATGCTAACTGATTTTTGGCTTAAAGAGTTTAACTTATATATTAGGAGCATTAATATAGACATACTTCAGTTTCATTGGAACAAACAAATTGATTATATAGACATATATACATCTTTGAGCGCGTATACCATATGAATGCAATGCAATAAGCCCAAAATACATCCCCCGCTTCTTTTCTCATAGCGAAATGATATAATTTTGTTCTTAGTTCAGTGGTTTGTACTTGGTATTCTGGTATTGTGTAAGGTCTGAATGCTTTGATGCCGTTCATTTGTGAGATAAAAGAGGCATGTTTTAGTAATTATGATTGACACCTTCTTCACCCCTCAAACTACTTGACCCCACGGGTCACAGTTGCCAGCTCGTCTGGCATATTTGTTGATATAGGACTGGAAGCTGGAATTCATCCTTGGATTCTGCTGACAGTGTCTTATTCATTGTCAGGCCTGTCATCAGTGTGGGCTCAAATTTTAAATGAGATGGAAAGAAGTGTTCTTCTTGCTAAGTCTGGAAATAGTTGTTTTTCTGTAATTTAGTGATTTTACAGGAAGAATAAGACTGGCACTGTATTTAAGTTAAGATCCAGTCACAGTGTGCCACCATTTTATTTTGTTATGGTGTCAATTTGACCCTTTTTGATTTCATAGAAGTACTGGTTGATGAACTTTTTGGATTTATATAGGTATAATGTTGTTACTTTTCTTCGTTTAGGTTCATTAACATGGCTGCAAAGTGTCATGGAATGTGTGTACAACATTTCTAGCCTATTAAGATTTTGATATCTCATCATCATTAGATCCAACTGTACTGAGCCTTAATAATTTTTTGGTGGGGAATATATATGTATGTATGTATGTATGTATTCTCTAATATCTAAACTCTTTATATTTTATTCATTTGGAAGATGCTTTTATCAAAAGAAACTTACACTGCATTGCATCATTCAGTTTTCATTCACAAATCTCATGATCTCTATTGTTTGAGCTTCAGAAAAAGCACATAGAACTGCTTTTTTCACATAAAACAGCTTATTCTGTTTAAAATGTTAAACAGTTTTTTTTTTAAAAAGTTCAAAAGTAGTTACAGTGCTGTTTATAATATTCATTAATATATTATTATTTTTTGTAATGTGTAAATGAATATTAATGTTAAAGTTTTGCTGTTTTTAGTCATAATGTGATTTTTGGTAAACTGCATTCAATCCTATTTATATTAGGATTATTGGCATCATTTTTGGCATTCATTAGTGTCTATCTGACCATATGAATCATACCCAGATTTTAAACATAATCTAATTTTTTATTTTTTAGACAATACTGTGATTGGCTCCATATAAAGTGAATAATACCCTGTTTTCAGTGGCAGTATTTTCCTGACATAATTTTGGTTGGCATCCAAGTTCAAGCAACTACACATTCTTCTCTCAAATCTTAATCACTCTCAGCAATGACGTCAATGTAACTTCCTGCCCAGTCTTGTGGCAAGATAGCTGCAAGTCCTCTATCAGTTTGAAACTTTGAATGTTAAAATGGGTCCCTCTTTATTTATCATATTTTCTTGTTTTGGAGAAGGGCTGGGCATTAAAATGATTATTGTGATGAAATTTTCCTCGATAAAACGATAATTATAAACTATATTTTTTTGGCCACACACACAGCCCAGCCCTTTTTTGCGTGTTTTTAAAATCCTTGGGTCAAAGGGATGTCTATTGATTAAGTCATTGGGTCTCATATCTCAGAGTCCAATTCGACTGGGAATCATATCATAAGACAGAGCACCTTTTAGACTGGCATCATTTTTGGTTTGATCAGTCTTCAAACAAGACTAATGTATCGGTTCATTTTATTTTTACCAAATAATTACGGGGACATATTGAATTGAGATTAATGTTTTAAATCATACCTGTTTATAAATCCATTTTGTACAGTGTACAAAACAATCGTCCAGACAAGATGATCACGACAATATTATCAAACTCTATCAAAATCAACTCTGATTTCATTTTCAATACAATCAAAAACGGGAGACGCAAGACAGCAAGATGTATTTGAATGAAACAAGAGTGCGCGTCCATTGTGATACGTGAATGTGCGTTGTGTAAAAATGCGTTGCTATTGATGACGGTCATTATAAAGAAGAAAATGCCACAGAATAAAACCTTGCCTAAAAGACTGCATAGATCTACTTGTTTTATTTGTTGTTTGTTGATTTTCAAACACTAGACTTGTTGAATTTCAGTGTGAGCAACTTCTTTTTGAACACTTTTACCTAATTTTAACAAAACCGTGATAATATTGATAATCACAATAATTTTGGACACTATAATCGTTATATGAAATTTTAATACCATCCCATCCCTACTCTGCTCGCTTCGCAGTTCGCACCAGTGGACACACACCATAATGAACTACTTTTCAACTCTTTACTTTAACTTAAGACTTAATTTATCTCATTTGATTTATGCTACACATGCTTTCCACATGCATGAGCTGTGTGCGTGACACACCGACAAGAGATTCACAGACACGTGCCTGTACTGCACTGCATTCTCTCGTGTCTTATCGCGTTTGAATGGTTCAAAAGCATATGCATGTGTAAGAGTGTGGTCATATATTTGCTGAAATTAAAACAGGAACATTAATAGGTGAGTGCTAGCCAATGGGATTTCACTTTGCACGTTAGTTTTGCTTGCTTAAAGGGATAGTTCACACAAAAATGAAAATTCTGTCTGTATTTATTCACCCTCATGTTGCTCCAACCCCATAAGACCTTCGTTTGTCTAAGGAACACAAATTAAGATATTTTTGATGAAATCTGAGAGCTGGATCACTCCTTTATATTATAGACTTCTTGAGGGATTGAAAGTTGCCGGCCTCAAAAAGTTATTAAAGACTTATTAAAGTTCATGATGAGAAATCATGATGAGAAACGCCTGTTTCAATGGAAACTATTGTATTGTTCTCTTCTTATTGCGTTTTAAAACCATGCAATGCAACCTCATACTTATGCATTTACAGTTAAGTTAAGAAGCTTTCCTTTGCCAAAGGGATCTTCCAGCTACTCCAGCTAGGGGTCTACCATGTACTGTGCACAGACACAAACAGGCTTAAAAAAACAACAATGAAATGCGCATATGAACATCTCCTTTGCACAAGGGTTTTCCTCCGTTTCTGGCCAAATGATTTCCGCTTTACCCAAGAGAGCGCTTTGATAGGGAGGATGGGAGCCTTCTGTCTCAAGATTATGTTTTTTCCTGTCAAGTCAATAGGCTGTTTTAACCGTTTTCCTTCCTTTGTCTTGCATGGCTTTGACAGTTGACACAAGGCCTGCTCATTGTTTCTCATTGCTGCTTTGACCTTGGAGCACTTATGGCGAATAGGATCTGGATATATGTTGATCTGTTGGCAGTTGCACAGAAACCTCATTGGTCCTTTCACTATTTGTTTGTCTTCAGTAAAAGTTAGAAGCCATTTTTGCAAATTTAGAACAATTAATTTTGATTCAATACTTAAAAAACCCTTTTAGACTTATTTAAGAGCTTCCCCTAATGTTTTTTAGACTCTCATTAGCTCAACTTCCATGGGAATTAATTGAAAACGTCCGCTGTTCGCTCTATTGCGCAAAGTTATGAATGCCCATGCATTTATCACATGCACATATTTTTAAGTCATTGTTCGAAGTGACTGCATGAAAATTGTTATATCAAAATAAAACGGCTGAAAACTCCTGAAAAACTTTCAATGCTTTTCTATGGTAACACCAAGTAACTTTTCCTTTTCGGTCGCCCTACTGGTTGGAAACGAAATTGTCCATTGCCGCTGTAGTAAATAATTTAGCCTATCGTCGCATGCACGCTCGCTCGCTGTTTATCCAGTACCAGCTTTAGAGTGAACGATGTCCACAGACAGGGTAGAGTATGTTACATGATTTCATGAAAGGATGATGTATTGCGACATCAGAAACGAAGAAAAATGAAATAATGACTATTGTAGTGCTCGATGTAAAGCAGTCGAATTTTGTAGTTCTTTTTGTGGTCGGTTTCCTACCCGAACCCCGAAGTAACATAGTGCCAGTAAAAGTGATACAGACCCCGTCAGGAGACGGCAGAAGTGCCTTTCACCCTATTACAACTTGATAACCCCTGATAAGATTGTGGAAACATTATTTTAAGAAAACAATGTTAAATAATGTTGCTTTAATGCTAATTATAATTATATTGTTACACTAACTAAAATTAAAACAATGGGGGAAAACCCTTAAGATAAGCTGTAAAAAAACACATTTTAAGCACACATAATAATGTAAGTGGACTTTTTATAATTGTGCCTTTGAACTATTACATAATTGTGGCATCCGTAATTGTAATCGCGATTACAAATTCGATTAATTGTGCAGCCCTACAATCATTTGTTGATTATTTGAATTTATTACTGGGTTGCCACTGTTACAGTTTGTGTGTTAAAGTTTGTTCCTTGTAGTTCACCGAAACGTTTATGCTGGGAAATCTGAAAATTGTCTGACACGACAACATTTACCACTGTTGGCTGACCTCCAAGGGCTGTAACTGTCTCTCTCACTCTGTGTCCACACTCCACACCCCTTTCACCAGTCACATTGAGACTATCTGTCTGTCCTTTGACGCTGCCAGTTTTGACGCCATGCAAATGAGAGATTTAAAAAAAAGTAGACCTTGTTGCTGTCCTTGAACACTAGCGGAGGATGTCTCTTTTCACAAATGCAGAGCCAAACTAATGGCACAATTTCCTCCCTTATTTCTTCCAGGGTGAGCTCGGAGCGCAGGAAGGAGAAGTCCAGGGATGCAGCGCGATCTCGCAGGGGAAAGGAGTCCGAGGTGTTCTACGAGTTAGCGAACCAGCTTCCCCTGCCACACAATGTCACCTCCCACCTGGACAAAGCCTCCATCATGAGGCTGGCCATCAGCTATCTGCGCATGAGGAAGCTGCTCATCTCGGGTCAGTTCGCTGATATGAATATTTGTATAGAAGCGCATAAAATTTACAGCGCATGCAAAACGGATTCAAAACCTTAACAGATACTGTAAACATGAAGCAAGGAGGGAAGTACAATCTGCAGTCACTGGGGCAGTTCTCAGAGGGTGCATATTAGTACTGATTTGTACCTTTTAGATATAATATGTACTAGGGCTGCATGATTAATCTAAATCAAACCAAAATCATGATTATGGCCAAGCATGATTTTAAACCGTGATGTAATTAAATATACACTAAGGCTGTGTGATTTGGGAAAAAATATTTAATTACGATTTGTAAAGTCCAGTTTCAGCTCTATATTCTTAATAGTGTGCAGCACACACTCTAAATTTAAGGAGTTCAAAATGCCTTTAAGTTTAGACCCCTCCACTTACAAGGCAGTGTACCTTTCTGTTAGCGTTCATTTTGTCAGCTATTTATTTTATTTTGTCTTAGTCAAATGTCAAATGTACTTTTTTAGTTTTTACTTTTTTTATTTCATCAACCAAGTCAATCATAACGATTATTGTCATTTGAGAAATGTATTTCATCAGAATTATATTGCACTTTCACTTTTAAGCACAAACCAAGAAAATGTCAAACCAAACACATGGTTTATTTGACCTCATCTAGTTTCCTGATTTATTATAGGCTATTTATCACAACTACTGGCAAAACAAGAAACTTTTTAAAAACTGAACCAGTGAAATTCATAGTAATCCAATAATTCCCAATGACTTTAATGTTTTTCTATTAAAACTACAGCAAAAAATACTTAGTCTATTGTCATACAGAGTGGCATAAGTGCAGTTATTCAGCAATCACAATCAATCGGCTATAGACCATTTCAAAAGATGTAAACAACACTGGCCCAGAAGCACTTCCTGTTTCAGTTTGTAACTGTTTTCTTTATTTCACATGTAAAGAAAACTTCTTAAAGATGTTTGTCTAACTTTTTGATTCAGTTTTAAATGTTCTGTTGGTTGTATTTTATCCCAGATTTTATGTAGCGTTAAAAAACAGAAACAGGAAGTGCTTCTGGGCCAGTGTTGTTTACATCTTTTGAAATGGTCTATAGTCGAGATGTCTGTGATATCTTGCAGTCTCTTGTGTTGCATTGTATTTGCAATGGTGTTCATCACAGCACCAAATACTTAAAGATATTTATTTTCAAACTTGAACATAATCTGGACTACAACATGGCCTAGATATTGGTTGAATAAACTGATTCTTTATTTTTTAGTCACACTTTACAATAAGGCACCATTATTTAATATTAGTTAATTAATAAACTGACAATGAAAAACACTACTTCTAGTGAATTTATTGATGTTAGTTTATTTAAATTCAACATTTATGAAACATTAACTAGCAGTTGTATTTTAAAAAAGAATTATTGTTTAACAAATAATAACTTTTTACTAATAAACAAATAAACGTTTTTATTGTGTTAGTGAAATATTACTATAATAGTAGTAGGCTATTTCTTATATTCAGTTCACATTTTCTTGTATAGTACTTTTCTCAGTACATAGTTTCAAAGCAGATTTAAAGAAATGCATGTCTACATTACAATTTAGAGTGATCTGCTGTTAGAGGTGATTGGGTCTAATTATGCATTCAGAAATGTATATATACGAATAGTATACGAATATATACACAGTTAGCCAACATTACATTAAAGGTAGAAAACAGCTCATTAAAGTAGTGAACAAAATGATTAGGATATTGTCTAATATTTTTTATTTAGTTGTAGTAGTAGTAATAATAGTAATAATAGTTATTGCCAAATTGTAAGTTATCACAAAATAAGGCAATTTAATTTTTCCACACAAACTGTAGCCCTATTATATGCTTTATGTACGGGTACCTATGCTATTAGTGCCAATATGCACGCTTTAGATTCTGTGTAACTTATCATCCTCTCAAGAGTACATATTAATGCTAGGTACTATAGTGCCCCCTTTAGGTATTAACATGTACCTTTTCTTCCCCTCATGGGTGCATTACAGTACATTTTATGTACTAATATGCATCCTGTTGTAACTGCAAAGGTGCCATATTTTCTGAGTGTGTAAAAGCATAATGTGCCACTATGTCTTTACATGGTTGGATTGCTGTTGTTTGACTGTGCAGGTGACACAGAGAAAGAAAATGAGCTGGAGAGTCAGTTGAACGGCTTTTATTTGAAGGCCCTGGAGGGTTTCCTCATGGTCCTATCTGAGGATGGAGACATGGTTTATCTCTCTGAGAATGTCAGCAAGAGCATGGGCCTTACACAGGTAGTCAGATGTTAACATTTTACTCTCTGCTGTTTAGATTTAAAGCTTATGGTGTAGTTAACTATCTCTGCTCTCTATTCTCTCAGTTTGATCTGACCGGTCACAGCGTCTTTGAATTTTCACACCCATGTGACCATGAGGAGTTGAGAGAGATGCTGGTCCATAGGATGGGTGAGTCACCCATGGTCATTTTTTTTATCTGCAGATAAATGCATCAGCAATTAATAACAAAAGCATTCACTGAATTTTTTGTCCATGTTCAGGATCCAAAAAGACCAAGGAACAAAACACAGAGCGCAGCTTCTTCCTGCGTATGAAGTGCACACTCACTAGCAGAGGACGTACTGTCAATATCAAGTCTGCTACGTGGAAGGTGAGATGTCTGAATTGATGCAGTTTTCTCACTAATCTCTTAGTATCCACAGATTACCGTAAAACTTCAAATAATAGCCGGGTCCCAAATAGACGCCTGTCTCTTTTACACGCCTGGAGTGACTGCAGGTTTGGATAAATAAAGGTCTCAAATAGAGGCCGGGTCTGTTTTTTAGTTTCGGGTTGTATTTAATCTTCTTTAACACGTCAGATCGTCTGCTTTTTGGCGACTGCCTAAGCAAATTTTTGTCCCGCCAAAGCCTTTTTTGATTGGTCAGTGATGTAGAATAGAGACTGCTGCACTTGACAGGGTGCGATACGAGCAGAGAGAGAGCGCACTCTCACGTCTTCAAACACGAGTGCTTGCTCTCTCTCCCTCGCGTATAGTAATCAAAATCAATTGACACGATAGTAAAAAGTCGGGAGACCGCAGTTTCACGTGCAGCATTTGGAGATTTTTAGAAATTAGAGACTATGCTTACACTCAATGAACAACATCTCAACACTACATTATAAAGGCCTGTCTCAAATACAAGCCGGTGCAGTTCGACAATTTGGGAAAATAAAAGCCTGTGCTATTATTTGAAATTTTACGGTATATGTGGTTTTCCCCTTTAACTTTACCTTTTCCTGGTAGATTTGTAGGTATTTGTTTTAGGTATTTCCCTGACTTGATTTTAAATGGTTCTTAAACTAGAATACACTAAATGTAATGAGGAAGAAGGAAAGGAAACTGGCTTGAGTCCTATTGTGCATAGAGCGTCCTTTAAAATATTTTATGCATGTGTGACTTGCTATAAATGGACTGCAATAGTTTCGCCCTTCTCTCTCCTGCTACAGGTTCTTCACTGCGCTGGTCATGTCCGTATGCAGGAGCGCAGCGAGAGTTCGGGAGACTCTGGCTTTAAAGAGCCCCCTCTGACTTATCTTGTGCTCATCTGTGAGCCCATTCCTCATCCCTCAAACATCGAGGTGCCTCTGGACAGCAAGACCTTCCTTAGCCGTCACACTCTGGACATGAAGTTCTCGTACTGTGATGAAAGGTTAGCAGAGAGATGTAATGACTTATAAATACAAAACTACAAACAAATTTCAGATGGACAGATTGGCAGACATCATCTTTTCTGTATTCCCTTAATTTTGTTTTCGTGTAAATGGTTTTGCCTTCCCCACTTCACATTTGTCTTTTCTTTATGTGTTTGGGTTTACCTTGATGGTATCTATAACAATGAATGTTCATACCTACGAGTTGTTTACATCTCTTGTATAAAAGCAATGCTGCAGAACTGGTCTAGCATGCCAAAGAACAAAAGCCTGTATTCTGTACTTTTACGAATGTATTTAATGCCACCTAGTGGCAGAAGCCAGTATTTTGTTTTAAACCTCTGCTAACCTGGAAGCTGTTAGAGTGACTCTGCTTCATAGTATGTACTGTAGCTTGTAGTAAATTCACACACAATCATCTCATTCTGACTCTTTCCCAAAGGATCACAGAGCTGATGGGATATGAGCCGGATGATCTGCTGAATAGGTCAGTTTACGAATACTATCATGCCCTGGATTCAGATCACCTCACCAAGACACATCAAAACTGTGAGTATCTGGATTTAGATAATTATTGGGCATAGTTTACTAATTTAGTACAGATGACAATCTGATCATGTTAGAGGTTTTACTTTACTTGCATGCAAAACTGTTACAAAAGATGTCTTGTGAAATAATTCTAATTGGAGAATGTTATTTTTTTTTCCAGTGTTCGCTAAGGGTCAGGCTACCACAAGCCAGTACCGCATGATGGCTAAGAAAGGTGGTTTTGTTTGGGTGGAGACTCAGGCCACTGTTATCTACAACCCCAAGAATTCACAGCCACAGTGCATTGTGTGCGTCAACTACGTTCTCAGGTACAGATCCAGTTTTGTTTCATTTTAAGTGGATCAGCATCTTTCTATCAAAAACCAAAGTGCATCTGTGACCATATTTCTAACTTAACTGTTCTGTCCCGTCCAGTGGCATTGTGGAGGGGGACATTATCCTGTCACTGCAGCAGACTGTGGCAGAACCCAAGCCTGTAGAGAAAGAGAGCCAGGAATTGAAAGATGTGGATGGACACGTGGACATGCTCAAACTCTTCAAGCCAGATAGCCTCAAGTGTCCCGTGGAGAGCTCTGACCTTTATGAGAAGCTAAAAGCGGAGCCTGAGGCCCTCACTGTGTTGGCGCCTGCAGCAGGAGACACCATCATCTCTTTGGACTTCAACAACTCAGGTGCTTTCTGGTTGAGGGTTACTTTTTTTTTTAATGGAACAGATTTACTTTGCTCACTTTGACAGCAACTTGCAATAATCGGAGGTCATTTGCTTTTATTGAGAGTTGATGGTTCAAGTCAACTTGAACAAAGAGCGAGTGTTTATAATTAAATTTATTTTTCTCATTTCATTTAGCCATAGATGATATTCATACAACTTGTATGAACGCTTCCCCTCCACAATGTTGGCTTTTAGAGTTAAAAAAAAGTGTAATTGTAAAAATAAAATTACATTAATCATATATGGTCTGTGACCTGGAGTTATGCTACCTTGTGCAGCCCAGTACTGTAAGACAAGCAGAATTTGAAGAACGCATATTTACGATCAACAGCTAGTTGGTGACCAACAGTGTCTGACACTGACGTGTGTATATACTACCATTCAAAAGTTTTAGGTCGGTAAGATTTTATTTTGTGATGATTTTGAAAGAAGTCGCTTATGCAGTTATGCTTTCTCAAGGTTATTTATTTGACAGTAATATTATGTCAAATAAATATAAAACGGTAATATTATGACATTATTTTAATTTAAATAAAATAACTGTTTTTTGTTTTAATATATACTTAAATGTAATAAACTCCTGTGATGACAAAGGTGAATTTTCCATAGCTATTTCTCCAGTCTTCAGTCACAGTGTCACATGATCCTTCAGAAATCATTCTAATATGTTGATGTTTGGTACTCAAGAAACATTTCTTATCAATTTCGAAAACATTGAACAGCATTTATTTGAAATAGAAATATTTGGTTAAAGTTATTTCCCCCAAAATATCTTGCTGACCCCCTTAGTGTACCATTACATAACCAAATGTGTTTTCTCAACAGCTTTTTAATCTTTTAAAGACAGAAACATGTCTAAAGACATTATCTAATCCTCTTAGACCTCTTAGATAAATATGGATTCATAATCTTGTTTTTGCAAGAAATGAAATGGTAAATATATACACAATTGTTTCCTTGGTGTTCTACCAATAATAATTAACAGTATTCCATTCCCTCCAGACTCAGACATGCAGTCGCTGAAAGAGGTGCCCCTCTACAATGATGTCATGCTGCCCTCCAGCAGTGAGAAACTGCCCATCAGTTTGTCTCCTCTGACACCCAGTGACTCCAGCCCAGTTCTGTCCAAACTAGAGTCCGGAGCAGAGGACTTCCCTTTCAGCTCTGCCTCTGATTGTGTTCCAGACACCACAAACAAACTCTCTACATCTGGACTCATCTCCTCGGGGGTAAAGACAAATGAAACACTTGCTTTTATTTAAGCTGGTATTGTTATTCATTTCAAAACCATTGCTTCTTTTAAAGGGCCAATGAGATTATGTGTCTCTCAAAGACTTACTTTAGCTGTTGTTTTGTTCTCAGCCCAACAGCCCCATGGGTTACAATTTCCAAGTGGACTCCGACATCAGTTCTGAATTCAAACTGGACCTGGTTGAAAAACTGTTTGCTATTGATAATGAAGCAAAGACCCCCTTTTCCTCCCAGGTAAACCTTTATCTGCCATATCTCTCTCTCTGTGGTCATTTATGCATTTGAATAAACTTCAGAACATCCATTTCTGTGACCTCTAGGCCATGGGTGATCTCGACCTAGAAATGCTGGCTCCATACATCCCAATGGATGATGACTTCCAGCTGCGCATCCCCTCTCCACTGGATCCGCTCCCCTCCAGCTCTCTCTCTGTTTCAGCCATGAGCTCCCTGTTCCAGCCCTTACCCTCACCTGCATCTCCAGCCTCTTCCACCAGCAGCGCAGTGACACAGGAGCCGTCATCACAGGCCCCTTCACCTCTGCATCAGCTGCAGGAGGTGTGCAGCGCTCCTGTCTCACCCTTCAGCAGCAGTCGGGACGCTTCCCCAGTTCGATCCCCCACCCCGCAGAGCAGCAATCAGCTCCATAACAGGTAAAGCTCTCATTGGCACAACTACCTGCTGGCATCATTAACAATCGATTTGCACAGGGATCAGATTGCTGATCCGTATTAAACTGCAAGTAGATTGGAGTCGAGCCAAAATCAGCATAAGAGCTTTGATTTGGACTTACTTTTTGATGAAATTAATTGTAGATTATCTGATCTTCTGTCCGTTGCTCCAATTTCTCAGAGAGCTGTCTCCAAAGATGTTAGCCATCCAGAATGTCCAACGTAAGAGAAAGCTGGAAGTGACATCTCTTTCTGAGGCTGTTGGACTGGTCAGTATGTTATTCGATTTTATACACAGATTGAATGTAAAAATGCATGTATAAAAGTACTTTTATTTTTATTATTAAAGGGTTAGTTCACCCAAAAATGAAAATTCTGTCAGTATTTACTCACCCTCATGTTGTTCCAAACCTCTGTGTGTTTATTTGTTCTGCTGAACACAAAGGAAAATATTTGGAAGAATGTTTTAATCAAACAGATTCCCCATACCATAGTATGCATTTTTTCCTACTACGGTAGTCAATGGGGAATGAGATCTGTTTGATTAAAACATTCTTCCAAATATCTTCCTTTGTATATAGCAGAACAAATAAACACATAGAGGTTTGGAACAACATGAGGGTGAGTAAATACTGACAGAATTTTCATTTTTGGGTGAACTAACCCTTTAATATTGCAATACATTAAATTGTATTATGGACTATATATTCCATTTTTTTTTGCATGTATTTTTAACTTAAAGGAAAACATGGCTGATGAATAAGTGATATTTTTGAGATCTGTGTTCATGCTAATGCCCACTCTAATATTTCCCGCAGGGGGCTTTGCTTCAGAGTGTGGACAGTGCTATAGAGCCTGGAAAAAGGGCAAAGGTTTTAGAAGTTAAAGGATCGAGTGTGCTCGGGGGGAACAAAACCATTCTTATATTGCCCTCTGGTGAGTGACGAGATCATTGTACCATCTATTTTATGGAATTTTATAGGTGCATTGTGCAACATTTCATGTTAAAAATACCCTTTTTCTAACCCATACATGCTTAAACAATTGCCTAATGGGCTGAAAGAGCCCTTGTCTGATTACTGCGATTGCCTCTATAATCCTGTACAGTGAAATAAATAAGAGGGATTCGGGCTCGAATTTGAGACTGGGCGTGACGTCTATTCAGTTAAATAAATATATGCCCCGCTGGTTTAATATGCCCTTTAATTATTTACATACATGTAGGTAAAAAAAGAAAAAGCAGTAAATGTATTAAAACATGTTTTATTTCAAAACATTATCGAAAGCAGTATTGTGTTACCAAGATGATGAAAGCCATTGTGATAAACACAGGAAAGCCATATTCATGATCATGATTTAAATATCAAGATATTTGTTGAAAAAAAAGATGAATATTTAGTATGGGAAATATTTGATTTGTTACTTTTTTTTTTTGAAGGTAACGCTTGAGAATTTTCCTTTGAATCTTAGCGTGTTGTTATACAGTAAATCAGTTTGTATTGTTCTTTCCCCTCTGACTGTAGATGTGGCCAGTCGTCTGTTGTGCAGTTCTTTAGAGAGCAGCGGCGGGCTGCCTCAGCTAACACGTTATGACTGCGAAGTCAACGCTCCTGTGCAGGACCGCCATCATCTGCTCCAGGGAGAGGAGCTCCTGCGTGCTCTGGACCAAGTCAACTGAACTCCGCTGTGTTTAGCCATTCTGGACATTGCATCCCTCCCTCGCCCCTTGACCCCCATGATCCCTGAAATCTGCCTCCTTTTATTCCGAACCCCATTTATTCTCTATAAATCCCAGTGTTTTAAAAATGTAATAAATGACCTGCACCTTCTATTGATCCTGTCAGTGATGCGAAGAGGAGCCCGGAGGGAGTCCATCCATCCATCCTAGTGTGTCGAGGGCCTGGAGACAGAGAAGCGTGATGTAACTTTACAGTGGCATCACAAGAGTTTAGAGCCTTAATGTGAAATGCACAAGTTGCCCTGACACAGATGCGTGCAATCTCTCACGCTCCCTCTGGATTCCCTACTTTCACCAAAAAAACAAAAACAACCTCCTGTTGTCTTGTATCCCACCCCAGAGTGTGTGTATTGTAGCTACAGTCGCACAATGATCTATTTTCTTAAGACAGAATACCAGCAGTCCATGCAATATACAAAACCATTTTTACAAATATGTACTTTTACTGAAAGATTGAAAATTTATTTTTTTTCTCTGCTCTGTTTTGTTTAAAGGTTACTTAACAGCTCTGTGTGTGCACTCATAGGCTCAATGGTTAAATGCTGTTGGATGTTTGTGAGTGTTGCGTTTCATTGCATTCATATTTACTTGCATACCTTTCAGTTTTTGAACAGCACATATGAATTGTAAAACAGATATTGAAAGTATTGGAGAATGTGCAAAAAAAGGGAATTTACAATCACGCTATGATGTTCTCATGATGGGTTTTGTTTCAAAGAGGTTAAAACAGATTTATAGTTTAATTATGCAATAGATTTTTATATTTTTAGTGTTCATTTTTAGTTCTGTTTAGTTCCCTATAGGTTGTTGATGCTTAATGCTTGTAAGAAGTCTTGACTGATAACCATTTTTCTGCTTCATGAGCAGCTTTAGATCATGCGAAGCTGATGTATCATTTGTCCCAGTTTTACAATTATTTATAATGGCATTAGAACACAAATGCTTAGTTTTAAGTAAGACAATATTTGTTTTCATTACGCTTTCCGATTATTTCAGCCTGTTGACAATGTCTTGGAAGTACGTTATGACCTTTTATCTTGTTTTTCAGTAGAAAAGACATTTTGTTTTTATGTCTTTGTAATCTTCTGTTCATTTATCTCTTCAGTCTCCAGTCTTCTTTATTCTCTTAACACTAAATGTATTGTTTATTGCATAAATCAGTAAAAGACAATTGTGGACCAGAATTTTGTGGCGCATGCTTCAGTTGACATACCACTTCATAATATATATATATATATATATATATATATATATATAAAATTTGTATGTTATTTTTTGTAATTTCATCTGAATATTAACATTTGTGAGATTTAGTCAGCCGAAACTGTTTTTAGATGAATGCATTTAATTTTGTGTTGGAAAAATAGTGATCTATGACATTACATTATGTTAAATATCAAATAATTTTGTGTCTATTTGTTAATGAGGGATTTGTGGACACGTCAATGTTTTGGAATTTGTGGAGTAATAGCCTATTTTTTATTTTTGAAGTAAAAGGACAAAATTAAATGTCAAATTTTGTGACAGTTGAAAGATCAAAAATTAAATTGATTTGATCGAAGAAAATATTGATAGTTTTCGTAGGTGTCATTGGCAAACTGGTCAATATTTGAGTACAAGAGCATACTGCCCTCCTCCAGAGTATTTTTGACAAGGGTAGGTCCCACGCAAAACCAGCAACAGTGTTTCACTACACTTGTTCTAGCCCTTTAATTGCCCTAGGTGAGATTGAGTTTTGACCTCTAAAGACAAGTAATTAAACATCCTAAAGACTTAGGATGTTTCATGTTTCATAAAAATTTTATTGTTTCGCATATTGTCATTCTAGTTCTGTGATTAATGGGAAGTAGGCCTAGGCCAAGGGCGACACAAGAGGGCA
The DNA here is from genome assembly GCA_038021265.1 of Cyprinella venusta. Classification (NCBI taxonomy): domain Eukaryota; kingdom Metazoa; phylum Chordata; class Actinopteri; order Cypriniformes; family Leuciscidae; genus Cyprinella; species Cyprinella venusta. The sequence continues at coordinate 17,148,744 of CM075876.1, read as the reverse complement.
CCCTGGCCCCTCCAACAGCCTGAACCTCGTCCACAATGACTGGTCCCAATGTCTTCTGACAAGGTGAGATGTTCATCAAAGTGTACATATCTTTTCTATAGATTTTCATTTTATAATATTTTAATGATTTAGGCTCCCCTAGTTTCGAACTATGTTGGTCATTATCATTGAATGGCTTTAGGTGACATTTTGTTCTCTTGCTTTTTTTAAAATCGAACTTATTTTTATTTAACACGTCAATTCATGTTTATTTGGTGCTATAGGTATGGAGGGATTATTGGGTCAGATTGAAAACTAAAAGTCTAAAACTAAAAGTCTTAAACGAAAACTAAAAGTATACGTCGAAAACTCGAAGTCGAAAATTAGTAGAGCTCAGATTGGTTGGCTCAAGACACGTGCCGCTTGAACTGAGGAATCGTGAGGATACGGCGATACCACGTCACATTAAAGCGCGCCAAAGCGGTAGACATATTGGTTTAATTTTGTTATAACACTGAGAGAAGGTAATAACACTCTTTTTATTTTTTTGCAAGCAACGTGTATTAATTATGAACATATTTTGATTATATTTTCCAGGTTTGAACCATATTCGTGAGCTAGGCCTAACAGAACGCACCCAGTTAAATCACCGCGCGCACAGGTGCACTCACCTAATCACTATTCTGGAAACAGGAAAGTTCGAGGACGTCGTGAGGTGATGGCGCAGAGTAAGTTACTGTAAATATGATTTCATATATGGTTGCTTGATATCAATGCTAGGTTCTCACGTGAGTGTGTGGTTGTATAGAAAAGCTGAGCGAGTACTACGGGCCTCATTTCAAAAGCGACTGCGAGGAGCTTCTGGGCCGATTCCAGCAGACCGAGACGGTTCGGTATGAGGAGTTTTCAGCCATCTGGAGGGAGATGGACTTCTCTAGCGTGTTTTTGTAAGTAACACATCTACAGCACTGCACTTAATTGTTCAGTGGTCTTAAAGACAATTAAATTGACGTAGCAGCTATTGCTTAACAAAATCCGTGAATCCTGTTTTGTGTTTTTTCTCATCAGTGGAACTCATTACAACCTTGAGAACAGATCCTTCACGCGGCTCTGTTTCACCATAGCCTACAGATACCTTCTGCCCCCATACAGTTTTCAAATTCGGGTTGGAGGCCTGTATATGATCTACGGCCTTTACAATACACAACTTGTTTGGCCTAAAGAAAAGGTGATCCGTCTATATTCTCTCACTCTTTTTAATCAAGCTCAATGATTCAGCATTACCTGTCATTTTTTTTTCTGAATATAAGAAACATAAAGTTAATTCACTGCTTGTTTTAATCAGATCAGGATTGCTTTGAAGGACTGGATCGATGTGCAGAAGTTTATCACAGAGGCAAAAAGTTGCCAGCATTTGGATGTTGTTTACATCTTAAAAAGGCTTTTGTCAGCTAAGGCCTTTTATTTCACTGCCATGCCCAAGAAGGTCAGCAGGTTCTAACTATGGTATTGTGTTTTGGGATACATCTTCCAGCAGTGTCTGAAAACTCTGAATGTGACTGATTCACAGCTGACATTTGAAGCGAGCGAACGTGTTCAGCCTGATGTGAACGAAGAGTTTCGGGCCCGCAAGGACAGAGTGGCTGAACTTGCTTCCTTTGAAATGCTAGGAGTGGGTATTTAGTATGGTGAAATGTTTTTATTGTAATAATATTTATTTCCTATTTAAAACAGTTCTGACTTGTGTAATCTCTTTTGTCATAGAGATCATATGAAACCAATGGAGGATTAAAATAATAAATAACTGATTATTTGAAATTAATGAAGAAGGGTTTTATGATGCGCAGGAAATTGCAAACGTGCACGGTCATTATGAGAGACTGAAGAAATCATCAATGCCGACATCCTCTGGAGTGACGCTGCTTAACCTGACGGATTTGCTTCGGAAATGTACTTCTGAGTACCAGCAGTGGCAGGACAAAACCACTGTGAGTTGGTGGACTTGTAATACTATGCATAGTTTTCATTTCTGAATGTCCTTGAAGTATTATTTTTTTAATTGGTTTTGAAAAAGAGTTTTTTTGTTCATTTTATATAGGCCTAACTGTCTTACTAGTGTGCATTATTACATTTGTACTTAGGCTGCAAAGGATACCGACTCTAAAAAGGAAACCACTCAGAAATCAGAGGTGAGTTAAACCCTGCTTAGAACTTTACATTGTAAAGACACCTTTGATATGGATACTAAAAAGGTGTCTGGGAGTTTATGGAAATTAAACATTGTGGCATTGTTTTCTGCAGTCCTCCAGTAGAGCTGATCTGCTGGCCTCCATCAAGTCAAAATCATATGGTCAGGTGTCAAAGGTTTGAGATTTTCTTGTTGCTACAAATACTGCTTTGCTTGACATCATTAAGGTCATTGTTTAGTTTAAAAGGGTCATGAGTTTTTGTTTTCCATGCTGAAACACCAGGAATTTAAACCTGCCCCATTGGTAGTCACAATTTTCCTCTACATGCCTAGCATGAGTATATAAATCAATCACTTTAACAACTCTTGTCTAGCCATCTTCAAGTGTGACTGAGTGAACATGTGGATGGCAAAAGACTGTTTTTACAATTATTTTAATGTTTTTTTTTTTTTGACACGCTAACTTCTATATAAAAATCTGCTGTGCTAATGCATTTTCACGGCCCCTTTGAGATCATTTATATATATATATATATATATATATATATATATATATATATATATATTAATCTACTGTATGTTTGTTTCAATTAGACTGAAAATGTTTCTCTTTTCACATGGCTTTGGCACATGGTGTAAAGGGAACTAAATCAAGGTGCCACAGAAAGGTTGAGATGGCAACATCAGACTCTGGAACTCAAGCCCCGTCTAGTCGTAAAGGTAAAGGGAGACCTCCGTCCCTCAGGACCAGGACCTATCAAAACTTTGGCAAACCAGGTCAGAACCTCTTTTACAAATATAAAACGAACACATTTTGGGTCAGATGTTGGTGCTGATGTGATGTATTTTGTCTGAAAAAGGGGAGCCAGAACAGACACAGAACTGGCTTCTGAGTGTGATGGAGGAAGACAAAAATGCATGTAAGTATAGTTTCAATAAACCGTAAATTTTACTGGGAGACATTTAACTTGTATACTACTTGATTATTATGTATTTGTTTTTCCTGTTCTAGTGAGACGCAAAGACCGGACAAGATTCAAGTGGTAAAATGGCTATAATGTACCAAGTCATTAATTGGGTGTCAGTTAAATTGCACAAAACAGCACTTTTTTCATCCTAGCTTCTATATGTTAAATTATTATGTTATCCAGTGTTTTATTTAATAATTTGAAGACCTGAAGTTTAAAGCATTTCATTATTTCTTATGTTTATTATTCTTTTTATATATAGTTACATATTTGTATATACATAATAAAGAAATCGAACCATCCTTTTATTGCATTTCTGTTATGATTCAGCTTACAAATCTCCTGCTTTCTAGCTTAGCTGGCACAGGTGAGCATTTATATTTTTAGAAAGCCTTGATGTTTTTCATGTTACAGTCTTTAGCCAAATCATGAATTTTATATATATATATATATATATATATATATATATATATATATATAATTTTTTTTCTTCATTCAACATTGCCAGTTAATCAACAGCTATGTAAAGTCTCCCTCTAGTGGAGAAATGTTAAAAACGTCACTGCACCAGATATTTAATTTAAGCATTGACAACACTCCATTGGCCACAAGACGTAACCTATGATAGTCCCACAGGGTAAATGAAATCTGATTCATTTTGGGGAAATTTTGTTAAAACGATTAATTTAGGGGAAACTTGTTATCTGACCACAAAGTTCCCTCTGTGTCTGGCGTGCTCCACATAGTCATATGTTGTAATCAGCATAAGGCAGTGTCGAAGGTCTGAGTCCAGTGTTGTGTAGTGCTTCTTTGTCTATTTAAACCCATGAGATGCAGTTGAACCAGTGTTAGCAGAACTAGTCATTACACATGCATACAAGAAACCTTGTTAAATGAGGAATCTCTATTAATTCTGCATTTTATCCTAAACACTTTCACAAATTTGATGTACAGGTAGTTGTAACTTACAGCAATGTAATCAGTTTTGGCCACATCCCCCCTTCTATTCGTAAGTTAATTGATCAATACAAACTTAACATTTTTTTAAAGTTATTTCATTATCCAAATTAACCTCTTTACTTATTTAGACGACCTATAGGTTGAAATAATTTTCTTGTTTATGCTATATTCCTGTTCTGTTAATGCATCAGTTTCTTAATTGCTTTTTTGAAAAATTGTGAATTATACATGTATAGTTGCAGGTTAAAAAAATGCCAAGAATGATATCACAAAAATAGTTAGGGGGCGCTTGACTGCTGCCTAAAACTCAAAGGCCACAATTAAATCTTATTAAAAAAAGAAAAAAAAAAACAATTAAATCTTATTACGTTTTTGTCTTTGAGACATCTTCCAAAAAACAAACAAACAAAAAAAAAAAAAAACCGAATGATTTAAGTGAGTATTTTTCCGCCAGTCGTAAAAAAAGGAATCCCAGCAATCCCAATCCCTACAAAATAATTTAGTGTGATTGACGAGTGTGATTGGTGAAGCCTGCCCAGCGAGGAGAAAAGTAACAAATACCACGTGAAAACGCCATTAAAAAGAGCTGCTTCAAAAGCGTCCTGTAAGATCATTTACATTTGAAAATTACACCAAAAACGTAATATCCATTGATTGAATATGCACAGTGAATAACTGAGGAAGATTTATAATTCGGAGTCATCTTTCCTGAATGTTGAGCGCCACCCATTTTTAGATCATCCTGTTTCATGATAGTTATAATTTATTAGTGATTAAATATTTTCTGCAGACCGTAATTGAAAATAACCGGGACCTACTGTACGTCATTATATGCGCGCGTCCCCGCCTTCAACTACGTAAAACGTTACGTTACAAGTCTCATCTGTGTCGCCCTCCCTGCTTAATAACGGACGGGTACTTCCCAGCTCCTAGTCAAATAGCCACTCTATTTTACCAATGTCTGTTGTGGTTTGAAGACTCGAGGATTGGAAAGCTACGCGCCGTACAATATAATCTCCCATTGTTTAGCGCAGCTTTGCACGCGCTTGTGTTTACAGCATCTCGCGCGCAGCGCGCGCGTGATATTGATTCAGGCAAAAGAGCCCTTTCGGTTTCACCATGGCAAGCGAGGCGCTCCACAGATTCGTTTGCCTTTGTCGATACCTACAGGATCCCTGCCATGTCGCCAGATTCCAGCAGTTTTGCGGCGTCCGAGGCACGTTTCCTAAAAAAACAACCGAGGCTAGCGAGAGTGACGCCAAGCTTGCGGTCAACGGTGTTTGCGTGGGGCAATGCCAGGAAGACCGCGCGGCCAGTGGGGATTCAGCACAAGGACTCCCGGGCCAAAGGCTGAGAAAAAGTTTAAATGCCGCTGCAGATGTTCAACCGGAAGAATGTCCAGCTGCTTTTCTCACCGCACCCTCGGGGGGGCGAGAGGTTGAGAGGGACTCCAAAGGCAGAGTGAAGCCTTTACGCAGAAACTCTTTGACTGGGGATGTTGGCCAGGAGTTCATCATCGAGAACAAGTTTCTCTTCTATCTCTTCACCATTGGTACCGAGCTGGGCAATGAGATGTTTTTCATCGTGTTCTTCCCCTTCTTGATGTGGAACGTCGACCCCTATGTGAGCCGGCAGCTCATCGTGGTGTGGGCCTGGGTGCTGTTCTTCGGCCAGTCCACGAAAGATCTGGTCCGGTGGACCCGTCCTCCATCTCCTCCTGTGGTCAAAGTTGAGGTGTTCTACAACACGGAGTACAGCATGCCCTCCACACATGCCATGTCCGGCACCGCGCTGCCCTTCTCTCTGTTCATGCTCACATGCAGCCGGTGGGAGGTACAGAAGCTAATACTTCCACACACAAAACCAATTACCAATCGATAATCGTACCCACCTCAAGCAAGTAGAAAGTTGACTATTTCTGTGTGTGGCAATCTGTTTTAACAATTTGCGTAATGTGCATTTATTTCTATAGTGATTGATTAGGTTTCCAATTAGTCTTGTAGGCTACTTCATTTATTACATATTTGTTTCTGCCACTGGGCAAATATTCGTGCATCACTCCCATTAGTTATTGTTTGTAAAAAGACTAGTTCCCCTAAAAATGAAAATAATCCCATAATTTACTCACCCTCAAGCCATCCTAGTTTTATATGACTTTCTTCTTTCAGCCAGACACTGATAATATCCTGGCTCTTCTCAGCTTTGCATTGAGTAGGCTAGTGTCAGAGTGTTTGAAGCTCCAAAAAGCGCACCCATCCATCCATCATAAAAGTAATCCATAAGACAGGGTTGATAAAGCGACTTCTGAAGTGACGTGATGGGTTTTTCTAAAAAAAAAATATCCATATTTAAAAATGAAGCTATGATCACTGGCTTCTTGCAATGGCTGTTCAAAATGAGTACAATTAATAAGCTGATGCACTAGTACAACAAAAAATAGATACTTGTAACTATTGGAGAAGTTACTAGGAGAGCCACAGTTAGCAATTATTGTGCATTGTACAAAATTTGATAAATAAAATATATGCTAATGAAAACAAATACAAGATAGGTCTACGACTACATGTTAAAAATACTTACTGTACTGTAGGTGTGCTATATTCTTTATAAATTAACATTTGTCCTCAAAACAACCTGCCTTTAGCAAGTCAGTGTCTCAGTAAAAGAGGCTGATAATAAGGATGTGTTCTCACTCACACCTCAGCTGCTGATGTAGCATCAAGAGAGTTACAGAGTTATGTAGCATCAAGAGAGTTCATCCCAAAAATATGTAATTTAATGTATTGCCATTTATAGAAACAGCAGAACTTTGACAGAGGCAAAACCCTTTGAAGGTCTCTACATACACACATACTTCTCCATACATTTGATCTCAGCCTCTCATCATTCTTAGAATAAATGAACTATTGAAATGTTTAAGTTACCATTAGTTTGAATGAGTCATATTCAAGCATAAAATCTAAGGCATAATCCCAGTTCACGCCAAGGATGATAACGATAAATAACGATAAATATAAAAGAATAGCAGAGTCCACATCACAACTGTAACGATAAAGTCAAAGAGAAACAATATAGCTTGAATCACTTTCAAAACAATTTTTTTCAAGCTGCAGAACAATAAAAACAATGACAATCCATCCTGCTTTAAAGAGTGACATTAAGACAAGAAAGAAATCATTGCCTGGGCTGGCAGTGGCTCAGTGGTTCATGTAGATTGTCTACAAACCGAAAGGTGGGTGGTTCAGTCCTTGGTTCCACCTGACCAAGTGTCAAGATGTCCATGAGCACCTAAGCCCAGCTACTCCTGGCGAGCTGGATGACATCTTGCATGGCTGACCCTGCCGTCGGTGTATGAATGAGTGAATGTGAGGCTATATAAATGCTGTCCATTTACCATTTCCATTTACCATCATTCTTTGGTCTGGACACAAAGTTATATCGTTCTTGGTGTGAACGGGCCTTTATTTTTAATGCTTTGTTCTTTAAAGCTGGCTAAATCTTGCAGAATCAAAAACACTGAAATAAACTGTTTCTCTTGAGGGAAAGTGATGTATTTACTTTCTATATTCAGTTCATTTGACCATGCTTTGGGAAGTTAATGCAGCTGAATGATGACATGCTAAGGATGTCTTCAAAGTTCAGACGTTATTGATTTACACATCACAAAATTGGTCTGTCCTTAGTCTATTGCATTCAGTGGAAAACTCTTGTACTTTTCCATATTATTGTAGAACTGACTCATCTGGCAAATCGAGGTTCGCTGTGAATACATTTCCAGACAGGACATTAATCTCCATCTTTTTACAAAATATGCAGGCTTTGTTACTTAACCACTAAAGGTCTCTGCAGTGCACTGTATTATTCATAAATATGGATTTCTCTGCCGGGTTTATTGAATCATATGCTTGTTGGTGTCAAAGAAATCATTACGTTCAACAATAATTAGCATATATTCAGAAGGGGTTGTGCGATTGCTTATGATAACTCTCTTGATACATCTATATATGCCAGAGATTTGATATTGTTCTGTAAAAAGCCTTTCATAGATTAGCAGAAACTGACCGATAATATGTCTTACCGAAGGCTGAAGTCTTAACCATCATTTTGAGCACAAAACAGAACAGTCTCGATAGATTTTCTTGCTTTCATATCCTCTTAAATTTAGCAGGAAACTAGGAACAATAGCCTCAAACATGTTTCCTCTTCTTTCACCATTGTGCCTGCCTGTTGATTTTTTTGCAGATGATTGATTCAAATATTTTGCCAATGCCAAACTTGCAGTTTTGTGTTCATGTTTGTACTTCTTTAACAACCACTGTACTTATGTTAAAAGAGATTTTTCATTTAAGGGAAACTTCCTAGCCTGGTTGAGCTGCATAGAGAAGTTTTGTCACTGTCAAAGAGAGACGATTTTTTTTCCAAAACTCATGAACTTAGTGGGAAAATTTTATTTTTTAAAATTTATTAAAGTATTATTAAAGTTGTAGTTGTGTTTTCTATTAACAATTCCAATTATGAGTTTAATGTTATGATGTAGACAAAGGACAAAGCTGTTTGGCTCTGCTTGCCTTCTAGCCAACACTAGTGTTGATGGTGTTTGCTGTAGCTTTTGCAAGCTCTTGCTTTTGTAAAACTTTTTACTTCCGCATTGGAAAATTAACCATGGTTTTGTGATCGAGTCTTTGTATTACCATTGTTTTTTTTGACAAGTACATGATTAAATAAATAGTGTATAACATTATATATAAAATGTATAAGAAAATTACAAAAAAAATACCATTCTGAAACGTCCTGTGAAATCCATGCTTGCAAAGTCCATGCTTGAAATCCATTTTGCACGACCCTCTTGTTTGTTAACATTCTTAGTCAGACTTGAATTGGTTTGATTGATGCCAATCTTAATATTTACTCCTGACCTGAGCAAATGAAACTCGCGGTTATGGTAAGGGGTGTGACATTTCCCGAACACGGCGGCAATCACAACAAACTGGGCCAGCTAACCAATCACAGCACCTTTTGTATTTCGTCGGAGGGGCTTTAACAAAACAGGATCTAATGAAAAAAAATAACGTGTTTTATGAACAATCGAGCATAAAAGCATATTCTCGTACACCCCAAAAAACAAAATCAAGGCTTTGTAAAAGGCCATATTAGGACCTCTTTAACTTTTTTTTTTTTGGAAGTTGCAGATGAGAGCCAGTGAGGTCAAGTCAGTCCAAATTTGTAAAGTATGCATGCACAGGGTAGTCAATGTTGATGGATTTCTGAGAGGTACTGGTATATTGCCCAGACTACTGGAGCGAAACATTGCATGAGCACAGAAATAAGGTTTATTCAAAAATGAATAGATCTGTTGTCTTATTAATGAGAAATCCAGCATTTCTGCAGATCAGCAGCTACTTCAATCCTTGATGGACTCTTTAGGAACTTTGCTGTACTCTGTCCTGATACTGTTGCTTTATTTGTTATTGATCATCATAGTTATTGTTCAGTTCTAAGCCTTTAGTCCTTTACTAAGCAAGCCATACCATGATAAGAATTTAGATCATGTTATTTAACAGTGATGAAATGACCTTACTGTCTTTTGAACTGCAGTTTCCTCATAAGTCTTTCCTCTCTGTGTGTTCAACAGTACCCGTTCATGATTGGATTGAGCTTAGCCTTGTTCTGGAGTGTCCTCGTGTGCATCAGCAGGATTTATATGGGCATGCACTCTGTCCTGGTGAGTAATGTTTTCATCAAATTTAATCATTCTGTCTACCTAAAATGACAGTCATAGGTTTTGGAACAACATGTTGGTAAGTAAATGATGACTTACCATCGTAAGTAAATCATTTTTGGATGAACTATCCCTTTCAAATCTATGACCATGTTAGATAGCTGCACTAGTAAGTGTGCATGATTGTTATTTTAGAGCATCTTAATATTTTTTTATGTAGTTCAGGCACATTCAGCTGTGCGCTATAATTTGCACTCTTCTCAGTTTTTGAGGTTGAGGAACTTTCCAGCAACTTCGTGACTAAGATTTTGGTAACAGTTCAAGAAGAAGCCTAATATATGCTGCTTCAGTCTCCTGTCAGTAGAGCCCCTGAAACGAAGCAAATCAGTGAGTCATCACTGCTGACTCGGTATCCTCTGATCTTCGAATGCTCATCTGTTTTCCATGCTTTTCTCACAAAAGATATCTGATCGGATAATTGCTTCCCTTGGGCTTGTATGAGCCGGTGGGGATCCGTTTACATTTTGATGTGTAGACAGCTCAAAACACAAGCTTTGCTTTAGTCATCAAGATCAACATACTGTGTATTAGTCATCAGTTCTTGCAGGTTTCACATGCAGTAACAATGACTAACTTCACACACCTGTTATTTTTAATAAAGGATGTCTTTCTTTATTTGTTTAAAGCTGTTGGTGAGAGTGGACAGATTTAGAAAGCAGATGCTGGTTGCCTAGGTGATGGGAACCTTGTTATTTTAATTCTGTGCTCATGACGAAGGTGGCTGATTCCTCTTTATGAAAATCTGCACACTCAACGAAGTTTGGATTGCGGACTGTGTGAATATTGTGTTCAAAGTTCAAGCCAGTGAAGTCTGTGGACCGGGGCTCAGCATTAAGGGTGTTTCGACAACCCGGTTATATCTTATGTCCATTGATCACACACAATTCTTTTTGGCCGGAACCAAACCAGTGCGGCAAGATTCTATGGAGCCCGAATGTCAATAATAATCAAAAAAAGTTGAAATTTGGGTTCACAATCCCTAAGGGCCACCAAAACGATCGCTTAAATCTTCGATTAAATCGCCTATAATTCGTCAACTGAACAAGATATTTGCACCAAACTCAACATTGTTGCAAATTGTGCTGTATGCCAAGTAAAAAGTTGTCCAAATAACTAACATCTAATGAGATTATTTCAAAATGACAAGAGTAACTTGGAAACAATAGTTACAAGTTATATTATCAACAAATCAGTCATGTTTTGCACTGACGGTTTTCAGAAAAAGTATGTTAATTAATCACTAATTTAATAGCAATTCATTGCATATATCAACTTTTTGTTGTTGTTTTGGACATGCAGATTGTTATCTTTAGCTGTTGCATCATATCTCACTTTTTTGAGAATCTTGCTTTTTTTTAAGTCTTTTGGTAAATCTTCGAAAAAACACAAATGACAATATTTCTAATGAAACTTGAGCAATCTCTCTCCCTTCACTGAAAGTTCATGTATGTTTGTGTGTTTGTTTTACCTTTATTGTCTGTTCAGATTAACTGGACTGAAATTCATCTTTGATGCTGGCTTCAACAACATTCTACAACCACATTAAACACATAATACACATAATACACACATAATAATTAATAAATACATGATTAAAAAAAAATACAGTGTACATAATTCACAATAACATAATTGAAAATTTGGTTTAAAACAGTCACTGCCAATGGGACAAATGATCTTTTAAAAATATTCTTCCTAGCATACGGTGTACGTAGCCTGCGACCCGAAGGGAGGACTTAAAAGCATGTTCATGCCAGAACTTTGACATTTTAAAAAGTTCAAAAAGACATTGTAACCCGGATGAATCGATTGGTTTAGTCCAAGTCTTCCGAAGAGACATTATCAATTTATATGATTAACAGATTTAAAAGCCTTTTACAAAAAAAAAAACATTGATCAACGTACATTAAATATGGTAAACAGAAGCTCAACGTTGGTTTTTGCAGAAGCTCAAATGCACTTTCTTGACGCGGTAGAACCGATGTGTGCTCTGAACTAGAGGACCAACCAAGCCAGGAATGAAAAATCCTTATTGTTGAGCCCCTGATGGTCTGTTTGACAGCTTAGGACTGAAAAGCCTGTGATCAGAGAGCTTTGGTAAAAAGGATTACGAAAGAAAGTCTCAAGGAGAGCTTAGATCTTTCCAGCCCCCATTCAGCCCTCTAACTTCTAAAGTGATAGAGGTAAGGACTAGAGCAGAAGTGCAAAATGAGAGTCTGTGCTAGAAAGAATTCGAGTCTTTTGGCCTGCAGTTTATGGAGAAGCATGTGTGGACATTTAAAGTATACATGGACTGGTCGAACAAGCTACACATCTGTCAGATCTAAGGTTATGTTGACACTGTCAGTCCAAATCTGAATATTTTTGTATCCCATTTGGATCTAGCATTGATTGTGTATCACAGATATACAGTTCTGATTTGTTTGTCCATGCCGTTCTTTCGTTTTCTGGAATATCTGCATTGGGTTCTATGGTAATGGCATGGCATTGTGTTGGTATTTGTCATAACAACATGAAGGGGTTTGCAATAGAGATGGTGTCTTTTTTACAACATGACAACATGTAGCCACCACGCATCTCGTACGAGCTGCTTTATTCCTTTATCTTCTCCATTGGTTTCCAAACATGTCTCTGTTATATTTTCATTTTCTGCTCGTCCTGCACTTTGCAACAACACAACCTTGTTTCGGCAGTGACTATCAGCGTGTTTCCTATAACAACCTCTGATGTTTTGATTTTCCGTGGCTTGAGAAAGTCACATAAACCAGTCGGACTGAAACTGATTTCCAAATAGGATTTCAAACCACATATGAACGAGCTCGAAACAGCTTTCGGATATGCACAAAAATCAGATTTGGACTGACAGTATGAACTTAGCTTAAGTGAGTCAATCTCTAAAGAGAAGAGTTCATTCTCAGGTTGCTTTGACCTTTTACCCATTTTAAGTGCATATCAGCAGGATTGTATCACATAAAGACTATCAGATCGTAGTGTTATCGCGAGGTGTCCAAAGTTAGTCTCTAGTCTTCTGTTAACCTTGAACATGCTCCACATCAGATCAGGCGATGAGGGGGAAATAGATAATTTACTGAACTATCTCATGCCTTTTAAAACCTGTTTGACATACTTTCATCTGTGGAAAAAATGTGCTGAACCCTCTATCAATTCTTGATAATGAAACTGGGGCTGTCAAGCTAATACGAGGCAAAACAATCATACTGTAAGTATTCCATCATAAAATTCATAATTCGTTCAATTCATCATAAAATGGTGTGTGTAGCAAAAATGATAAATCATCATACTGTGACTGGATCATTGAGGGTGGAACAACTGATTGACTGAACAGCAATGACAGACAGTCTGCCTTTCTGCAAGGTCCTTTAAAACACATTTAAAAGAATAAAGTGAGACCAACTCCTTCAACTGTAGTTCATTCTGAATCTGATTTCATGCAGATGGTGCTGCACAATTAAAAGCCTTTTTGCCAAAAACAGTGCGGGTTTTAGGGACTGTTAATAAAATCAGATCCTGGGAGACCTCGGAAGGATGTTAATGTTCAGATAAGGAGGAAGTCATCCTAATACTGCCTTATAAATAAAAAGATGCCAGTTCATCCAACACTGAATGGTGAGGGAGAACCAGCCAACCCGAGAATACAGCAAACAGTGATGAGTGAGAGATTTTAAGTTTGTGATGAATCTCAAGGCTCCATGAAACAGTGTCCAAAGCATGAAGACACTTGGAGGTTGCATGTATAAAATATCACTATAGTGCAAGACAGACAAGTTGTTTTTTTTGCTTCAAAAGGTAAACAGGACTTGATTCTAAAGAAAAAAAAAAACTAAATTCAGTCTCAGTTTTTTAACCAAATCTTGGACATGCAATGTAAAAGACAGTGATTGGTCAATAGTAATGCCCAAGTATTTGTAATGTGACACTTCGATTTCTGTTCCAGAAAATGCACAAATGTTTGGAACATAGTTTTAGTTGACTTTCCCAGAGTCAAAATCATGCCTTTAGTTTTTTTTTTTTTTTTTTTTTTTTTTTTTTTTTTTTTTAGAGTTTAGAGCCAATTTTAAAGTAACCAGATTATATTGTAAGTTGTTAAAAGCGGATTGTAAATTTGTGACTGCTTGACCTAATGTGGACCCAGAACAATAGAGAAAAGTGTCATCAGCATAGTAATGATAGTTTGTAATTTTATATTATTATAGAGGGTGTTTGTATAAATGATTAAAAGAAAAGGCCCAAGGATTGAACCCTGAGGCACCCCTTTTAAAATATTTAAGGAGGCAGAACGGATGCCGTCTACTTGCACACATTGTGTTCTCACTGATAGGTAGCTGTTGAACCATCCCACTGCTTGTTTTAAATCTTGCTTGATTTAAAAGATGCTGGTACACTACTGTTCAAAGGTTGTGATACTTGCTGAAAAATGCATTCTTGCTGAATGAAAGTATTCATTTCTTCTTTAAAAGAAATTAATCTCACACAGCAGATGAGTATGGGTTGGTAACATAACAAGGCCAAATAAATAAAAACACATTAAATTAAAGGTGGGGTATGCGATTTTCTTTTTTTGAACATTTTTTTTTTCAAAATCACTTGAAATTCTATTCCTAACCTACTTACAGCTACTGAGTTAGAAGCACTGAAATGAAAATTAAGCAATTTAATTATCTGTGAACGGGCAGGACTCGAAAAACCCCAGCCAATCATTTCCAAGACCACCTAGAATCATTGGACAGAAAATGCGTAAATCCAAACGGTCACTTAAAATGTCAAAAAGCATGGAGTCTGAAGGAATAATGTTACAAGATTCAGTTCCCAATTTTCACGAAGCTGCAGTGTAAGAAATGTTGAGCTGGAAGACATAAGGGACCACTTTGGATGTCTACTCTCTTGTGAAATCTCACACGAAGTGGCGAAGTGCCCTGAACATGGGCTTTAACTTTTTGTGCCACCCACAAAATAAAGCAGCTGAAGTTAGTGTAAATCCTAAATAAATTGTACTTCTTAATCAGATCTACAATATATGCTATAAATTTCAGCTTTCACTCAGGTCTGTTTTGGCTTATTGTAAAATTCACTGCAATTTTTCATTTCGGGATAAATGTTCTTGTAAACTATGAACGTCTTAGTTAATTCCGCACACGTTTCCTGTTTCCTTTTCACTGACCTTCATTATGTTTGCCTGGCCACTGTGGCCAGTTGTAATAAACAATGAGAAATGCCAGCATTGCACCATGTGTCAGCAAAAGCAGAACAACATTTGACTTGATTTGTTTCATAACCCAAGGACCATTATTTTTCTTTCTAATAAGTTTGTCCTTCATGTTTACAGGAGGTGATCACAGGCTTCCTCTACAGTGTGCTCATCCTGGCGGTGCTTCACCCCCTACTGGATGACATTGACACGTTCTACCTGTCCCACAGCTATGCCCCTCTGGTCGCCCTGCTAGTGCACGTTGGCTTCAGCTTGGTGGCTTTCTCGCTGGACACATGGAGCACGTCTCGTGGCGACACGGCCCAGGCGTTGGCCACAGCTGTCGGAGCCGCGTTGGCATCTCGGTTGAACTACCAACTGGGTCTGCTGCCAGATCCTCCTGAAGAAGCTCTACCGCTCACCCTTCCCCTGATCGACAGGGCCCTATTGGCCCGCTCAATCTTGCGGCTCCTGGTGGGAGTGGCGGTGCTTCTGGCCGTCAGAGCTGCCATGAAGGTTGTGGCGATCCCATTGGCGTGCAAGATCTTCGGCGTGCCTTCGGATGACGTGCGGAAGGCTAGACAACATGCGCAAGTGGAACTCGCATATCGGTTTATTGTTTATGGCACGGTGGCCTACTGCTGCGTGTTCCTGGTCCCGCTTCTCTTTAGCTTCCTTGGCTTATCCTGAAGAAAATCCCCACTTCATCCTAGTTATTGTCTTTTTTTTTTGATCCTAGCTAAAATCTATACCTGACCTTGACTAGTCACGGTCCACAGCTGTTGTCAAAAACAGCCTTTTGGGTGCAAACACGAATGAGGTTCATGATGTTGATAATATCACCAGCTCCATTTCCGAGATAATTTATTTCACTTGTTTTGTTTTATCTTAGATTAAGATTTTATTAATCTAATAATTTTAAGCAGGGTTTTTAGGCACATTTGTTGTCATCTGTGGGAGATCACTCCGCAGTTTTTTTAAGCGAGTGCATGTGACCTGTTCAAAGTGTTTATAAGCCATTCTCAGAAAGGTCTCAAATGTTTCCTGCATTTGTCTTCAGTGATTTCTTCTCAGCTTACTGACACCCACCCATCCTAAATCTAATACGCAGGAATGTTTCTCACTATATACAGAATTTGTCTGCAGTTTTCATCCTTCGGAAACGAACTAACCTGAGTGACAACCCTTGACAGACATTTGTATCCTTGTCATGGTTTTCCCTCAAGGGCTCACTCTCATAACAATTTGTAATTTGTCTTTTATCCCAGGGCTTGTTTCTTCTGTGGATCCATTCAATGTTGTGACCCCAATGGTTCGTTCAACGGTTCAGGAAAGACACTCCAAATTCTGAGGTGTAGAAATGTTCTGTTCTTATTTAAAACGTGTTGAACTCAGGCCTCACAATAAGAAGTGAGGGGAGGAACTTCCTGTCAGTATGAATACTGAATACATGAACTTCCTGTGGATGTGTTGCTCTGAAAGCCAAGCTGGGAAAATACTGCTCTGAATATGAAAGCCACATATCTCTCTAAACATTCTGTCATTGTCAGTATATTATTTATACACGTCAGATATGTTTTCAGGTATTACTACAGTGAGTAATATTTATGCAGTGAGTGAATAGCTTTGTAAACTCAAGCAGATTGTACCAGTTTTAATTTAAACAAATAATTGCAACTTGCAAGTAGACTTTTGTAGCATTTTCCATTGGTATTTTTCAGTTTTCTTTCATTAGTTCACCCAAAAATGAAAATTCATGTAATGATTTATTCATCGTCACAAACCTGTGGAACATAGTCCAGTTTTTGGACACAATTGACTGTCATTATATGGACAAGAAATACAACAAAGACAAATGTGCACGAAAAAACAAAAATGTAACCCCATTCACTTTCATTATGGCATAAAAATTATATAATTTGTCATTTTTTATTGAACTATCGCTTTTCGTAACAATAGGCTAAATTGAGTCATTCAAATTCAGAGCTGTCACGTGTTTTCAGATTGTGTCGCAGATGTTCTGCATGACTGCTTTAAGACATCCGGTTTGTTCCATACTGTCAGCAGTTTGGAGAATATACATTGAAATTCTTGTTTCTCCAGAAATGCACTCAG
This sequence comes from Cyprinella venusta, assembly GCA_038021265.1. NCBI lineage: Eukaryota > Metazoa > Chordata > Actinopteri > Cypriniformes > Leuciscidae > Cyprinella > Cyprinella venusta. The sequence goes on along the minus strand of CM075876.1, from coordinate 17,131,549 downwards.
TGTGGTTTTATTAAATGGATCGACTGAACTTCCCTGCTTTCTTCAATTCTGCAGTTTTAACTGTTTAAATATGATTATGGTCATGGTAATGTGTATTTTCAGATAACAAGTTGTCAGTATTAACCTAGGTAGTTGATATGTTGTCTGTACTTGCAGGTGTTTTATTAGTGTGTTCAGTTTCACAAGAAAATGTTGTAAAGCCATGGAGGACAGATCGCTGATATACATTCATTGCTCTCTGCTCAGAAACCCCAGTGCCTTGCGTCCTTGTTTTCAGGGCAACTTTATCCTCCAACTAGGCACAAGACACCACAGCAGTCTTTCTGTGAACAGTTTTGATGGTGCAAATGACATACATATCATTACACGTCCTTAATGTGTATTTGCAAAAAGACATTGTTGGTTATGTGAGGTAATTGGTAATTGATAGCTTTTCCTTTCACTTTTTTTAATGTACATTATGTGGAATTTATTACCAGGTTTCTGGTAACATATTTGGATGGTGACAAATTAGTAAACAATTTACCTGTGCACCAGTATAAAGGAAACAGTTGAGCATATATTCAATTGTCATCAGTTATGCATATGGTAAATGTGCCATAACTGAATAAGCCATTTTCTATGGTCATCATTATACAGTGCCCTGAGCTGAAGTGGGTATCACAGAAGGCCAGATGAAAAAAGTAAATGCGTTATGAATGAAGCTTGTACAGTCTACTTTGAGCCTGTTCATGGTCGCAAATGAACAAATGAACTGTATCTGTAATCGATGGCTCCTCGTCTGCAATGCTCTTACCATTTTGTGTATTGATAGTGAATAGAAACGAGTATAAATTACAAGTGTATTTGTGTTCTTGTTATCTGAAATTAATTTTTTTTAATCAATAGTTCCATTACAAAGTGATAACTGAGCATTTTGTGATTTATTACAGTGATGTTTGTGAAAAATGGCTTTTTGATTAGGACCAACTCAATGCACTTACAACAGTGTGTTTTCCCCTTATCAGTGTAAGTGTGTGTGCTTGAGTTTGTTTCTCAATTTGTCAGGTCTCTGGACAAAGGTCTACTTACAGCATGATGTATTCATTTTAACCCAGTGTGTAAGTTATAGAGGACCTTGCTTATTGCCTACTGCATATTTCCACACTATAGTCAGGGTCTTCCTACAATACACACATATTTTAAGCTCTGTGAACTAACGGGTTGTATTTTTCCACATTCACTATTAACTGTGTTGTTTTTACACATTCACTGCAGAATAAAAAAATAAAATTAAATCCCATTTATTGGGAGGGTAGTTGGCATGAAATTTCAAGCATTGACGTCAGTAGTGTGACATGATGTGCTTGCTCAACAACTAATTTTATATAACGTTTTTTTTCTTTTTTTTTTTCAAAACAAGTTTTCATATTTTATCAAACCGCGTTCATTGAGTTCATCCCACTGAACCTTCACAGAGAAGGCCAGCCACAAAGTTAAGGTACTTTATCGCCATCCTGTGGTTGTAAATACAAAGTGCATCGCTGGGAACAGTGGGATGTTTTGTTGAACTTTTCTCCAATTCCAAAAAATGAAATATTAATGTAATTATCATGTAATTGTGTGGTTAACCGCTAAAACAATTTAATAACCAATCTTTTTAAGATCGGACATTAAAATGCAATTAGTGGGATTTTGATTCAGTAGGCTACAATCTTCTTTCACTAAAAGATTCGTTTGGTGATTCGTGCACTGTTTCATTACACCATAGACAGTGACTAGTCACAATATTTTGTGTTATGAGTGAATCTTTCACTCAAATGTTTCCTTATACCGAGTCGAGACCAAATTAAGCCGTATTATACTTAATTAAAAATCCCCTGACAACTAATAAGACTACAACTATTTCATAAATCTTCTTTTAATAATATTTGAGTTCAAAATAAAGAAAAGAAAAAGTAATTGTAAGCTTTGTAGCCTATTTAACAACGTGGCAACTGTGAAGAATTACATTTGCTCGGTTGAGTGAAGAAACGAGAAGGAATAGATTGAATGAATAAATGAACGAGGAGAAACATCATCACTGGTCAGTGTCATTCGTGTTATGTAACATCGTGTTCAAAGTGAGGACTCCGTAATTGAAGAGAGTAAAACGTCCCTCAAATAATTTTCTAAGAAAACCTTGGAATCGTTTGTCTAATTACGGCTTTCTATAAGCATAATTAATGAGTTGTAATGTACCTAATTTAAGTATGAGGAGACGAAGCGGACCGCAGCTAGGGTGACATTTCTTGCCATACGGGCATTTCAGGTCCTTGCCTTCATCCAATCTCCATCTCAGACATTTACGCCGCAACCTACCTCCATAGCTCCTCGACATCAATGACGTTTGACTTTCTAGGCGTAACCAACACTGCTTTTGATTGACAACTCCAGGAACCAATCCACACGTTGTTTGTGCAGTAACTGGCCAATCATTGGCTTAATAGCACAAACCAGCGTTCCATCATACTAGGTTTAGCGGTCTGTTTTGAGCCAGAAAAAAAAATTGGCACAGAGCACTAGCACAGCCTGCTAACATTTACTTGTGATAACAGGTTAGCAAATTAGTCGCTATTTGAGTGAGGTTAGCAGTAAGGAGAAGGACAATCTGACCTCACTGACCAACATCTGGGTATGTAGTCGGTCAGCGAATGTGTATGAATGTGGCTTTTGGTGCAGGCTGGGACGGCAGCTACAGGGATTAGCTGTACGGGGAGCTCCTGCTAGCAGTGCAATGCTGACATACCTTCAGGCGGCTTGATAATTATCTCATAAACGGGGATTTTGGTGTTTCTTCAGTTGGAAAAATCCTCACCATTCACACGCGGATTGTATTCGAAAGCTTAGACCGGTTTAAATAGTCCGCAAGTGAAGCGTTTGAGTTAGCTGGATAGCTGGGTCGCCTGCAAGTACAAGGTTAGCTGCTTAAAACGAGCCACCTGGACCCGAGAACCATCAAGAGAGGTAAGAAGCCCAACTGCACATATCATTACTAAATTAAGAGTGATATTTAACAAGTGTCAGATCATTTAAAGAAGTGGACAATATGTATTTTTTAAAACCAGAGCACTATGCTCTCTAAAAAAATCGAAACCTCTGAGGTCGATTCGAGTTTATCTGTATATAAACACGAAAGGATCTCTGAATTTTAGATTAGAGGCACGATCGTGCTTTGATTATAATCTTGTCATTCAGGTTTTTACATTATCTGCTCACTTGATGTATACAGCAACGCCTTCTTCATTTTGGTATGGGACACTGCTGTGAAATGAGCACCGGTTGTTCACTGTTATTTTGGTAACGTAAATAATTTCAAATAACTGGTGTCGGGGTTGTCTCCTTAAGGTTTTCTTGTGCTTTTGATGGCTTTAACAAGTCGACCGTCTTGTTTATTGGCCTTGTCTTTCAGGCTCTTGGGAATGCAATATATTCCACACCTGTTTTTGTTCCACAGCTGCGGTCATGCGTTTCACGGACTGACAATTGAGACTTTTCAGCCACACTGATTCAAACTCTCCTGACCTTCTTGTTTTCTGTCTGATATGGGTATATTTTGAGGCAGGACACTTTTTTAAAAATATCTCGAGGGTATGCGTTTATTCAAGATCAAACTCATCACTTTTGCTGAGATGCAGAAACAACATGAGTGACTTGTCACTACTGTCTGTAGCCTCTTGATTTAGATAGTTGAGTATTGGACTACCAAAACATATAGAAGGAACATTAACTTCATAAAATTGGTTGTGTTTGCTTTGTCAAAAATAGTGTCTAAATCTAAAGGAACACCATACAATGTTTGTAATTTGAGTCAGGTAATCCCAATAATGAGATGAGTCAATTGTATGTTACAGGGCCCTTCCTTATAGAACAAACAGACTCTTGCTGTTGTCTCTCAGTATGATCTAAATTTGTGACTTGAAAAGTTTGAAATAAACTAGTGAAATTTCTTTGGGACAAAAAAAATGTTGCAGCCATTATTGAAAATGGAAAGGGTTACTAATTACTATACAGTCAGACGTGGCATGTCGCTTACGATTTTGAAACAATATACTATCTTGTAGAATTGAATTGCTTGATTATTAAAGGTAAAAGAGTATCAAACATTGTAGCTAAAATTGTGCGTTTGCACGTCTATATTTGGCCAGTCCAATGAGAATTGTACTGTTATCACATTTTAAAGTTAATTTTAAATGGAATTTTCCTGTCATTAAATACTCAGTGTTAATAGTGCAGCACTTCCTGTTTGTACGTCAGAACGCTGGCTCACTATTGGTCGACGCTGGTCACTTAAGCGCCAGGACACATGCGTGTGATGCTGACGCAGGAGCTAGCCAATAGTTAGCCGGTGTTTTGACTTAGAATCAGGAAGCGCTGCACTGTTTACAATGCGTCAACAGCGTATAGGTGAACGACATGGAAGAGAAGAGATGGTTGAATAAAGTCATTATTTTGGGGGGCTTTTGCGATTCTCGTCACTTCATAACATTACGGTTGAGCTATATTGGAGTCACATGAACTATATTAATGATGTCTTTACCACTACATGTCTGATGTCTTTATGAGCCTTGGAAGTTGCAAAGACTTTTCAGTCTATGGTGGGTTAGAATGAAACCTGATTTTATCAAAAATATCTTTTTGTTTTCCGAAGATGAAAGAAGGTCTTACTGTGCTTTCACACCTGACGCGAATAGCGCCAAATTTGCGCCTAGATATACGCTTGAACACTTTCAATCCATTCGCGCGTAAAACAAAAAACAAATGTTTGAAGAGAAATTCATGCGTGTCGGAATCAAAACCCTTTGGCGGCCATCTTTTTTTATGTTGATCGAGCATTCATCGAGAGTCACCGCTCTGTATTTGCTCTGGATAGGGGGTGGTGATGATGGTGCAGTGGATAAGACACATGCCTTTTGGTGTGAGAGACCCAAGTTCGAATCCATTGTGAGACACCAATGTGTCCCTGAGCAAGACACTTAACCCCTAGTTGCTCCAGAGTCGTGCGACCTCTGACACATATAGCAATTGTAAGTCACTTTGGATAAAAGTGTCAGCTAAATGAATAAATGTATATATAAATGTAAATGGATAGCGGAACGGCGGCGTACAGTCTCAGACCCTTCGGAGGTGAACCCAGTTTGGTGAGTTTCACCATTTGCTCGCATTTGCTCTGGAGCTGTGCCTGGATGACGCCGCTTTCAGCAGTACTTCCACCTGTCCCGCACCCAGTTTTATGACCTGTTGTCCCGCATCACCCTCACCCTCATCCACCTAATCTGTCATTTATTTTTGTTTTGATGATAAATGGAGCCAGCCTCCAAAAGTGATTAACCTGTCCTGTGAATTATTATTTTTTTCTCTCACGCACAACACTGTCCAGACTTATGCACTATACTATAGTATGTTGGTTGGTTGTATTTACATTATAATATAATCTAGATATGGAATAAATAGCATTCAATACAAAATTAAAAATCAAGTTTTATGTGATAAAGTATTTGCTTTGTTGTGCATTAGAACCACACCAGGCACTTAGTCATATTACAAAATAATTTATTGAAGCATCCAGATACTTCACTACATGACAGCAGCAAGCAGCCTTTTCACTATTTCTGACATTTGTATACGATTGTCACTTTTTGCCCTCAGTTGCATGGAATCTACATATCGCTCATGAAGCAGCCGTTTATTCACCATGGTAAAATGAGTGCATGTATGAGTCATCACTAATACTTTTGAAAGCAAAATATAATTGGTTTTTAGGGCTAATTGATGCAAATAATTTAAATATCTTTTTTTTTTTGGTAATTCTCACTCAATATTGGTGTTCTTTGCTGATCTTATGGTCTTGATTAAATTATATAATTCGTTCTGGCGCTCCCATAACGGTCTAGCTGCAAAAGTTACTCTACAATGGAAATGAATTGACTTTTAGTCTGTCGGTTTTCAGAGGTACACTTATGCAACAAACTGTTAAGTTGTTACTGTTGTTGTTGTTTTTTTTCTATGCCTATCAGTACCTTCAGTTTGTCTAGCGAATCAACCACATAGTAAACACTGCTTTTAATTGGAGAACATCCAGAAAGACATTGGCCACATCCTGTTCATGATGCAAGGGAGTGTATTATTTTGGGTCTGATTTGCTGTCTTGGGAGTGGGAAAGCCCTACACTTGTCTCGGCAAAACAACAACTGTGATTCTGTATTTTGCCTGGGTGTTTTACAGGAGATTGTGAGAGCATCAAGGTGTCCGTTTGTGAGCTGAAGCTTAACCGAATGTGGGTCATGCTGTACAACAATGATCCTACGCTCTTAAGTAAATGTGTAACCAAGCAAGCAGTTTTAGTCGAAGACATTTTATGTTTTAGAGCAGCCAAGTCAAAGTCCTGACTCTCCGGTTTACATTTCCTTGCTCGTCATGACAGGAGAAGTTCAATAGTTCAGTTTATGAACTTTAAAGAAGGTGAGCTAAATGTTATCACAGTCCTTCTCTTACCAATGTATGCTAAGTCCTTGTGTATGAAACCTTGAACATCTAATAAACAACTTGGTATCTTGAGTGTTGATTTATAATGCTGTTCGATGACTGGGGAATAAATCCTGAACCGTTGTTAAATGTGCAGTGCTTTGTTTTTCTCTGCTTTAAATCCCAGGCTCGTACTGGCAGGCCGTTTAGGGCCATATTACAGCCACCATAATGTAAACAAATCTGCAGAATGGAAAAGCAGTCGGCTGAAAGTCGGCTGTTCTCCAAACTTCACTTTTACATAAGGGTCTCGTGGTCTTAAGTTCATCTCTGTTTTGGTAAGGCATCCATGGTCTACATGCAGTTCATCATATGAAAAACAGATCACTGAAACCATGTCAGTATAAGGTTGTGTAGCGTTTAGTTGCTTCTTGCGGAAGAATTTGTCAGAAATATTATGGCTTCATTTTTTTATTATTATAATTTTAGATTGTGTTACACTTAAACATAATTTTCTTGTCTATAGGGTTCAACTCTAAGGATTTTTTTTCTGGTGGTCAATTTGTTTTTTGGTCAACATTAAAAACAGAAGCCAGCAAGAATATCAGGCTGCTGTCACTTTAAGACTGAATGCACAGATCCAATACTGTTACACATGCATTTTCTTTCTCATCTCTTTACGTTCAAGTAAGACATAACTGACAGTGTTTACGTGACAGCCGTTGGATAGTCCTTATTGTCAAGCACTTTTATATGACATGTTCTTGTTTTTCAATACACAAGCAACTTCAGGGATGGTAGATTGACTTCCCTACATGGTATGGCTTTGCTTCCAAAGTCCTTTTAGTTAATGACTAGTGTTATGACAGCCTCACATTTATCAGCGTGATAACTGACAGTTACACACTCTGTTAGTTGTGAAATTTATAAGCAAAGAGTATTTATTTAGCATGAGAGCTTGCTTAAATTTGTCATTGCTTTTCATTTTGGAGGCTTTTCCCTATTGCTTTGTGGATTACACAATTAGTCATATATTTTTTGATTTCATCATAGCAAATGGCTATGCAAAACATCAAAACTTTCCCTTAGTTTTGGCAAAATAAAAGGCCTTTTCATTTATAATGAAACCAGTTCAAGGAAGCCAAGTATGGAGATTCAACACAAGTAGGGTAAAACATGAGATCAGGACAAGGCGGAGCAGTTATGTTGGTGCACACTTTCAACCTAACAGAAAGGTAGACTTAAATATCTTATGTGTTCTTAACTCTAAGTTTCAGATGAGTCTTGCTACTTCCTTGTCAGCAGATACAATGCTTTTAATTTGTAGATGGTTGTTGGTCATTGTTGCATGACTCTTGATGATGTGAGTTGTCACATTTAGCTAACACCCGATACAGGAATCCAGAAGAAAGCGAAAGGCCCTAGACCATTAACTTTGAAGTTTGAACCCATGAAGGTTCAGGTCAGTAATATAGTAATATTCTGTACAATGTATTGTAGTTTACAATGTAGTCTATAAAAAAGTTGCATTTGCCTATTGTATGGGTATAAAAATTAATATATTGTATGCATATAAACCAGACTGATCTCATGAAGTAGCGTGTGTATGAAATGCCAATTCGTATTTCCATTTTTGGTGTGCTATCAAGACGCATAATCGCTTTTCAGCGTGTTTATGAACGCTGTTGGCTTAACATTATATAAATATATGACTTACCTCAACCCCGTCCCTAAACCTAACCATCACTGGGGTTAATGGCATTTATGACTGTTCCCTTACAAAACTAGGGGAAAAAAAGATATGATTTACCTCAACCCTATCCCTAAACCTAACTGTCACTGGAGTTAATGGCATTTATGACTGGACATTTGACGCGCGTGTACAGACACACGGAATCACTCGGACGTTAATGGCGTAGACATACATGCGGATAGCTCAAAATGCGTAGAGATAACATGCCTCGAAAGTGGCGTGTATGTTTACGCAAAAGTCATGATGTCATGTTGTATAAACAGTATATATATAATCACTGTTTGTTCAGGTTAACACTTTTGAAATTGAATTGAACAGTACAGAAACACTTGGTTTTTATGAATAAATTGTGTTAATATCTATGTTGTGTTTAATATCTATGGAATATTAAATTATGAGTGTTTAATACTAGTAGCCAATTTGTTTTCTCTGGTCTTTAGTTAGGTTTCTTTTTAATAAGCTGGACTTGTAATTCACATGACCCAAATGCAGGACATGGGGCAGAACAGAAGGTCATATCCATAGACCCCCTCTAGATTTTCTCTGGAGAACAAAGTATCTGTGCCTGCTGTGAAATTAATCAGCTGTCTGTTATTCTCATCCAGCTCCTACCATAGCAGCGTGTCAGGATGTTAACATTTTAGCTGAAAAGACAGGTGGGGTTAGGAACCAAGAACTGGTTTCTTAGTCTGAATGAATGATTTTCATTCATCTACATTATGGTCTTTTTAAGGGCTTAAAACATAAACTTGAATGCTTGAGTTATCTGTTTGAATGAGCGTTTCTTAACAGTTCTTGACTTAAGGCAGGTTCACACTAAGGACGATAAAGATAAAGTTTTAAAAATAGTTTTAAATGTAATGGCAGAGTCCACACTACACCTAACTTTAATGATAACAGCACAGAGAAACTATGTTCCCGCTGATGAACAATAAAAACTTTGTCATCCAATCCTCCTGCTTTAAAGAGCTCAAGCATTCAAGTGGAGGACGTCTGCTGCTCATAATAATGAACAGAACAGTTTTACGTTTGTATGGATGCTAATATAGTTGTCTCTTATTATTGTTAGTCATCTTTTATAGTTATCGTTCTTGGTGTGAATGGTCCATTATTCATTGATCTTCAAGTCATTACATCAGTCATTGGCTTTTTTTTTTGTCTTAAGTTTCATTTTTGTTTCGGGTTTTGTCATCTATCATTTTTTCCAACATGCCACTCCTCCCCTTTTTTTATTGAAGATATGGCCTAGATTGCTAAACGTGTTTAATGTGAAGTCCCCACCTCCTCCTGCCACTCCTCTACTTCCTGCTTTGCATGGGAGGAGTACTAAAGCCTGACTACTTCCTGTCCCATCCAGCCCACGGTAATCCCAGTGCACAGCAGTCCTGTGGGTGTGTTTTCAGCCTTTATGTAAGGCTGAGAAGCATCAGGGACACAAGCCCCTCCATTCAAAGTACAATTTAACCTGTGATGGCTCGCCGCCATTTACAAACTTTGAATTTGAAAGGCTGATATAGATTCAGGTCAAGGGCTCGAGTACACATCTGTCCGAGTGATGATTTTAATTTGGAACTGACTTTGCGTCTGGAGTACATCCCCTAAAAATGCTCATCTAGGGATCTCACTTGCATTTGTCCCTTAGTGTTGTCACAATACCAAAATTATGACTTCAATATGGTTATCTGATTAAAATATCTCTATTAATATTGCAACAAAAACCTAAAACAAGAAAAAGCAGTTAGAACACCGAACATACATTTCTTTATCTTCTTTTTTTTATTTAATTAATTTCAGATCAAGCTAAATTGAAGTTATTACTGACCTCAACTGCCTCATCTAACTCAAACTGTCACAAAATAAATCACACTTGGTTGACATTGAATACATGAGCGTCATCATAATGTAGGTTAATTAGCCTATATTATCAATCACAAACCCGATTCTGTCATTTATTGTTTAACAGTTAGATCATATTTCATGAGTATTTCACAAATTGTATTAAGATTTTTGGTATTACTTTCTCTGATATAAAAATTTGAACAAAGATGCAAATTAAATACAGTAGGGCAAATACAGTATAAGAAAGATAAATAAAATAAGCTTTGTTTTTCAGGTATAGACTATTTAAGTAGCATTCAAATTAGGGAAAACTATAGAAATTGGATAAAATAAAATGCTGCCTATTCTTCGCTGTATAAATTAAATGTTGATCCTTAAAGGGATACTCCACTTTTTTTGGAAATAGGCTCATTTTACAACTCACCCAGAATTAACTAGTTGAGTTTCACCGTTTTCAAATGCATTCAGCCGATCTTCTGATATTTAGGAGAATATCAGCAACCAGATAGTATCTGCTCTCATTGACTTCCATAGGCATGTTAGGCTTCTGTCACTGTGACGAGTCTTTTCACTTGGTTGCATTAAAACATGGGTCTTATTTTTTCATGTCTAATTTTTGCAACTGGTTGTTGGGATTTTTTTTGTCCAGTTAAAATATCATTTTGTGCAAGATTTTCGTTCATTCTGCACACTATAATTGACACTTTCTCTGTTTGTTTCCTTTTTGTCTCTACAGGGCTATGTCTTCAGCAGCCACCACAGCCCCGTCGGTGGACAAGGTGGACGGCTTCTCCAGGAAGTCTGTCAGAAAAGCCAGGCAGAAGCGAGCACAGAGCTCGTCCCAGTTCAGATCTCAGGACAAGCCCATAGAGCTGGTGCAGCTGCCTCTGCTGAAAGGTAAGTTCTGTTTGTGGTCATGTGAACATAATGGTTGGTGATGTCACAGGGCTTTAAGTTATTTTAATTGTGCTGCTAGAGCTGATAAAGATGGTTGTATTAAAATAAAATGAAAGCAACACGGAATGCAGTCAAACTTGTCACTGCGTAACTCACGTGAAAGAAAGGTCAAGATTGGATTGTTCTATCAAGTCTGTGTCATGTTGTCTCCAGATTTAATGTCCGTATTTTTATTTTTTTTATTATAATGTTTTTGAAACCAAGTTTAAAGTCATTACTCCCCAAGTGGAGTTGATCACATTAATTGTGAACATGTTAGACTAAAGCTCACAACCACAAAAAAATCCAAATACATTAATTTGTGAACAGTATATATATCTATAGTTTTATCGTTGTTAATGCCTAAATCCACTTTGTGGAGTGTTTGATTAAAGTGTGTGTGTGTGTGCGTGATCTTTCTGTGTGTCTAAAGTGTTCAAATGCTGTCAATGTACCTCCATGAACATTGCCACTGTAATGGTTGCCAAATGTGGCCACATACAGTTATATTACTGTCTTGAATGGCTTTTCAAACTCAAGCCCCTATAACTTGGAATATTTAGGAGTCAAATGCCAGATGGATCTCCGAGCTAATATGTGAAGTATTTTAGGCCAATGTCAATGATGTTGATATAAACCATTTGTGGAATTCTTGTGCTACTGTTTTGCATTAAATCTCTCTTTCTCTCTGTCTAGATGTTTCTGCGCAGGAGCAACCAGAACTGTTCCTCAAGAAGCTGCAGCAGTGCTGTACTCTTTTTGACTTCATGGACACACTATCTGACCTCAAAATGAAAGAGTATAAGCGCTCCACCCTTAATGAGCTGGTGGACTACGTCACCCTCAGCCGGGGCTACTTGACTGAGCAGACCTACCCCGAGGTTGTCAAAATGGTGAGATTAAAAGATTAGAAGCATGCTGTGTATCTTCTGTTATCGTCTAATTTATATGCCTATATCATAGGGGTGTTATGGTACATGTGTACTTCCCAAACCGTATGGTACGTACGTCACGCTTCGCTGCATATAGTCACATGCAATCCACACTCCATTTCAGAAGGGGGCGCGCACGTGGTAATGCAATGCTGTTTGCTACCAGCAAAAAGCGCAGAAGAGTCGATTGTTCTGTTTACATTTTGCAACCGCGATATCAGTAAAAAGATATCAATAAAGCTGCTTGAGAATAATCTTGCGTAGCATTACATTGACCTCAGGCATTTAGTGTCAACAGCAGGTTAGTTCGCTAGAGAAATGATCTGTAGAGAGAAGCATTTCGTATATGACCTATATTAGCCTATTCATTATGTACTTAGTAATGTCTTGACTTATTTAATGTATGTTTAAATAAATTTGCCATGAAAATGTCATCAAGTTATGACAGCCACTGTGTAAATGGTTACATTTCAAAAATGAATTGAAGTAGGAAATTAACTTTAGAATTGGACGTTAATGCAAAACCTGCCTTATGTGCAATTAACATGTTTTTATTTTATTTTAGTGTTGATTATAGCAACTGAATTTGATAATTTTGGTTTTGTTGTTAATTGTAACCTTTACTATTACAGTTCTGTGTAAGTAAGGTTTATAGTTTACAGCATAAAGTTTACAGCATTAGATAAGATACATTTTGTTATCCTTAAGAAAATTAATTATAATTTAATTTATTTAAACACAGAGACACATTTGTTAAAAAACAAACAAACGCAATTTAATAAAAAAGAAGCTGTACCGAACCCGTACTGAAATACGAAACCGAGGTACGTACCTTCACACCCCTACTATATCAATATTTCAGATATAACTCTTGGGTTTCCTCCTTTTTATTTGTCTCAGGTGTCCTACAATATATTTCGAACTCTTCCGCCTAGTGACAGTAACGAGTTTGACCCAGAGGAAGATGAGCCCACGCTGGAGGCCTCATGGCCACACTTACAGGTACTTAGAGTCCCGGCTGTCATCTTATGCAAATAAAAATACTTAATATACACACATATACACTTAATATGTCTATTTCTGCATGCACTGGTTTTCTTTTTATTTAAATGATCAAACATGAACAAAAAAAATAATTGTGTCTTGTGTAATTGAGATATTTGTAGGGTTTCATTTTCAAGTACAAGTTTTCTGATCTCTCTTCCTTTTCTGCTTAAGCTTGTTTATGAGTTCTTCATTCGCTTCTTGGAAAGTCAGGAATTTCAGCCCAGCGTTGCCAAAAAATACATCGACCAGAAATTTGTATTACAGGTGAGTGATTGCCGGTGAAATGTTATGACTTCTCATCCTAAAATAAATCAAATGAAGCCATTATTGCTAGTAAAACAGCACTGATATACCTCTCTGGAATAGTTCAAGTTTCTCCTTGGTCATTTGTGGCAATTTGCTGTCAAATAGTTTAGAATAATTGCCACTAACCTGTACATTTTACTATTGTCACGGATAACCACTTCCCCAAAGTGCTGTTACAGAACTAGTACTCTTCTCACATTAACCACATTAAGTTAATCTCAGATCAATGGTTTGGTTGGTTTTTGTTTCTTTTTTTGTTTTAGTAGCTGTGTAGTTATAAAGGTATTGCGTAGACGGTCTTTTTTCAAAGAGCAGTACTCATTGCTTATGGTGAGGATCATGTAGTCAATAAAAGTCTTCCTAATTTCTAGCTCTTGGAGCTGTTTGATAGCGAGGATCCACGGGAGAGGGACTGCCTGAAAACCGTTCTGCACAGAATCTACGGCAAGTTCCTTGGCCTCAGGGCCTTCATCCGAAAACAGATCAACAACATTTTTCTTTGGTAAGTAACTGTCATGTTTTTTAGTTGTGTGTATTCAAGATGAAATGTAATGGTATGCTGACATCACTCTTTTTTCCCCCTGTCCTGCTCTGGCAGTTTTGTATATGAGACAGAGCGCTTCAACGGTGTAGCTGAACTGCTGGAGATTTTGGGAAGGTATGTCATATTTTAGAGCCTGTTGATTGGTTGGAAGAGATTTATTTGGCAAAATTTAAACTAAGGAAGACATAAAGGGTCGACCCACAGAGGTCACATTCCTGTATTATCTTACTCCACCCTGTCTTAAGGCCCTGATATACACACAGCGAAGTTCTTTTTTGCGTTTTTCGCTTGGGGATAAAAAGAAGTTTGAAATGCGTGAGCAGTGATATATTATTAGCTCATGCTGCCGAGACTGGGGTTTAGATGAACTTGTAAACGTGCTGTTCGCTTTACTCTCAATAACAAAATGAACACGCAACAAACTGAGAAAACAGCAAGCTTTTTTTTTCACAAGAATCTGATCATATCAACATGGATATGTTGGATATTGGCACACTAGTAAAGTCATGTCAGGTTTATTTATATAGCACTTCATGCAATAAGTTTCTTAAAAGCAAGCAGCTTTACAGGTTTAAACATGAAATGTCTTATTTCATCAGAATCACAACTATAACGTAGCTTTCCAATGTGTTTTCACTCGTGGATGTCTGATCTCAATGGACTGAATAATATAAATGAACCAGAGAAGGTTCAAATTGATTCATGGCAAGAAGGCAGAGCCTCAGCACACACCTACCTAGTGCGTAATTGTCAATGGTAGTTAAAAAGATGTTTACCAGATGGCAACCTGTTTCAATTTTGGCAATTTTGTTTGAGATGATGTCACACCAGTTCATTCTTTGATTTCGCTTGAAGTATATCGGGGCCTTTAGATGTCATTTAGATGTCTCAGTCTCCTGCATATTATCAGTTTTTGTCATGGTTATCAATGTCAGATCAGCGGTGAAGCCTCATACGTCTCTGGTTTACAGCATCATCAATGGTTTTGCGCTTCCTCTCAAATCTGAGCACAAACAGTTCTTGGTGAAAGTTCTCCTGCCTCTGCACACAGTGAGGAGCTTGTCTCTCTTCCATGCCCAGGTACACGCACTCAACCGTTTGCTATTTCTACACGTCTGTGCTTGTTTGCATGCATTTCAAGGACAGAAGAAACAGAATCCGTGTTGTCATGATTGTTTATGAATCTAAACTTTTGAAATGTTTTTATATTAATCTAAAGTCACCTTTTTTTGTAGCTGGCCTATTGTATTGTACAGTTCCTAGAGAAAGATCCCACGTTAACAGAACCTGTAAGTGTTTCTTCTCACTGTTATCTTTCTCATTCTCCATCAAGTCTCATCTTGTTTTGGCTTGTTTCTAAAGGATTTTCATTTGTTTGCCCCTTTTTTTCAGGTGATCAGAGGCTTGTTGAAATTTTGGCCAAAAACCTGCAGTCAAAAAGAGGTAATGTCTTTTATTTTATGGAATCATACCTGCAATTCATTAATCAGGTGTCCATTTTTTTTGCGTGATTTGCTCTCAAAAATATATAGTTAGTTGTTGAATCTTCTACCAAACCATCATTTAAAAAGTCTTAGAAAGTGAAGATATGATTTCTTCCACTATTGTTTTCATGCATTATTCAATTCAAGAGAAATCCTTCATTTGCTTTTCCTAAGCGTTTCTATAACATTGACTGCATTATTTTTTTTATAGGTTATGTTTCTTGGAGAGTTGGAGGAAATTCTAGATGTCATCGAGCCCACTCAGTTTGTTAAGATCCAGGAGCCTCTTTTCAAACAGATTGCTAGATGTGTGTCCAGCCCCCATTTTCAGGTGAACACCCTGATTCCGCTCTAAATCCTCCTCACAAACCTTGTGATATCTTGTAATAGCTAGTAACTTCAACATGGAACATATTCAAAAGCAATTTCCCAGAGAAACCCTTATGTTTATTCTTATGTTTGTTCATTAATATCACAAAATTCTCAGCTTAGGCACATTTGAGTGCAAGTAAATGCTTCAGGTTCTGCAGTCTAAAATCCCTGTGTAAAAATTACGGATTACGACATTTTAAAATGTATATCGTTTCAGGTGGCAGAGCGAGCCTTGTACTATTGGAACAATGAGTACATCATGAGTCTGATTGAGGAGAACTCTAGCGTCATCCTGCCTATCATGTTTGCCAATCTCTACAGGATTTCCAAAGAACATTGGAACCCGTGAGTTTCATATGTTATTTATATATGTATGTAAATGTGTTGTCACGATTCTAGAATTTCTAAGTTCGATACGATACCTTAAAAAATATCGATTTTTCAATACCTCAGAGGAAAAAAAAACTGCCACAATATTATATTATTTTTTTATTTAAAGCCAAATATAACAAGTCTAGAACATGGCAAGGTATATTTTACATGAACAAAAATGTCCTGAGTTCTATCTGTTAATATTGGTAACATGATCCGTTGTATTTTTATTACCCACTGTTATCAGAGATTAAAAGACACTGTAACAAATCTGCATTGCTCATCAGTCAGAATTGCTGGTTTTCATCTATAAAATAATAATAAAAAAAATTAGTGCTGTGAGGGATATTCAACTTTTGGCAGGTTGAAGCGTTATTCTCCGACATGCCTGCTCGTGGTGTGTAGCTCGTGTCCATGCTATTCTACGACTCCGACATGCCCGCTCGCAGTGTTCTTTATCAATCAACCAAAGCTAGTTGTGGGGGTGCCACACTCACCATCTTTCCTTTCACTTCGCTTTTGCTATTTAACCAGAGCAAATGAGACAAGTACGTCACGTGTGGTTTTTGTCAACGTGCCTTTGGAGAGAAGTGAAAGTGATCGCTCGGCTAGTATCGGTGTATCGATACTTCGGGAAATGACTGGTACTGTTCAGATATTTCAGTATCGATATTTATCAAAATATCGATATTTTTGACAACTCTAATACACACACTAAATGGACAGAAGTATTTGGACACAGCTCTTAATTCTTGAAATCAGGCAATTCAATCAGACCTATTGCCACAGATGTATAAAACCAGTCTAGCCATACAGTCTACATTTACAAATATTGGTATTCTGAAGAGCTCTGTGTGGTACTGTGATAGGATGCCAATCCTTTGCAATCAGTCAGTTTGTGAAATTTCATCCCTGCTAGATATTCCACAGTCATCTGTAAGTGGTATTATTGGAAAGTGAGAGTGTTTAATAACAGCAGCAACTCCGCCACTAAGTAGAAGACCACGTAAAATCACAGAGCGGGGTCACCGAGTGCTGAGGCGCATGGTACGCAAGAGTCGCCAATGCTCTGCTGATTCCATAGCTGAAGATTTCCAACTTCCACTGGCATTAATTTCAGCAAATTTTAAAAACTTCGCCAGGAGTTTCATGGAATGGGTTTCCATGGCCGAGCAGCTTCATGCTAGACTCACATCACCAAGTACAATGCCATGTGTGAGGACACTAGGACTCCAGACACCACTCTAGGCCACTGGACTCTAGAGCAGTCTGATGGGCAATTTGGAAGTCTGATGGGCTGATGGGGTTTGGCGGATACCAGGAGAAAGTTACCTGCCTGACTGCATTGTGCTTACTGTAAAGTTTAGTAGAGGAGGTATAATGATATGGGGTTGTTCATAGGTTGGGCTTGGCCCCTTACTTTCAGTGAAGAGAAGTCTTATTGCTCCAGCATACCAGGACATTTTGGACAACGCTCTGCTTCCAAATTTGTGGTAACAGTTTGGGGAAGAGTCTTCTATTATAGCATGACTATTCCCTAGTGCACAGATCAAGGTCCATAAAGACATGGTTGGATGAGTTTGGTGTGGAAGAACTTGACTGGCCTGCACACAGAGCCCTAACCTCAACCCTATTGAACATATTTGGGATAAACTGGAATGAGATTGCGAGCCACCTTCTCATCCAACATCTATGCAACAGTCTGCTCACCAAGGCTGCATTTAATTTAATTGTGAGACATTAGTAAAATTATATTTATGTATTATATAATCCTGTGATGTGTTAGCTGAATTTTCAGCACCATTACTCCAGGCTTCAGTGTCACGTGATCCTTTCAAATCATTCTAATATTCTGATTTGCTGCGCATGTGCTACTTAATATGTACTATATATATATATATATATATATATATATATATATATATATATACTACTTAATATGTGCTACTATATATATATATAACAATTGTAAGTCGCTTTGGATAAAGTGTTAGATAAATGTAAATTTAAAATAGTTGAAACTTTTCCATTATTACAAAAGATTTGTCACTTTTAATCGCTTTAATGTGGTCTTGCTGAATAATAATAATTATTATTTTTATTAAATATCTAACTGACCCCAAACTTGTATATACTTTTATATAACAGTGTATATTATTAATAATAGCAGAGTAAATATTTTAGACATTGTTTTGATGTTCATGTCTCTTTTTCTCTACCATCAGGGCAATATCAGCTTTGATCTACAATGTCCTCAAAGCATTCATGGAGATGAACAGCGCTTTGTTCGATGAACTCGCCGCCAATTACAAATCAGACAGGCAAAGGCAAGAAACTGACAGTGTACAGTAATGTTTTAAACTCCTGCACTTTACAAAGCAGTTCAGATAACCTTTCTCATTTTCCTGTAGGGAAAGGAAGAAGGACAAGGAACGGGAGGATCTATGGAGGAAGCTGGAGGACCTGGAGCTCAGACGGGGCATCCAGAACAGCGACGGTGTCATTCCCACCTAACACGGACCTCGTCTCCAAGCTTCTGTTTGGCCCCCAACCAATCCCTTTCTACTCTTCCACGGGGACCCCTCTTTGCTTCTCATGCTGCGTACTTTACCGCACACTCCCTCATTCATTTCCTCTCTTTCAACAGCACTGTAAATACTCCTCTCCCTCTTTCCTGTATCATACTACTACACTGAAAGGAAGAAGAAAAGGAAAAAAAAACAGAAAATTTGAAGAGAGACTTAATGTGCACTCCTCGTTGTAAAAAATATGGTAAAATGATAATCAGCTATGGTCAAAGGATATATTTAAGAAAAAAAAACAAAAAAACCTTTCAGTTCAGAAGTTGTTCAGTGTCTCCATGTCGATATTGTTCTCCAAGGAAGTGCCCTGGGACTTTAGGGTCTGTGCTCACCCTGCGATTAAAGATGTCTTATATGAGGATCCCGCTGCCACCACAATTTTTTATTTATTATTATTTTTTTTTTTTTATGGAGAGAGACTTTTCCATCTAGACATAATTTGACTCCCCTGACTCAGGGGATGCAAACTAGAAACCCATGATGTGAATATAAGGAAAACAGAAGTGGGGAGGGGAAAAAACATTATACATCCTCTCTGTGGTGTGCATTTTTTTTTCTTTTACAGGATGATCAGCCTGGTCCTTTTACTGTACATTATGGACGGGTGCTTTTCGCTGACCAGGAATCTTAACGTCCAAGACGGGCCGCAGTCGGCTACGGTGGTTACCTGTGCTCAATAAAGAGGACAAACCTCTCCGAGGACCTTTATTTTTTTAACTCGTGAACCAGGAAATTATCCGGTCATAGCTTCATGCTGTCTGCTGTGGAGACTCTTGGGAATTCCCATGTGGAAATTCAGTAGTCGCCAAGAGTACGTCAAGCTCAGTTTCTTGGACTTGTGGAATTTTGGTGGCACAGTGTTCAGAGCTCATCCAGTGTTTTTAAAACCGTTAAGTGACATATATATTTTTCGTAACGAATATTCTGCAAATTTTTCTCATGTTCCACCCATATTTCCACTGCTCAGCTCTATTAGTTTCCGATTTCAGGGTGGTTGGATGTCGTCTACATGACCGAGCTGAGCGAGACAAGGTTTTTCTTTATGTTCATGGAGTGTTTGAAATGAAATCCTGCTTGTGTTGGGGTTTTTAGGACCTATGTAGGTAAACGCTGATCCGGTAGGTCATAATCTCTCTTCTGAAATACCAGCCGCCAGGCTAGAACTAAAAAGCACTTCGAGCTAGATCATTAGTTGTTCTCATGGGACTTCTACCCCCTTTCTTCTTTTCTTTTATTTGTCCCAACAATCGTGGATTTTACATGTGAGGAGGATGTATTTTATTATATATATTTTTTTGGCTTAATCACGTGTGTCTCTCTCTCTCTCTCTTCCTTGTTTTAACTCTCCCAAGCTCATTGTGTGTTTTATGATGGCCCAAATTTGATATGTATAAAAAATTCAAAAGAAAGGGTTTGATGAATAGAATAAATCTAATTATTTTAAAAAAGAAAGAGATATTAAATAAACCTGTTTTTTTGTGATAAAATGTTTGCTTTTTGTGTGCAGGTTTTTTTAGGGCTGAGGGTGGGGGTAGTTTCTAAGGTATTTTTTCTGAATTTTAAGTTATATATTTGCAGATTGAAAAGCATCTGATCAACCCAATAGGCTTAGTGTTTTCAATATTTTTAGTGTAGACAAATTCTGAGAAAATAGGAAGGGCAAAGTGGATATCTGTTAAGAGCATGTGCCATTTTAATCCAATAGGTGGCAGGAGGCTCATTCCAACAGCTGAAGGAAAACCTCTATGCACAACTGCTCTACTTCCTGAACTTCAGCCAACTCCTTTGTTTCCTCTATACCATTATTGGACAATTTGATTAATTCAGGTGTGCTTGACCTCAGTAGTCACGGCAACAATAATCAAACACACCTGAATTAATCAATGTGTCCAATAATGCCAGACAGGAAACAAGAAGCTGGCTAAGTTCAGGAAGAAGTGGAGCTGTCCATAGAGCACATTGAAATGCTGTGTGAGTGCTGTGTTGTGTTTTAGTTAAGCTAATGATTGGCTGTGTAATGAGATTGCTGATCGACGTGTTCAAATGTATTGGTCAGATTATCACAACAAATAATAATGAATTAATGGTAATTTAATATTTCTGTGTTCTGTCCCTCTTCCACGAGCTGCATTAAAGGGTATTTTTCAGGTTAGAGGACCCAACGAGTCAATGCATAGAAAAATAATGTAGGAACTAGATTTTCTTAAAAATATACGTATAAATACACCACAGAAGCTTCTGGAGTCGTTTTAGTGAGAAAGTTTTACTTCCGCGTCTGAAAACGGGGGTGGCGGGCGTGACGCAACGAGCGGGAGCGAGCGGTCGATTCGATCTATGGATTCACACAACAGAAACAATGGAACCAATGACATTTCGGAGTCGACACTGAGGAAATACTCGTACGACGGACCAAGCTATAAAGTTATGAGCCTGCAATGCAAAAGAGAGCAGGGACGGGTCAGGATAATGTTAGACAGAATAGTCAGAGACAAACTGAGTTATGGTGTGAGGAGAACCAGTGGAGAACAGGACAGGTGTCTTCTGGTGATTTGCTACTCACCGGTTATGCGCATGTGCAGACTCAGAGTTTTTTTTTTTTAACAAAAGGTAAATTTTCCTGTTATAATGTATAATTTCCCTTTAAAAAATGCTTACTACCATATGAATATTTGTATGGTCAGCCAGCTGAAGGCTGAGGCTACCTGACGTGACGTGAAATGACGCCATGTTGAAAAAAAAAAAAAGCCACGAGCAGTCCAAGAAACGCTCACTTTATCTACTAAACTTATTTAAAAAACTTTAAACTTATAAACAAAACTAAAACTATTTAAATAGTTTTAATTGAATAGTTTTTAATTTTTAGTTTTAATTTAATAAAACTATTTTATTTCTAAACCAAATACTGAGGAGGACTTTTACTTTCTGAACCTGGACTTTACACCACTGATGATGACAGATCTGCTTACTTTGTTGGAGGTCGCAGATTTATTGAAGTAACAGAAGTTACAGGGTGAGAGGAGCAGACAGAGAAAGGACAAATGTTCAACACTTTCTCAAGATTCTCAGAAGACTTAGAGTTGTAATATGGAGAATGCATTTTGTTCAAATTGGGAACTTCTGAAATTTGAGGTCACCAAATACTAAAGGAAATTTGGCAGTCGAATAGCTGAAGACAAAAGAACTGAAAAAACAATATTAATGACAAAGACAATTTCAAAAGTTTTATTACAAGCTTTAATCACTCTGTATATGTACATCACATTTTTAGTTTTGGCAAAGGAAGCACGTTTCTTAAACAAATAAACCAATACATGAAATTTAAAGAAGAAAAAAAACTATTCAAAATATTAAATATAAGTTTACAGTTGAGTTCAAGACTGAGTTCAAGTTATAGCTCGTTCAACCACTGACTGAAAATTAGCATTAGACTATATAAACAATTGCATAGGACAATGCAAGGCACAGTGTTTTAAGTGCACTTAAACTGAGTGAAAAAAACAATCTCTATGCTACATTAAAGGCAAGTGAATGAAGGCTCATTCTTTCTCCTCTCTGTGGAGCAGGTTTGATTCATCAGCCTGAGGAAGGTCGCTAGCACCTTGCGGGCTCTGGAAAGAAGTCCCTGAGGTCAAACTAAGGAACGACTGATGTGAAGAGCAATCACAAGAATTCAGTACCAGTTCTGGTGTCCAAAAGCATGGTCGTCTGAGAACTACAAGTTTTTGGTAAGTGGAGTGATGATATGGAGACGTTGCTTTGGCAGATGGTTAATATACCTAAAAATTCTTATCTCCCATGTCCAAAACAAAAACGTAAGGGCTACACATAATATTGTCCAAACAATTTGACACTTGTTCCGAAATACAGTAGGGAACGTCCTCATTTTGAAAAGACCAAATAAGGCGGAACTGCACTTTACAGCATGACCACACACACTACACACATGAGGGAAAAAACAAGTTTAATAACAAAGCCATTTGTGTTTGAGCTGATCTTTAAAGGGGAAAATAAGGGGGTGGCTTTAGCCAGAGGAAAAACACAACAGTTAGACAGTGTACAAGACTGTTTCTTAGTCAACACACCAGAATTTTTGCTGAAATAGGGAGTGATAGGGTGTGTTTTTTCACAGTTGTAAGATCATAATGTGTACTAGTGCCACTTAAAAATAATAAATATTAAAATAATACATCAATTACTTTAACTTTTAAAATGCATTTTGAAAAAAACAACAACTGGCAAATGGATAAGATAAGCAATTTGAACACGCTCTATAAAAAATATAATTTAAATGTTCCATTTAAAACGATTTATCAATTTATCAATACATTTTACTAATTTGTTAATTAAATTTGAAAAGTGATTTATCTACATTTAAATTTTGGAATTAGTACATTAGTGATTAGTAGGGCTGTGAAATGTTTAATCGCGATTAATCGCATCCAAAATAAAAGTTTGTGTTTACATAATATATGTGTGTGTAGTGTGTATAATTATTTTGTATATATAAATATACACATATGCATGTATTTATTTAAGAAAAATGGGTTATTAATATATCAAATATTTATATTTATGTATAATATAAATTTTGTATAAATATATATAAAGTATATACATGCAAATACTTTTTTTAAATATATACATGCATGTGTGTGTATTTATTTATACAAAATAAATATACACACCACACACACATATATTATGTAAACAAACTTTTATTTTGGACGCGATTAATTAATCGTTTCACAGCCCTATTAGTTACTTTTTATTTTTAAGTGGCACTTACGGTCCTCTATCCGCTCATTTTTAAAAGAGAACAATGAGAGCATGTTTAAGTGTAGGCAGAATAATTTAAGATAAAATACAGAAAAATCTTATTTTAATCATTCTTATTTTAGCTGTAGTTTATTCTTCAAAAATCTAAATGTAAATGCGTATGAAAAATATAATAATTACAGCACCATTATATGGCTTCCTTGTTCTGCACCTACATTGTATAAAGATTAAAGTCTGATGGCTCATAAAAATGTGACTAAGTACACTTCATGTCATCTCAGTTTTTAAAAACGGAAAATCAAAAAAGTAAATACGAATGATTCATGGACTAATATTGTCACAATATACATTTCCCTTTATCCTGTCACCAACAGACTTCAGCCTCCATATAGTGTGCTTGATTGTCACTCTTTTTAAATTATTATTTTTGGTGTCTTTGGCTGGGTAGGTATGCAACGGTTTCTACGTTTTTATTTATTTTTTTGCCAATCATTAGTTGCTAATTTTAAATGACCCAATGATTTGTTAGTTGCACTTCTTCCACTTGTGCGCTCTCTTCTTCCTTCTGCTCTACCTCTATTGATGAGTTGGCCATCCTCCAGAGAATTTCCCTTATTAACTAGCTCGAACTGCTGAATCATTGACTCCAGAAAGAGCACAATATTGATTTGAGGTGACTGAGAAAATAACAGCTTGCATGGAGGAATGGATTTTCATTTTTTCATAAGCCTCTGGAAACCATATAAGGTCCAGAGCTAAATCTAAAACGTTTGTTTGATTGGAGATTGGCGACGTCACGCCATGTCGCTTCAAAAAACCGCAGTCCGCTCTGAAACTTCTTTGGCTTGAGAAGTGAATCCTGTAAGGCAACTTGGGGAGAAATTAAGGCACTTTTGGAAGCTCTCCATGAGACACACAAACCCGAGGGCAAGACCGCTCATTGTCCTGAGGGACAACAGGCGGATGGAGAAAGGAAGGATGTACAGCAGACTGGAGGCGGTTTAGGGTCTGTTACGTTGCCTGACGCTTTGGAGGACTGTGGGTTTTCACAGTTGGAGATGTTTTATCCTCACACGATAGCACAACATCTCATGCAGGCTGCGCAGCCCCGTTTTTTTTTCTTAGGGCTGAATATTGTCAGGATGGCCTCATCAAACACTGTCTTTAGTCCCTTCTGAGTCAATGCCGAACACTCCAGATAGCACTGGGCTCCAATCTGGGGATCGCAATATATAATAATTAGACAAAACACTCAGTTTCACTCAAGAACTCGGTCATCATTTACCTCATGTTGTTCCAAACCTGTATGCCTTTTTGTCTTTTATAGAACACAAAAGGAAAAGTTTAGCAGAATGTCAGAGCTGCTTTTACATGCAATGGAAGTCCTCTTATAATCCCTAAATTGAATTGTTTTTTCACTACAAATTTGCCTTGAAAATGTGGTCACCAATAGGAAAAAAACAGCTCAAACATTTTGTCAAACAAATGTAAGTCATATTGGCTTGGATAAGGGTGAATTTTTGGGTGAACTAATTCTTTCAGTGCTTTGACACACAGTTGTGTGATAGTTCATAAATGATGCTTTCTGTTTTTTGAAACCTGGACAGACCAAGAACAAAAAACTGACAATTAAGGGATTACTTCACCTCAAAATAAAAAGTTCCTGTTAATTTACTCACCCCAATGCCATCCAAGATGTTCATGTCATTCCTTCTTCAGTGGAAAACAAGTGAAGTTTCAGGTTTTTCTCCACACAATGGACTTCAACGGTAACCAAATTGTTGAAGAGTAGGTGGACTGTTCAAATTTTATTGTATGTTGAATGACATATTTATGTCTACGTGTCAGTTTATAGTTTAAAATGGTCCTTTTGTGTTTGGATCCTGGATGTTTAAAACAATGGGACGGTACTTCCGCTTACGTCCAGCATGACCTTTCCAACGTGATTACGTAATGCCTGGTGAGTCGCAGACTAGCAGATCTTTTCGCTAGGTAAGACCCCGTTCCTCTGCTGAGATTGTGCTGAGCTATTGGA
The DNA here is from genome assembly GCA_038021265.1 of Cyprinella venusta. Lineage (NCBI taxonomy): Eukaryota > Metazoa > Chordata > Actinopteri > Cypriniformes > Leuciscidae > Cyprinella > Cyprinella venusta. The sequence goes on along the minus strand of CM075876.1, from coordinate 17,106,088 downwards.
AGCACTTCAAAGCCCTTTGAAACTGCATTGATTTGGACTTCAACAATTTGGTTACCATTGAAGTCCATCGTGTGGAAAAAATACAGAAATGTTTTCCTAAAAAAAACTTAATTTCTTTTCCACTGAAGAAAGAAAGACATGAACATCTTGGATGGCATTGTGGTGAGTGTAAATTATCCACATTGCAGTACATGAGATCCAGGGGGCGGAGTTGGATCCAGATCGAAGGGGTGGAGATGGGTTGTATTAGGGGTGGGTTTAGGAATCATGGGTGGAGATGGTTAGGATCATGAGTGGAGATGGGTAGGGTTAGGGGTGGGTTTAGGAATCATGGGTGGAGATGGGTAGGGTTAGGGGTGGGGTTTAGGGATCATGGGTGGAGATGGGTAAGGTTAGGGGTGGGTTTAGGAATCATGGGTGGAGATGGGTAGGGTTAGGGGTGGGGTTTAGGGATCATGGGTGGAGATTGGTAGGTTTAGGTATATGTAAGGTGAGATCCAGATCCAACTCCTCCCTCTGGATTTCGAGTTCTTCAGTGAGGACCATCTCAAATTATCAGGACATTTTCATTTTGAGGTGAACTAATCCCTTATGCCAAACCACCAAAAGTATGAAAATCCCATCACCTCTCGTGCTAGTTTGAGGCCTTGTTCATAGGTCAGGGGCTTCTCCTTCATCTGGAGCAGACGTGCCAGTGTCTTTGGGTCATCTCGCAAGTCAATCTGAATGAATTGGAACAAAATTTCCATAAATAAATGCCAGAATAAAAAATAAAAATAAAAATGCCAGAATGTTCTGGCCCTGGGATCTTTTCCTGGGTTCAAGCTCCTCAGCAGTCCATAAATATTCAGATGTTTAATTGATGCCTAATCTCAATATTTGATCTAATAGCAATTCTTATTATTACTATCATTATTTATAATATCAATAGTTGATCTGATAATATAAAAACAACAACAATAATTTATTTTTCAATAATAATAATATAATTTATTATTATTTGATCTGATACTTAAATATAAACAACAACAACAACTTTATTATTATTAATATTATTTAAAAAAAATCACATCACTGTCTGAATTAGAAACTCTTGCACCTGTGTTCCAATGAGGATGTAGGGCACGTGAGGCATGCAGGATTTGAGCTCAGGTACCCATTCCTCCTGAACATTGTGATAGGAAGCTGGATTCACGACGGAGAAGCAGATGAGAAAGACGTCTGTGTTAGGGTAAGAGAGGGGCCGCAGCTGATTGTAATCCTCCTATAACACATGACGAAGATGATGAGTGAAATAAGACCTGCTTTAGACCCAGTTCATCTCCAAACATATAATTTGGAAAAACAAATTATAAGATAAACAGGGCAGATAATTAATTTAAAGGTTAAAGATAAATCAGTGTTTCCAACTTTTTTTTTGTAAATCACATCAGTCAGACTCGGTTTACATAACAGTATAAATATAATTATTGACAATAATAAATGATTCTTATGCAGAAAGCTAGCATATTAGTATGATTTGTGAAGGGTCATGTGACACTGAAGACTGCAATAATGGCTGCTGAAAATTCAGCTTTGTCATTACAGGAATAAATTACATTTTAAAATATATTAAAATACTTATTTTAAATTGTAATAATATTTCAAAATACCACAGTTTTTACTACTTTTTTATTTATTTATTTATTTAATAAAAATACAGCATTGCAGAGCATAAGATGGTTATATACAAAACAAGAACCTTACAGACCACAAACTTTTGAATGTTAGAGTAAATGAAAACCAGTCAAATAATATAATGTTATAATAATTTAAATTGAACAGGTTTAAGTATAAATAAAAAATAATTATAAAAAAATAAATTTAAAAATAATTTAATTTTAACAGGTTTAAGTACAGCTTGATGGATGTACCCCTGTTTGGGGATCATCAGACTGAACCACTGCATGTAAAGAAGTGTCATATCTGAGTATTTTATATTGGCCATTTAAAAGTGCATATTAAAAATGAGGACCCTGAATGTTTTGGTAAAATAAAAGTAACAAGTTGAGCATCATTAACATCTATGATTTTATTCCGTCTGTTATTATGAAATGCAAATGAACATCAATAATTTACATTAGGCTTTTAAAGTGTCAGTGCCAAATGACAACTCCGCACCAGCGCCAGCATCTTGTAAAAGTCAGTTCTTCTTGAGTGCAATTGATCTCTTAGTCAGTGATCAATAGAAGAGAAGGGCCAAACATCACACAAATGCTCCTCTGTATCAGTGAACTGCTTAAAGGAGTAGACGTGCTGAATTATATAACTTTCATTTATACAGCAGTGTGCTGCACACTACATTAGTCAGTCTGTTCAACACAGCAAATATGTATAATTACAGCTCATACTGTCCTTGCCACAGCTATAAATCCAAGGAAACATTTAAATAATCATGCTGAACAGAAATACTCACACTTTAGCTTTATTTATTACTTCAGTCCTTACAACAAAGTAAAATACCCTTAGTCAGTGCATTATTGGTAAATATGTATATTTGCAAATTAGTACCCTATAGCTCTTCATGCCAGTCTAGTGACTAATCTGAGACATCTATTGTAAAATATGCACATATTGCTATTCTTCTTGTACATATATATTGCTTGTTTTTGCATACAAAATTATTGTTTATTCCCTCATTATTTATTCAAATATATACTGTAAGAAATTCCGTACATTAGTAAATTAATGCAGCCCCACAGTGCAATGTTAGCAACTGCCAAAGTCAATGCAGTCAATGATAGAATTTTCTCTGAAATGAAAAATAGAATTCCTTATAAGGGCAATCTTAACAAGCTGATCAATGTTATGATCAATCATGAAAACAGAATAATTATCTATAATAACTATAATTCAGATAATAATATATATATATATATTAACTATTAGTCATATAATTATTCAGTTTTCATGATAGATGGAATATATATATTTTTTAATAATTATAATTTTTTTTTATAATGATCGAAATTCAGTAACGGCGATACACAAATGTCAAAAATGCCTCATTTCTATTTTTGGATTGGTGATGGTGTCATTTTTTGTTTATTAAATCTTTTACTTAAACAAATTTAACTTAAAATGCGGAACAAATTGGGGGAAATGATACAACAACCAAGCCAGTGTTGATATTGTTTACTAAAACTATATTTAAAAAGAAAAAAAAAAAACATTTTTATTAATTGAAATAAATTAAATGAAATACATTTAAAATATTAGATGAAAAAAGCATATATTAGAAATGTTGCTCTTTCATCTAACTGAAATAATTACTAAAATTACACCAACTAATAAAAATGACAAAAACATAACAAAATAATTAAAACTTATACTTAAAAAAAACTTAATTTTTAGTTAAAAAAATCAAAATACTAATAAATACTAAAAAAACTAAAAAAAATCTAAAAATGCTAAAAAAACTGTAATAAAAACTAAAATAACTGTGACACTACATAGAAAAGTTAGAAACGAAAGTTAATTTGGATGTTACACCGGCACTGGATAGAAATAATGGAGGAGAGTTTTTTTATGTTTATGTTCAGACATTGTAATCTGTTGCATTTATATTCCAGAATTAACTCTTAACAACTGGGATCCTATAATATGGTTATTGTCAGGATTTGTTCTCATGTTGTGTGTGCAAACACATGACCTGTGTTTTGGGCTATGTGCTTGCATTGTCTTGCGTTGTTTACCACGTCCCTTGTTCTCCTCGTTAGTCTTGATTGTTAATCGGTGTAACCTGTGCCCTGGTAATGATGTCCCTTATTTAAGGTCCTTGGGTTTGTTACTCGGTGCTTGTTCGTTTTGCATCTTGTCATCCTGTTCTGTGAGCAGTGTATTCTCGTGATCAGAGTTCTCATGTTATTGTCAAGTTCATTAGTCTAGTCTTGTCAATGTTCGTTTGCCCCCTCGTGGGTCTTTGTTTTCTGTCTGTTTACTAAATCCGTGTTTTATTTATCACTGTCTGCGTTTGGTTTCATATCTGCATATCGTGACAGTTATTGCCGGGGCGGCTGATTCTGTGATGCCTTTAGACACGCAAGAAAAGTAAACTACTGGGCTTTGATTTAGATGCATTTCTTCAGGCTGTATCTGACTAGTCATGTGAGTTTATTTTTTAAGAATCGCTGCAATAATAAGCCCAAATCAAAGTCATTATGGTGAGCTGACAGTGACAAAAACAACCCAGCCTGTGGTTTGTTGTAATTTCAAGTCACTGCTTGAAGCTTTATTTACAACATTATTCAAAACAGGCTGTACATTCTGCCATTAAACGCGACTGAGAATTTAAATTCAGAGTGATATGATGCCACAACTTCACTTAGTGATGTTTTTTAAGAGTATTAATGTAAATCACTTAGCCATTTTTTTAAATGATGAAATTAAACCATATTTAGTAGGGAATGTTGAAGTAAACCTTGTGAAAAACACCAATTTTTTTTTTTAGTGTCAGGTCTGCTTCTGTACTCCGGTTTTTATTCGGTAACCATACACTGTAAAAAATATTGTTGGTTTAACTTAAAAAAAGTAAGTAACCTGGTTGCCTTAATTTTAAGTTAATTGAACAGGAAAAAGTGAGTTAATACAATGAAGGATATTGATTGAATCATCAGAAACTCAAAATAATAAGTTATCTGGACTAAATAAATGATTTAAGTTGATTTGACAAAAGAAAAAATGTTGTGATAACAAATCTTGAAAATAAAATGTATGTATGAATTTAAATGTAGTTTAGTCAGTCTTATTCAGGTTTTGTTATCGCATAATGCTTAAAAAATCGAAATGAAAAGATCTGAAATGAATGCTATAGATCTTATTGTGAATGATTTAGCTATTATTTTTTTGATTATGTAGTTTTAATCAAAATATCATACTTAAAGGGATATTTCTTCTGATGAACACAAAGGAAGTTATTTTGAAGAACAATTGGAACTTTGGCACCATTGACTTCCATATATATATATATATATATATATATATATATATATATATATATATATATATATATATATATATATTCCACTATGGAAAACAACTGTTTGGTTCCAATCGTTCTTTAAAATAGCTTCATTTGTGTTCATCAGAAGAAAGAAACTCATACAGATTTGCAACAACTTGATGGTGAGTAAATGTTGACAGATTTTTTTTTTTTTTGGGTGGAGCATCCCTTTAATCTTCCAGTAAAATTACAGAATTCTCTCTGGTGGACTTCTTAAATATTATTCTCTGTTGGTGTGGATAATAATACAGTTATTGTTCTTGGTGTGAACGGACCTTACTCAGGTTGTTCAGCAGATGGGCTATTGGTACTATATAGACCTTAGAAACATTAACTTACTTGTCCAGCAGTATCGTACAATCCCAGTAAGTGCTGCCTTCCAGATACTGTTACATTCACTGTAAAAAATGAAAACAAAACAACAGATTCATTATACATGTAAAATAGAAGAACAGCGGAGAATATGTCTTCAAAAAGTGTTTATGCTCCTGCTGTATCACATCCCTCTGATGTACTTCCAGAACTCTGGACCTGCTGTTTGGTTGTGGGTGGGAACGAAGGTTGATTTGGAACAGGACAGCTGTCAACAGCAAGGGGTGACTGGTTTTGGAAAACAGGGAGGAACGAACGGTGTGTGCGTGCATACATATTTCATTCTGTGTTGTGGGTGATGAGGGGGAGAGAACGGCTGTGTTGACACAAGTAAAAGGAAAAAACCCAGACAAGTCAAACTTTTGTCATCAAACAACATGCAATAAAAGACACTGCTGAGAACAGGAAAACAGCTGGACTCAACATTTCACTGAGGTATCAAACAAACTGCAGTTACTATCACTGTGTGTACACACTCTTCTCTAACTCAGTGTTTTTTTTGAGGATGTAGTGGTTTGCTAAGGCTGATAAACTTTAAAGGAATGTGTGAGAGAAGAAAGAAAGAGAGCGGATGAGAGAAAAGCTGAATAGTACTGTAGCAGAACCACCATATTCTTCAGACCTCAAGCACCTTCTGAGATACCTTGAACTGAATTCAATCTTCTCGACTCCATGACGGCCTGAAATGCTGATGCCTGGGATGACAATTAAAGGTGCACTAGAATTTGAAACTTAATTTATCTTGGCATAGTTAAATATCAAGAGTTTCATGGACATGACATACAGCAAGTCTCAAACACCATTGTTTTCTCCTTCATATTTAAATCTCGTATTTGAAAAACACTCCTGAAAAATAGGCGAATCTCCACATAACACTGACTGTGACTCCACAGTCTGGATCATAAATATGTATGCCTCCAATAATGTGCATAAATGCCAGCCCATGTTTAATGCCAGGCGGAATTGCGCAGCCGAATCATCAGAAGTTCTGCAGGTGAAGAAACAAGTGAGGATAGGGAAAATGGCATTACCGCAACAGTTTAATTTGAAGTTGTTAGTTTGCTCTGCCCATTTCACCACCGACTTATTTTCTAACCTGGGACAATATCAAGCAGGCTTCTCTCAGCGTCTCATACTGAAGAAGGGGGCAATTCCAACTATATTCCCGCAAGCGGTAACTAGTGATTTTATTAACGATAATTTACATGCTATCTAGATCCAGCGCAATATCCTAGTACAGTAACAAATAGCAAACTCCAAGTAACGAGCATAGTATAACAAATTATTTACGCTGAGGTTAATATTTCTTGCCTGTGTTGTCATATAAATCTACTCAATACTGTAGATACATTGGTAATTCCCTTTTGTCAAATCATTTTACTTTCATCTATTTCATCAACAACACGTCAGGGGCTAACTACGTTGGTTTAGTTGCTCAAAGATAGTGTTAGCTCACTCAATGCTTAACGTCACATCTAACGTCACATTCTCCACCACATACATTGAAGCTATATTTATTTGACAAGGCATCTAACGTTAGTCCATTTGTTAAAATGTTTTAAGTTTTGAAAACTGACGTATGATTATTTTGCATGCTTGTATGAGCCCACAATAGAAACAGCCTATTCATGACCCTTCCAAATATGGTAAAAACAGACCATTTTATTGTAGGGCCAATTTCTAGAGTTGAAAATTGACTTGTAAATCTGGACATTTTCAGTGCCCCTAAATGAGCCTCATGCCCTCTATGTAGATATCAGAGACAAAATAAAAATATTACTTCAACACATTCTAGGGCACCTTTAATGTAGGGTAGGGTTTAGTAGGGTTTTTCCTGGCTCAAAACTAGGCGGGGGCAGTAAAATCCTGATCATGTATTTTAATAATACGATAATTGAATTTGTGTTTTTCACATTATAATGATTTATCTGTCATCCGCCATTGATTAATTTGAATGTAATGTTTTTATTACTTGGCCCGCCCGACTCGCAGATTATGATCAGCGCAGCGCTATCGGCAAACTATACGGTTTGAAAATGGACACAGGCTGGGAACCCCCAACGAAATTTAACGGATGCATCCGCTTTGTAATTCTATATGCAGGAAAAACCCTGCTTAGGATCTTATCCAATTTTTGATAGCCCACAAACTGTTCTGAGCCAGATACCCATGAATGCTTCCAACATGGCCAATGCAATGACCTTCCAGTCATGAAAATTGTGGACAGAACCAAAGCACTTTCTGCAAAATATAGCTCTGACTGCCTGAATGAGTCAAGAAGTTTCTGGAAAAGGAGAAGACAGACAACCTCTCCTACATTCCCCGAAAACAAGCCCAGCAAAATATATTTAGAAGAAATTCACTACAGATGATTCAGATTAAACACTCTAATATTGTGACAATAAAATATGGCAATGCAGAGTATCAAAATAATTTGATCTTTAAAAGCCTGTGCCCTTCAAGCTTCAAAAATGACAGAAAGCACCATAAAAACCTATAAAAGCGGTTCACACAATTGTGTCACAAGCCCACTGAAGTCATAAGATTGCCTTGTGATAGTATCAATGTCAAAGTCATGAATAAATTGTTTGACATGAACTGTCCCATATTGTTTCCAATGCTCAAATAGCATTTAAAAAGTAGACATGTTAGGTTGGTTCAGCCAATGCGCATGTCAGGACACTGACATTTGTTTCCCCATTTCTCTTGTAACAAATTTGACAACTTTACCAATTGCCATTTGGGTTGTATTATGCGCCATAATGCGTGTTGCAGTTTCTTTTATTCATAATTATACAAGTGAATCATCTTTGCACAGTCTTTGAATATTGTGAACCAGTTCTCAAGTTATAGGCCCTGTTTACACGAGAACGCTCGCGGGTGAAAACGTAAAAATATTTTATCGGATGTGCCTTTCGTTTACACGGCGACGGCGTTTTTGAGACTTAAAAACGTAAAAAAGTGAAACCACCCTAGTGGAAATCTTAAAAACGCTCCACCGCCGCATTCCCGTGTAAACGGTAAAAACGCAAAAGTCTGCTTGACAGTGAAGTTTGTACACAGACGCATGGACTTGGTGTTGTTGTTGTATGCACTCCTAGCCGCCTGAAGTGCATACTACATTGAATTTCACACACTTTTGCGTCACCATTTGCACGCGGATTTCCCACACAAAACGCTCGTCTAAACAAAGAATAAAAAGTGATGACGCAACGCCACTTTTGCGTTTTGTCTTCAGAATCGTTCCCGTGTAAACATAGCCTTAGTCATTGATTCAAGTTACAGCAGTTAACAGCTCATTTCAAGGAACGATTACCATGGAATATTGAGTGAAATTTGAGTTCAGAAAGGAAATTACAATTTTTTAGTACTTAGCAATTTTGAGGCAATTAATCTTTTATTTTAACTTGCAAAAAAGTGCTAGAGAAACTAATTTCAATAGCCTATGACTTTCACAATATTTTTTTGCTTTGTTCCCCAAACAAGGAACAGTTTCTAAACTTGGCGTACTGAAAGCATAATTTGAACGGACCTAGTCCGTTATAAACAAATATGAAATCCTAAAAGACACTAAAAGCCCTAAAGTCGTGCTTATGCTAGCTTTGCTGCTTCACTTGCCAGGGCATAATGTTTGTTTCATAAATTATGATTACAAGAAGAGACTATGCAGCCCTTTTAAAATTCAAATCTTACACCGCTTTGAGCGATTGCTAATCTCAATGCTAATTTTAACAATCATGTGCTCAACACTGGGGACAAGAGACAAATTCAAGCAGCACTAGCCCTAATGCTCCTAGCCTAGCTGCATGTATGAACACGGGGTCACTGCGGAGCCACGTGGACAGTGGTGTGCAAGAACCTCAAGGGTGGTGTTTTGCTGAAAGAAAGGGGTGAGGTATTGCAGCTGTGGGAATCTAGCCAAGCGGTGTTTTGATTAGATGTGCTTAGAAGTTCTTTCCCTGTGGACTGTGAAGACGGACCTGAAACAGTGGCCTTGATTCTGCCACTGCTTATCAGCTGTTCCTGACAAGTCTTTTTACCAGCACGATTCTCTTCCCCTCTTGAGGCCAGGCTAAATAAGGAGTCTAAACTAAGTGCAAACACACACACACAAAAAGTTTTTCCGATTCTCCGACTCTTTCTTTACTCTATATGAGGAGAACTACTAATACAAAACAAGGCTGAGGGGAAAGTTTGAGAGAATGAAGCTGTGTAGAAGCAGGTCGGTGGAGACAAAGAAGGGTTAGTGGCTGTGAATCAGGCTCTCAGCTGTTCTCTCCTGTCAGCTACTTTTCCACATGAGGCTCGAGCTCTCGGCAAACCCCAGCCCCCATTCTGTGGCCTGGAGAAAAATCAATATTGGGTTACAGTCTCACTCAAGACTAACCCACTGTTGTGAAACGTGATTTGGGGCGTCAGAAGCACCCACGTCCTTCCAGGCCAACTTTCTCACCTCTTTTCTCTTTCACAGACAGGCCTGTGACATTGGAGTCAACCACTATCTGCATTCAGGAGCTTTAGCCAATAAGAACAGTACAGCGAATTGTATAGATACTCACGTGGTAATGGCAAGAGACTGCAAATTTAATTTAGACACTTTCCATTCCAGTACAGATGCATTAGGCCTCAAGCGCGTACCATTTACTTTAGGTGCTTTCACTACTCAATTGCAAACGATACTCATTCTTCAATGTCCAGCAAATTTCCCATAAAATTGTCTTTTAAACATAAATGTATTGGTGTCTTAACTGGAATCTAGTAAAACCATTCAGAATTGAACTGAGAATGCCTCAAATTGCTTTGGCTAATTTTTTTGAAACTGCCTTAACATTCTCTAGATGTATAAGTGCAATTTTCACGGTTTTATGTGACACCACAACTCTATTGCATGTCTAAAAACATCAAGTTACTTACCTAAAATATTTAATTAATGCTTCAAATCTATTATTTATTTTGCTATTATTTATTTTTGCAAGTTATTTTGTCAGTAAATTGGCAAATGCCATCAAAATGGGACAATCAACCCTGTTTTTGTCTTGCTGAATGCTATTTTGTATCAAACTGAGCTATTTTGATACTTATTTCAGCAGGTTTACTGGACAAAAGTCAATACTGTAGTAAACAGAAAAAGAATATGCATATTTGTACGTAAACAGATACAGTACATTTATTTTTATAGCAATGTTACATGTAAACAAAAACATTAAGTGTAAAAGATATTTATGAAATATACCTCTGTCGGACAGATTTTGATTAATCATTTTGCATGTGATGGCTCACATGATGGAAAAAAGTGTTGTGAAGAGTGACTTAAACCAACTCATCAGAGTTGATCACCAAGCTATGTGCATTTAGTTACTTTGAAATTGTAGGCATTATTGTAATCTTTTACACATGTGCCAAAACATGCAATTTGCCCGAATGAATAAGAAATTCAAAACAGATCTTATTGTTTTGAGAATTGAGACATAGTGATAGTCAAAATTCCAAATGAATTCCTGAAATTGAATTTAGTAAACAGAATTGTAATAGACATTTGAATGTAAGGAAGTAGAATTGAAATGATTTGAAATAAAAAATAATAATAATTTGAAAAGCAGAATTTGTCAAAATTATCTCTAAATGTTGATTTTACAAATCCTTTAAAACAAGTTTGAAAAGACATTCTTTAAAGCCAATTCTTTTGTCATTGTAAATGATATTTAGGACTTGTAAATGCTGTATGTACATAATTTACGCAGTATTCTATAAAATCTGATCTTTAAGCAAAAGCTTTACGTCGACATGCCAAATACATCCAGTGCTTGCAATGTGATGTATAAATGGGTTTGTATAAATATATGTTATATGTTCATTTTAATTCCTGTTGCTGCAGAACTGTGCTTGCTAGAGGTTCGAAGTGTACATAATCTGCACATTTTGCATAGCATAACTAAAAAAAATCATTAATGTGATTAATCCTGCGTTCTGAAGCCAAACGAATCTGTAAGGCCCTTACACAGCACTTGTTATAAGATTAAGCATTACCTGTTGGAGAAGATTTTGTGACATTGCTTTTACTCAGCAAAACATTAAATAGGCTTAACTGTACGTACCCTGCTAATTATGAGCTTTTATTTAATTACTTATTTATGAACTCTCTCTTTCTTGACTCAAAAATATTGAAATTTATAATATCACTTAAAAGGACATGTTACCCAAAAATGGAAATTCTGTCATCATTTACTCAGCCTATTGTCATTGGAAACCTGTATGATTTTCTATTTTCAGTGGAACAGAAGAAAATACTTTGAAAAATGTTTTTAGTTATGTTTTGGACCACATTAGCTTTCATTGTACGGACAAAACAGTTGAAACATTATTAGTTTGTGTTCCACAGAGGAAATAAAGTCAAAAAATCAAATTATCATTTTGGTTTCCTGTCCCTGGCTAAATACAGAAAAAAACTACCTCTGTCCCAGTTTTGTTTTGGAAGACACAAGGTTTTTTAATATACGCCGAACCATGTGTCCTGTATAATAGCATGTATTGCCTTTGCAGCAAAAAAAGTTTTTCAGTGAGGTATGATTAATTAAATGCGCTGACAGCTCATTGAACATGCCAAACAGAGTGTGTGACCGGTCCAAGATGGCGGCCCCATGGCTCGTCAGCGTCAGTAGCGGTCAATAGGGCGTCTTTACTCCCTATTATGTCTATGCCTGCCATGTGCTCTCCTGTTGATACAAGTCTTGCCCCGCCCATCTTGTTACCTAATTATTGTTAATCTGCCCCACCTGTCCTCCCTTGTTACCTGCCTTGTTTGCGTCCTATTTAGGCCCTGTTTACACGAGAACGCTCGCGGGTGAAAACGTAAAAATATTTTATCGGATGTGCCTTTCGTTTACACGGCGACAGCGTTTTTGAGGCTTAAAAATGCAAAAAAGTGATACCACCCTCCAGAGTGGAAATCTTAAAAACGCTCCACCGCCGCATTCCCGTGTAAACGGTAAAAACGTAAAAGTCTGCTTGACAGTGAAGGTTGTACGCAGGCGCGTGGACTTGGTGTTGTTGTAGTATGCACTCCTAGCCGCCTGAAGTGCATACTACATTGAATTTCACAGACTTTTGTGCCACCATTTGCATGCGAATTTCCCACTCAAAACGCTCGTCTAAACGCAGAATAAAAAGTGATGACGCAACGCCGCTTTTGCGTTTTCTCTTCAGAATCGTTTCCGTGTAAACATAGCCTTATTCTCCTTGTGTTTTCAGTCCTGTGCTGGATTGTTGTTTAATGTTACCTCTTGTGTCAAGTCTAGTCTCTTGTTTTTCCCCATATGACATTTCAGTATTGTCCATGTTGGAATATCTACAATGCAATATAATTGGCGGATTAGTTGATTTTGTTAGGAGTCTAGTGGGAGCCACACTAGACGATGACTCATCTCAAACACATTAGCAGGCACATGTGTCATGGCCCGGGAATGTCATTGGTTTGTTTTGGACAAGGGAATTCTGATCCCATGGGATTTATTGATGGAAACCAAGATAGTCCCACATACTCCTGGGTTGAGGTCTGACTCTAATAGGTTGCAATCACAGTGGTTCTGGTGAAAAGAATATAATGTCAGTTCACTCCTGATGAATATATTATATTTGGCCTTATTTGAAGAGTTCTGTCATCAAGTCGGTAACTCAACTAAATAAGTATAGATTGTTTTAAACAACTAGCTTGAAAGATTAAATGCTTTATATCATCTCCAGTACACTCATGTTAAAAAAGTTTGGGTTCTGTAAGATTTTTTATTTTAATTTTTATTTTATCTAGCAAGGATGCATTAAATTTCATCAAAAGTGACAGTAAAGACTTACATGGTTAAAAAAAATCCTGATATTAATTGTATCATGGTTTTCACAAATATATGGAGCAGTTGTTTCAAACACTGATAATAATAAGAATAATTAATGTTTATAGAATGATATGTTTATTTAAATCGTTATATACTACTATATTACCTTGATGAGCAGCATAAGAGACTTATTTCAAAAACATAACAAAATGACTCCAAAAAGACTCTTTGAACAGTAATATATATTAAAACAAACGGTAACACTTTACAATTACGGTAGCATTCTTTACAATGAACACAGCATTTATTAATCTTTGGTAGTGTTTATTTTAACATTTACTAATACTTTATTAAAATCTTAGTTAATGCACTGTGAACTAACATGAACAAACAATGAACAGCTGTATTTTTATTAACTAACGTTAACAAAGATGAACAAATACAGTAACAAATGTATTGCTCAGGGTTAGTTCATGTTAGTTAATACATTAACTAATGTTAACTTATGAGCCTTATTGTTACCAACAAAACTGTATTTAAATTATTTAAATATTTAAACAATATAAATATATATCCAAATACCTGCTGTTTGGATTCCTCAGTTTTGAAAAAGTGCATACTTGTTAATTATATTTTCGCTAATAATTTGATTGGAGTATTCCCAATGCGTTATATTGCAAACTGTTCAATTACTGCTGGAGTTTTTCATTTAAGACCAATTCTAGCATAGCAGCACAGTAAAGCTTTCAGTGGTCTACAATGGGAGCTCTGTGCTCTTTAGCCTGGACATTGCCACTATGTGACAATTCACTACTTTATTATGATGCAGTGTTAAGGCCCCTCTCAATGTGGAGACAGTAGTGGGGCCTAATATGAATGTAAGTGATTGATTGGCACTAGAAGAATATTGTTACTGTTCTCTCTCAATTTACCTTTCACTCTCTCTATAATACAAGGAAGTGTTGTATGTACTGATACCAAAAAACACCTCTTCCTGGATGGGCAATATAAAAGTATTCCAAAAAATAAATTTTATAGGGTTTTAGCCTCATGTACTGTAATAATGGCATTCTACCTAAAAAGTGTTACATACCATGCATTCAATGTTTTCAGCACACTATAATGGGACCAAATAAAAATGCCTTTATGTGTCCACTGTGATGCATGCACCACTAACATAAACAAAATGAATTGTAAAAATATTTCTTATTTTATAAAATGCTTAAATATTTTAAACATTTAAATAAAATACACACCACACCTTTAAAAACCATAAAGTTAGAAGCTACTCTGTCCGGCTCTTCATTCCCTTTTTTTTAACATGTCTCCATTAAAATGTTTGGTCTGTGCCAACATACATTTAGGTGTCCTCTGGACGGCCTCCACACCATAACTTATCAGCTTCATTTAACCAGAGGAGTTGACCAAGAATCACACTCCTTGAAAATCTTTCCATCTCATTCAACTGCCAAGAGTTTAAAAGTTTTACTCACTCCTTGAATTAGTTCAGTCTGTTTTTATGTCTTGAGCCTGCAATGACCAGCTGGAGAAAATTACATCACAGGATACTATTAAAATCTCATAAAAATGAAATTGACCATATAAACATGCCTTATTTGATCAAATTGCACATTAGGGAAAAAATCATTTGAGATACCCGCTTTAACGTTTTTGAGCTTTCACAAAATGAGAGAGCCATAAAGATATATACATTTTATAATTTTCACAAAGATTTTTCCATTCATCTTTTCCTTTTTTCTCTCTAGTCTGTAAAAATGATAACTTTTTCCACTGTTAATAACACCAAAAGAAAAAAGCCAAGCATTGCATTGGGAAGGTCTACTTTAGTAGCACTCATCACTTTAAAAGTGTTAACAAGCAAAATTTTGGAGTGCTTGGGAGAACTGTAAAGGAAAACTGATTGTAAAAGATATTGTTGGTAATATTTCTTCCTATAAGTTCTTTGTTTTGGCATATATTGTATTTATGAGGGAAATGCCCTGCTGTTCTCACAGGGCTGTATCACTCTCAGAGGATGTTGAAGCTGACCTGTCTGCCACTGTGTAATTAGGACTTGACCCTCATATGATTATCAGAGCATACATGTATCAAGGGGGCTTTCCTTGCAAAGAAACCAAAGCCTTATGCTGTAGTCCATATGCGTGAGAGAACGAGAGAAAAAAAAACTTAAAGGGATACTCCACCCAAAAATGAAAATTCTTTCATCATTTACTCACCCTCAAGTTGTTGCAAACCTGTATGAGTGTCTTTCTTCTGATGAACACAAATGAAGATATTTTGAAGAACGATTGGAACCAAACAGTTTTTGGCACCATTGACTTCCATAGTAGAAAATAAATATATATTTACTATGGAAGTCAATGGTGCCAAAGTTCCAATCTTTTTTCAAAAAATATCTTCATTTGTGTTCATCAGAAGAAAGAAATTCATACAGGTTTGCAACAACTTGAGGGTGAGTAAATGATGACAGAATTTTCATTGTTTGGCTGGAGTATCCCTTTAATAGATGGCAAATTTAATGATTGGCAACACATATGTGCAAAACACTGTTGTTCCGCAAAGATGTATTAAGTAAAGTATTGACAGCGCGTTTAAATCTTGTTTGCTCCTGCGATCAACAGGTAACACCGGCACGCGAGCTCTGACTCGCAGCTCGCTTCTATTCACCCGTCTCGCGGAACATCAAGTGTATTTGATGTCCCTAGCACAGTAAGAAACTACTTTAAATAAGTTTTAAGCACCTCATAACAAAAACTTAATTTTTTTTGCATTGTTATATATTTTTGATTAACCTAAATTTGCGGAGGCAGTACCCCGTTTATACTTTTTAGTCTGTCGGCCCTGCAGTCCTCGCTCTGGCAGTTGATATCTCCTCTTTCAGACGGCTATTCTTGGGACCGTCCCTTACCCGACTGTGTGGGGTAGACTAGGTAGACATGCTGTAAACTTCACTTCTTGAACAGGGATTGCAGTTGAATGCTTTGAGCTAGACTCCAACTTACCCGCGTAATGATCGAATACAGTTGGCACATATTCTTCGGGAAAAGCATCATTTGCGTAACTCATCAGCAAACAGGTTTTCCCCACCGCTCCATCGCCGACCACAACACATTTCAACATCATCTTGGTCGTAGTATCGACACGATTGCTGTTACTGCCTCCATCCTCAACCGCGTCCACTGTATTCTGTCTACTTTTCGAGCTGAGAGTATGCATGATAGTTGGACAAGTCCAGAAACTATGTACACCACGGGTAGTCAAGTCTTCTGTCGACAGATATATAAGTATTTGATACGTTAATCTTGGGTTGACCAATCTTAAACAATCGAGTTTACGTGTCGTAAGGTGTGCGGGCAAATTCGTCAAGTAGGTGACCCACGCTTTAGCTCGCGCTTCCGAAACAAAACGGCGCCATGGAGAGCAGCTTCATAAAACTCACGATAACTCCTACAACTTGATATCCGTCATTTTACATTTTCCAGGTCCGGCGACAAAACCAATACAAAAGCGGTGTCTGTGACCCTGGTTTAGCCTACTCCCCTTCATACTCCAAACAGCTTTCCACATTCGCCCCTACGCTGCTACGCATCGTCAGTGTCAGGAAAGCATTGGTTTCCTTGCGAAATTCCATATTAGGCAGGAGTGGGCTGGGAACAATAGGGGCTCTGTCCACAGCCTACTCCGACAGGGGACTTCAGCGGCACATGAGGGGCGGGAGGGAGGACGTCCCCAATCTAACTGCATTTCCGAAAATATGGCGCCACAGCGCACAGGGGATGGCTTGAGTTGGACTTTCTTTCTTTCTTTCTTTCTTTCTTTCTTTCTTTCTTTCTTTCTTTCTTTCTTTCTTTCTTTCTTTCTTTCTAAATTCAGAAGAAGAAATTCACTAATGATAAACTGTTTTAATTCATGCAGAATGTTGGTGAAGATAGGCTATAAAATATTCACCGTTGATATTGGCATAGTTTGGAACAATTGAGACGATATTATTCATTTGCTGTAACTGGGTTATCAAAATCCTGTGCCATTCAAAATACGAATGGTATTTCTCGTGCGATTTATACGCCAAAAATAGTTTTTGCATCTATATGATATGCAGTTTTCGCGTGCATACGCACTTTATGGCGTGTGATGCGCACGAACTCCCCACCACCCTTCCCACTAAACCTACCCAAGGGGTTTTCAGTGCGTATGCATGCAAAAAAACATTTTTGGCGTATAAATGGCACGAGAAATGACATTCGGTATAGATACGCACATTCATGAGACTGTGTTGCTCCAGAACATGTTCTGTGGCTCACCTTCTTCATTTTAGTTGAAACCCTTAAACACCAGGCTTTAAATTGCACTTGGATGTTTCTGAGGATTCTTTGTCCCTCATTTACATAGTTCACCTGGTTTTCTCCTTTGTTTGGGGACAATGGAGTTTGTTTGAGTTTTGCCAGACCAATTAAGGCAAACGAGACAGCCTGGACAGCCAGTCAACTTTTATAGGCTAAGGTTTTGAGAAACTATCATAGACAGGTCTGACACCATTAATATTGCGCGAAGATTTCCTTCCCCTCTTCATAAATAATAGCATTCCGCTACTCTTTGTTCAGTTCACTTTTAGTAGCCTAACTCTGACTGAGCTTTTATGTCGCGCGCAATTGGCGCCATCTGTTGCACGAGACTATTTCCATGGCACCGGGCATCGATGTAGAGATTCCTGTGCCAGTCAAATTGTATTGTTACAGTTTGTAAGTGCGCAGGCGCAGATAAGGGGAGCGCGGAGCCTGCAGAACTGTGAGCGCTCTGTGGTACAAAGGACCCATAACAGTCAGGCACGGCGCATCGTTACAATGATCTTCTCCATCCCACCGATAGATTCCCATCCCGCCTGCATCACTTTTACGTCCAGCTTCCACCAAGTCCGCGAACCTGAACGACACTGCCCGACCGCAGAATGCACGGGGGAAAAAGAGGACTGGTGGCACCACAGAACACTTTTTTGGAAAATATTGTCCGTCGCTCAAGTGGTAAGATGATCGGTTTCTTCAGATTGCAATACCTGATAAAGCAAAGAGGGAAAGTCTGATGTCATAAGATGTATACATTCTCTCGCGCTTTTTTAAACTTTATTAGTGTATTTGCTCTGAATTATGCGTAAAACAAAGCTTGTACGTTTCTTTATAGAAAAAATTCTAAACCTTATCTGATCAATAAGCTTGAATATTTGCATACGACGCGAATATACGTATAGTCACTTCTAGATACTCTTCTTTATTGACAGTTTAATAAAAACTTTATTTTGTAAATACATTAACTTATATTGCTTAACGCTTAATATTAAAAAAGAGCTACAATACAGCGAAACGTGTGCAAAACATGATCGTACCATTACCATAATAATAGTAATAGCAATTAAACACTGTTAATAGCACATTGCCCAATTGCTTCTCAAAACATTACCTTTCTACTATTGCTGCCATTATCAGCAACAACGTATTGATGCATCAGTAAGAATCAGTAAATAAAATAAAATAAAAATTTTCACAAAAATATTAAGCAATTACAAAATATTTTCAACACTGAATATAATAATAACAATATGTCATATTATTTGATGACATCTGCAACCTATATTCGGGATGAATCTCACAATAGAATACATTTAATTGCGTCAATTGACGCTTGTGAAAAGTGCGTGTATTTTGTGTGGAATCTCGCCAACAGCCAGTTCGTCACACGAACAACCTTTCCAGCTTACCTGTTAAACTTTAAACCAAAGGTTTTAACTAGCACTTCAGGTTCATAATATTTGATCGGAACTTGTACTCACTTTTTAATGCATTTTCAGTTGTATTTATAATAATAGGCTATAATAAAAATGATTATGTATTATTATTATTATTATTATTATTTATTTCATCCAAGTAGTCAAAGAGGGTCCATCATGGGTTAATGTTAATGTCTCAATTGCTTATATAATTAAATTATTTTTAATCATGGCAAAAGTTCATTTAAAGTTGATGCTGTTTTTCTTGGCTGCTTTGCATGGATCTTCTGATTTGCGAAGGGCTTGTCGCCTGTAGTGTGAATTGCAGTCGTTTTGTGTCACATACATTTTCTATGTGAATCTGCCACAGGACTTCACCAGCAGAGGTCACACATGATTACTGCATCAAAAGCTATTTATATCCCTGCAAACAAATATACAGACTTAAAAGTTGAAGGCATAAATTTGGTGTTTTTGTATTTCGAGACCAGACAGTTCTGTCTGGTAAACTATGCGTGTGTGTGTTTTCATGCGGTACTCTCAGCCCATAATGCCCTGACATTTGCTGTGAGCAGCTCTCTGACCTCCAAGGGTCTCCGGATCTCCCACACACTCTTTACCAAATCTGAGGCAGAGCTTGTATCTTTTGAGAAAAAAAGGGCTCCTGAGCACAGTCACTGTTTTAACGAGAAGTTGATGTTTGTATTCTTTGAGCTCCCATGTCACTGTGATATTCGTTTAATGTTTAATCAATGCAGTAAGTGAAATAATTTAGAATTCCAGTTCAGATGGAAGTTAAGATCGTCTAATGTTGTTTTTGAACATCCTGCCTCATCCCCTTACTAATTCAAATATGCTGACAGAATCTGAATGGGCTGGATAATTGATTCTTGCATTTAAATTTACATTTATTTTCTTGTCAAGGATTTTTAAATAAAAAAAGTTATTGCATTCTGTATCTGAATGAATGAACTCTTTCACAGGCGTCAGTTGGCGTCAAAAAGAGTCAAGAAGCATGTAGGCTAATACCTGTCAAAATTAAAAAAACGAGAGGTTGAGTGTAAATAAAAGGGAAGGTAAGAGCCTCAGCCTTCCCACAATTTCACCACGGTACATTTGAAATATATCTAAAGTCAGTGCCGATATGCTGCCAATGAGCTGCCAGCTTCCACTGAGGCTCCATGCTAATGGTGATTTTAAAATATGGATAAAAAAATTCTCTTAAAATTTTAGAATTGTAGCGCTGATAATTATTTAGGCTAAAATATGATTTTGCAGCTATAATATGCCGGTGATGTGGAAGTGGTAAATAAGTGATTTTTGGAATAAATTGGAGAGAGTTTTGGCAGGAACTGGATCTTGGTGTTGTAGTAGAAGTATTTTATGTTTTCTTTATGAAGTTAGGATGAAAAATATTTTCCAAAAAAGATGAGACTTGATTTGGTTTGACTTTAAAACACTATACCTTCTTTATCATTTTTGTTGAAACCCCAAAACACCTCAGGCTTTAAATTGCTGTTGGCTGGTTGAACGAGGCTTAAAAAGCTCTTCATTATTGTCAATTATGTAATAGCCAAAAATAATCCAATCTTTGAGGATAATTTAGTGAATTCGTCAAATCGTTCAAGCAATTTTTTTCCCATATACCTTTTATATCGTTATATGCAACGTTGCAAAATAATGAAGCCTTTGACGAGTACAGGTGTTTCTTGAGGCTTTGTGTCTCTGTCCCTCATTTACCCAGATCATCCCTGCTCTTCTCTTTTGTATGGGGACAGAGTAGGCCTAGTTTGTTTGAGTTTTGCCAGTATATAGGGCAATCGAGACACACAGCTGGGGGCAACAAAGTCAACTTTTATAAGGCTTTTTTTTACCTTGTTAGAACAGCAAAAGCAGGACATCTTTCCAAATTTACTTAAGTAAAGAAACAACTGTGGTGAATTCTAATTTGTTAAAGAAGCTTTTCGTATGTGCAATGACTGGGAAATTAAACGATTTCACAAGTGTTTTTTGACACTGAGGAATCACATACCTGCTGAATCAGCTTTCAAGGCTGACAATTCCAATAAAAAATTGCATTTGTTTGGTTATAGGGGTTATTTTATATTTTTATTATTATTTATTTTATTTGTTTTATTTATTTATGTTTTTATTCATTTTTAAATGTTTTATTATATATTTATTTAATAGTAATAATTATTATTATTTTTATTGTTATTGTTATTTTCAGTCCACTCTTTTATACTAATTTATTCTCTATCTCTTCCTACCTCCTAGAGCTGTTCATGTACGTATTGCTTATGGGGCTTATGTAATAATGTACCACGTCTGACCATGGTTGCCCCTGGCCATCCTCAGCTTGCTCTTTTGTAACGCAGTGTTTTCACAGTGTAAGGTATACATGCACACTACACACTCTCAAAGAGAGAAAGACAGACAGACACACACACACACTTTACGGTTTATGTTTACGGTTTAAAAAGAGAAGTAAATAAGCATTTATTACACACATTATATTACATACTTCAGCAACAAACTTATGAAAGGGAAGCTGGAGGAATTGATAAAGTAGCGTTTGTTTGGTAAAATTCAACTTTTGAGAGAACCTCAAAAAATACTTGAGATCATAAGACTACGGGGAAAAAGAGATCCATGCAGATTAGAAAACCAAAGCAGAAAAAAGAAAGTGCTAACCACTGTTTACCAGTTCAGAGAGCTGGTTGTGTTTTGCGTACAATAAACCGGAGAGAACCAATATCTGATGTGTATCTAAACTGAAAATTCTTTTTAGGATCCATAATGGCTAACATAAAATCGTTTTCACAAAGATCACAGGCGCTAAGAATGGTGTACTCCTTGTAAATATAGGTTTATCTTAATAGAATCTGTTTCTTCTTCCACTTTCCCTGTAGTCGTGCTTACACCCAGAAGCAGGTATACCGACCTGCTTCCACGTTGGAAGCAGTGCAAGTCAAGAACACACACACAATGCAATAGCACACATACACAGACAAATCAGAATGCATTATGTTAATGGATCAAAAAATAGAAGAATGTACGCTTGTTTAATGACATTACTCCGCACTGCAGTGACCGCCAGGAGTAACATGCAGATGAGTGCTGGAGAAGACACTTTGCACCTCCTAATCCTAATGCCAGTTGTAGGGAGCATGTATACTTGGTGAATTGTTTGATACGGTCTCCAATTGCCCCACCATCTGGTAGAACATCTCTGACAGCTCCCTCTGAAAGTACAGCGCAGTCTCATCCCAAGACGTCATATAACTGACGTCTTGGGACGTCTTTTGACCATACATCAACATCCGCCGTTTTAGGGTACCCTTTAACGTCGGTTAGATGACGTTATCGGATCCTAACCAAACCCCAGACCTAAACCTACCCCGTCACCTAACTGACGTTAAAGGTAAAGCGTCAGTTGTATGACGTCCCAGGATCGTCATGTAACTGACGTTAAAGGGTACCCTAAAACGGCGGATGTTGACGTATGGTCAAAAGACGTCCCAAGACGTCAGTTATATGACGTCTTGGGACGAGACTGTGTTAGAAAGTACAGGCTGCTCTGGGTTTTCTTCTACTGCCTCACTGTGCTGTCAGTCCAGTCTGTTGTTCGATGGATTTTCGATGGATTTGTGGCCTTGTTCATTATGAATGGTTGCTGTATGAAAATCCACCACCAACTCCACTTAAGTTAAGTTTAACTGCAGGTTGTTTTCCACAAGAAAGTTCTGTCATTATTTACTTACCAAACCCCAACAGACTCCCATTACAAACTTTCTTCTGGGGGAGGACAAAATTAGATTTGTAGAAAGTGTTTAGATTAGAATATGCCCAATATAAATAAATGGGAACTACAGTAGACCCAAAAAGAACAAAAAGCACCATAAAATACCATAAAATGTTCCTCATTTGCGGTCACGTCCAATTCAATATGTCACACTTACCCATTAAAAGTATTTGTTTTTCCCTTTAAAAAGGGAAAAGAGAAGAGAAGAATGCGGAGAACAATGCGGCTCACTTCATTACCATTCAAAAGTTTAGGGTTGAGAAGATTTTTTTTTTTTAAATGGGCTTTCTTTTTTCTTAACATGCTGCAATTATTTGATCAAAATACAGTAAAAACAGTAATGTTGTGAAATATTATTCCAATTTAAAATAACTTCTATTTGAAAATATTTTAGAAAGTAATTTAATCTTGTCAGTGCCCACTGCCCAGATGAATTTTTTTTTATCTTTACTCCAGTTTTCAGTGTCACATGATCCAGAAATCAGGCTCAAGAAAGATTTTTTTTATTATGTTTGAGGAATAGAAAGTTCATAACAGCATTTATTTTAAATAGAAAGTCTTCACTGTCACTGTTGCTTAATTTAATAAACCCCTGCTTAATAAAAAAAAAACACTGTACAGTTGGCTCAAAAACTGCCACCAACTAGTAAAGCACTGAATGATTCATGAGAGGGTTCTCCGCCTGATTTGTCTTTGGCTTGATTCTAAGTCAGCTTGGCCAGATGTATTTATAGCATTTAAACATAATAAAATGGGCCATTTGTGAAGCTGAAAACTTGTGGGAAATTGTGTATTATAAAAACGTGACATATTAGCCTTCAGGAAATCTCAAAGTTTGTCTGACCTGGCCTGAATTGGAATTCCTAAGTGTTCGCTTAAGATTAAATTGACAACGATCCACAAAGCCGTTTGCTTAAGGCAGGACCTTAGGTCTTAGATTGGCAGTGGTTATTTCTTAATGCACACGCCGTGGACATCTCTCTTCTTGCTGGAAGTAATGGAGTCAAATGCTGACACACACAAAGTGTCACACCATAATTGAATAGAGAATTATAGAGGGATAAAGAATGACAGTGAGAGGCGATGGAGCCAGTGAAAAGGTCACAAATTGTCTCAAAGCAGAGTCTATCGCACAGTGTTTAATAATCAGTGCAATTTATAAGTCTGCTACCCTCTTTTGTCAAACCTAAAAGTTTTTAGTCTGAGTCATGGCCTGTCTTTCTGCATTCCAAATGTCACAGAATAAGATTTTCTATAGCATGCTTTTGAGTCACAAATGCTAAGAATTGTGAATGACTTTGGATATATAAAATCACGTGCGAGACCAATAATATTTCCTCCAAATGTTGTTGCTATAGCCTTAGAGAGCTGTTTTAACTAACAGTTTAATATTGAAAAATATTGCTGACTTGCACATTCCCAGTATGCATTGCAGCAGGATTAAACTGTAGATTGCATTATGATGCATCGTTTTGTCTTTTGCTGACATTATGCTGTTGAGTTGTATTGATTGTCAGCATTATTTTAGTCTTGCGTAGTCAGATGTTTGACCTGTGGCCTTTGATCAGGATCCTGATCCTTAATTGTTGCAAATTTTTGCTGTGTCCAAAATCACATACTGAGTAGGTACTAATTTGATTTCAAACTTAATTCGCAACTGTTAAACAGTATGTTCTATATAGTATGAATGTGTGTAGTATGAATTGAATTCGGATATACTACATTCATTGTCATGTGACTTATGGCATCAGTCACGTTGCCTCACCTCCATTCACAAATCCCCTCCCATGGCCTCATGGGATTGTAAAGTGCTCACCGAATGTGCACTTCAGAATCTCTCCTATTTCACCTATTATAGCATGGGTGTTGACATATTCAGATACAGTGAAGAACTTCCAACTTCAGCAGGAGGTGATTGTCTGATTGACATTTAAAGTGACTAACCACACTTGGTTTGTTTTTAAGGGGTGGGTTTAAGGAATATATACAGTATCTCACAAAAGTGAGTACACCCCACACTTTTCAGCAAACATTTTAGTGTATCTTCTCAAGGGATACGCTATAGAAATGAAACTTGGATATATTTTAGAGTAGTCAATGTGCTGCTTGTATAGCAGTATATATTTACTGTCCTCTGAAAATAACTATACATACAGCCATTAGTGTCAAAATAGCTGGCAGCAAAAGTGAGTACACATTAAGTAAACATGTCAAAACTGTGTCCAAAGTGTCAATATTTTGTGTGAGCACCATTGTTTTCTAGCACTGCCTTAATCCTCCTAAGCATGTAATTCACTAGAGCTGCACAGGTTGTTGCTGGGATCCTCTTCCACACATAGTGACATCACGGAGCTGCTCGATGTTAGACACATGGCGCCTCTCCACCTTCTACTTGAAGATGCCCCACTGGTGCTCAATAGGGTTCAGGTCTGGAGACATACTTAGCCACTCCATCACCTTCAGCTTCAGCATCATCGTTAAGGCAGCTGTCATCTTGGCGGTGTGTTTGGGGTCGTTATCATGCTGTTTCTGAAGGGAGGACAGGGCATCATGTTCCGCTGGAATCCATGTTTCCTCAATGAAGCGCAGCTCCCCAGTACTAGCAGCACTCATATAGCCCCAGACCATGATGCTACCACCACCATGCTTGACTGTAGGCAAGACACAATCTTTTTGGTACTCCTTACCAGGGCTCCGCCACACATTCTGGACACTATCTGAGCCAAACAAGTTTATCTTAGTCTCATCAGACCACAGGGCATGGTTCCAGTAATTCATGCGACAGGTTGCTTTCAGCAAACTGTTTGCGGGCTTTCTCGTGAGCCAGCTTCTGAAGAGGCTTCCTTCTGGGACGACGACCATCCAAACGGTCTTGTGGCAGTGTGTGGCGTATGGTCTGAGCACTGACAAGCTGACCTACCGCTTCTGCAACATCTTAAGCAATGCTGGCAGCACTCGTGCGTCTGTTTATGAAACCAGACTCAACTCGGACTCAACTTCCCTGATTGACTCTTGCGAGGCCTTGAAAAACCTCGGTATGACCCTGGCCTGTACTGTAACTCAGTTTCAGGATGTTACCAATCTTATAGTCTACTTTGTAGAGAGCAACAATTCTAATTCTCAAATCTTTAGAGAGTTCTTTGCCATGAGGTGCCATGTTGAACATCTAGTGGTCAGTATGAGAGAACTGTACTCAAAGCACAAATTTGAACTGCTCTAATACAAGATACACAAATTTGTATGGTACTTTCAAGCAGACAAAAACATGAAAATGATGAATAGGGCATGTGGCTTTGCATGTTAAAACGACGTACTGCTATTATCACTTAGGGTGTACTCACTTTTGCTGCCAGCTATTTTGACAATAATGGCTGTATGTAGTTATTTTCAGAGGACAGTAAATATATACTGCAAGCAGCACATTGACTACTCTCAAATATATTAAACTTTAATTTCTGTATGTCCCTTGAGAAAATGTTTGCTGAATTGTGAGGGGTGTACTCACTTTCGTGAGATACTGTTTAATATTTATCCGGCATTTTGGGACAGGTTTAAATGAAATATATATTTCATTAAACACGCCCCTATAGGCAAACAAACAAACTGTGGTTGTTGGTTGCTTTAAATGCTTGTCAGACAGTATCTCCGTAAAATATGTGTTGTTCATAGAAAAAAGAAAGTTGGCTGTCAATCAGATTATAACTTGGGGGGGCATGTGTCAAAATTTTGATCTCAACTGTTCTATTTAATCAGAAACAATCTTGAAACAGGGCTTCAAGTGCCCTTTAGAAATAATACTACATTTGTTTCTGAAATGTAAAAGTCATCCAGTGCAAAAAGGCTTAACATAATTGAAAACACATCACGTTTCTCAGCATTGATGTATAACCGTTCCCAATTTCTTTTTATAGGGCATTTTATTATGTTGCATTTACATGTGTTGTGCAAAAGAAATGCAGCTGTTTCATGAGTTTGTGTGAGTGGGCAAGTTAAGCGGAAAGAAAATGATATGTACATATGTAAATGGCCATGTGAGTGCTGATATGAGATGTTTTTCCTGTAAACACACTGCTGTGGAATTGTTGGAGCAACCTAGCAGCTGTCTGTTGGCCTCCCACGTGGGGTTGGCACGCACATCACTAAGTCTTTCATCGCTGTCAATATGCCTCTTATTCACCATTTACACAATAAGCTTTCGGCAGCTTCCCATATTACACATAAAGTGTTGATGGACTGCCGTAGGCTTCACGTGGAAGTGTAATCAATGTGTGTTACAACCACTTGGGTTATTTAAGGTCTGAATCAGCTGACATGAGCTGCTCTTAAAAACAACAAGACTAATTCAATAAAGACACAGGTAAACCTAAGTGTTAATTTGCCTCAAGTGAGATTATAAAGATTAAAGTCTTTCTAGCCTCAATATTGCATTGATTTTGCATGCCGCCAGACAAAACAGCTGTGTCCTCTTATGGCCTGTGAAATGGATGCTCTTTTTGCCTTGAGGTGGATGTGGATGTGTGCAGACTGTGTACTGCATTGCTTTTAGCGCGGTTCAATTGTTTCAATTGTCTTTGTCCATATAATTTTAAAATTTTAAATGATAAATAATGTTCATAATAATTTGTTTCATTTTCAGCCTGTGTGGTTGACTGAAATAAAAACTACATGAAAATAAAAATAAAAGCATAAATGAAAAAAAAAACTTTAACTAGAATTTTTAACTAAAATGGCAAAAAATATTTTAAGCTTTTGTTTTTGATATATAGTATATTGTAAAGCTTGACACCTTTCAAATCCACCTGCATTAAACATACCACTATAACAGTAGAGTGTCCTGAGAAATTGAATTTTGAAATTATACAAAAAAGATAGACAGATTGAAAACTTGTCCATTAGGAGTCATGGTGATGGATAAAGTATGAGATCGGGATAAAAAAATATTATTTCTTTGCTTTTGCTTTCACTAAAAATTTTGTGTTTCCAGAAAAACCTTGAATTCGCTCACAAAAGCATTTACAGCAAAAGCTTTGTGAGCCAGTGTTGTTTTGTACCATTGAGATATCATTGTAATTAATATTTTCAATTCATTTTTATTTTCCATTTGCAGTTAACTTTTTTTTTAAAGTTGTAGTAATTTTATGTGCTTTTGTCACAATTTTTTTTTATAGTTTTAGTTTCTTTTGCAAATAAATGCAAAGTTTCTTGGCGAAATGCAACACTTTTGTTGGCAACCACAAAAGCACCTGACATCAGTGGCGTAAATTATCTGAGTAAATGTAATACTTACTGTACATTTTTGTATCTTTTTGTCCACTTTGTACTTTAACTGAGTATCAAGGATATTAGCAACTAACTTTACTTGACTACATTTTTGAATTAGATGTACTCTTTCTTATAGCTACATTTGTAATGGGGACAGCAATTACACTGGCACCTAACTTTTTCTGCAGCTATTTATTTCTGCTACAAAATAATTAATATCGCAATCTACAGCGTATTGAAGGTATATCTTGTGCGTTTTGCCCTTATTACCTAAATTTGTCAACAAGGTTACATTATGTGAATGCGGGTGCATTGCAGGTGGTTGTGAATCACAGATGTTTATATGAGATGAGGACATTGCAACAGCTGCTGATGTGGCTGAAGCCAGCATATCCAGTGCAAGTAGGCTTTGACCTTTTAGGCTTTAATTATATGAAACATTAGTGTATTTATGCATTATATTGAAGAGAACATTTGAAGGATGTTGGTTAACTTTTTGTCATTTTTGAGCACTTGAGCTTAACTGAGACTTGACGTTTAAGAGCCTCTTGTATCGACTGCAATAATGAGGAGATCGTTCTTTTCTGAATAAACATGATTGTTCTCCTCACAAAACAGTTTCTTGTATTTTAATTGGCATGTCTCTTAGGTGTTGAGGAGGACTAGTGCATCTTTGAGTTTATAAGTGCTGTTAAAATCAGATACTCTCAAGACTTACTCAAGTGGTATTGTGACTTGTGACTTGGAGTAATGTTCGCTGTAAGTTGTCTGTACTTTTACTTACAAGTATGGTTTTCATGTACTCTTTAAACTCTCAAAAAATCAGTCCTTTACATGCTATGTAAAAATTGAGAAAAACTAAAATAAATGAAAAACATAATTCTAATAAATAAATCGAAACAATGGCAATAAAAAACTGTTATGCCTCCCATTGCAACCACATCTCAGTCAACCCAACAGTCATTCCTCGCAAAGGCTTTGTTATTGTTATGCTGTGGAAGTGACTTCTCCACTCGCCTGAACTCTATATTCGCCTGAATTCTGTATGAGTTATTAATGCTTGACTTCTTGGCAGAATCTTTATTAGTCTGAACGTGCTGTCTTGGCTGAGAATATGATATATTATCAGTGACAGAGTATCTACATGATTATCACCGAGCCCTGATCTGCAAACAGGATCTGGGTCTCTTGCATCCTCAGGGAGTACAGTACTTTCTTGCAATTGGCCCCTGATCCAAGGGCAGGGGCTATGGCGTGGAGACCGCTGTAATGAGTCTCCACTCTCCTTCCTCAAGGGGACAGCACTTCACTTCATCCTTTCCGCTTCTCCTTTCAGCTGGTCCTGCGGAGGCAAACTGAAAGAGGAGGAGGAGGAGAGATAATGGAGACTATTCAATAGAGGAGAGAAGCAGACACTTTTTTTAAATGGCTCTGTCATATGCCATGTCGCTCTCTCTCTCTCTCTCTTTTCCTCAGGGGGGGACTGCATGTGTCCAGAAAGAACTGTAGCTCTGCTGCATTATAAAAGCCTTGTGTGTATGTGTGAGCCAAGGTGATTCTGTTTGTGGGTGTCTTTATTTGTGTAAGGATTTGTATTGTCACAGACATTTCTATAACAATTTGTGTCCTGATTTGTTCTGTAATGTCTTCTTTGTCTGGCTATTTTTATACCTGCGTTGGGAGGCTGAAGTCAGCTGGCTTTAGCCTCACTAAAACGCTAATGAAGTCTAGAGAGGATAACTTAGTCTCTTTAATGACATAGTCTCACAGGAACAATGTTTAGGTCTTTGACCCACCTAGACCACCTTGCATCAATTACATTGATGTCAAGACTGCACTGCAATTCAATTTGTCAAATGAAAGAAATAACTGATTAAGGCTGTTTCCACAAATTAAGTCCAAAATAGGGTCTTGAAACTCTTTTCAGCAAAGTGCCATTGAAAGGTGAGAGTCCTTAAAGGAGTCCTGTCCACCTCAGGTGATTAGACTAAATGCTATATGTGCGGTTTTATTTGATATTTATTTGATTTTATTTTACAGTCACATATCTACAAAAACTACAAATGTTTAAAACCATAATTTGTTAAATTGGTTAATTTAGCAGATTTAACCACCACATGTTAGTTTGCAGTTAGTATATTTAAGTATATTTTTTGATAAATAAAAGAAAATGTAGGCTATACACTACTGTTCAAATGTTGGCGACTAAGATATTTCTTTTAAAAAGAAATTAATACTTTTATTCAGCAAGGATGCAATAGAAATGAAAAATATTAAAAAAATATATTAAGCCATGTTTTCAACATTGATAATAATGAGAAATGTTTCTTGAGCAGCAAATCAACAAATTAGAATGATTGCTGGAGGATCATTTAAAGACTGGAGTAATGATGCTAAAATTTCAGCTTTGCCATCACAAGAATAAATTACTTTTAAAAATGTAATAAAATAGAAAACATTGTCAAAATTGTCATAAAATTATTGATTAAATAAATGCAGCCATGATGAGCATAAGATAATTATTTATAAAAAAAAAACACACAATGACCACAGTTACAACATCTACCAGCAGGGGGCTAATAGTATCATAGGTCCCAACTATGCAGAAATTATTAAAATTCTATTCTTAAAAATTATGTTTCTGAGAGTTTAGGCTTTCAGCAAAGCATCTACAAATGACAAAATCTACAAATTTAAAGCTACAAAACTGTATTTGTCATTACATTTTTTTTGTCTTGAATCACTATGGTACACCTATACTAAGTGTTTATGACTATTGTTGACTCGTTTGGGTCGGTACTACTCCGGAGTAGCCCTGTACCTGTGTGACTTGTCATAGACATAAACAGAGAAAATTAACTCCGGCTACAACACATGCAGTTTTCTTTATTAATTGCTGGAGCGGCAAAATTTACATAGTGTACCTTTAAGATCTGTTAAACCATTTAAAGCACTAGTCTCAAACTCAGTTCCTGGAGGGCCACAGCTCTACACAGTTTTGCTCCATCCATAATTAAACACATCTGATCCAGCTAATCAAGGTCTTCTGGATTACTAGAAGCTTCCAAGCAGGTATTAGTCAGAGCTAAACACTGCAGGGATGTGGCCCTCCAGGAACTGAGTTTGAGACCACTGATTTAACGTGTTTTTAATTCAATTCATTCCATAAAGCTGGTTTAATTGAAGTGCAACCAGGACACAAACTGTTTTTTAACGGGAGACATGAATCTCTGAACTACACCCAATGTATTAAGATAATAATATGAACACTAAATATACATACTGTAATAGTTATTTCAGCCCGTTCTCATCATATACTGATGCTTTTGACAATGCATATACATCCAACGCACACGGCACCCTTTAGTGTCAATAGATGGGCCAGAAGGCGCCTCCTAATGGTCTAACCCTAACACTACCCCAGACCTAAACCTACCCATAACCGAAGCGTGTTATATTGATGCTAAAGGGTGCCATGTGCATTGGATGTATACACATTGTCAAAAGCATTACTATATGACGCCCTAGGTCTAGGATGAGAATGTGTTGGTTATTAGGCACAGTAATGAATGTGTCCTTCTGCCTTCTCTTATTTTTCAATGCAGAGACAAGTTTCTTGTTGGGGAATGCTCAAATCGTGGAGTGGCCTATAGTTTACAGTAATGACGGATTCTGCAAGCTCTCTGGTTACCACAGGGCAGAGGTCATGCAGAAGAGTAGCACCTGCAGGTGAGTCCCTCTCCCGCCTGTGTCTTTATTCTTCAGTCATGGACAGACAGTGACGGATAAATGTATATTTGCAAGGCATGCAGGATTCAAAAACTCATTCAAAAACTCATTTGAATATGGAAAGGAAGCCTCACACACTTTTCCAAATTATGCCTGGATACCTGAAGCTAAATCTATTAAACTGATGGAGTGCAGAATATGAAGTAGTGGAAAGACAGGAAGGACAGAGTTTGATTGTTTTATTTGTTGATTTATTTCTCAAGTGTGTACTAACCTCTCTATTCCTGTCAGTTTCACTCATCACAGGAGTGAGGACGTTACTCGAATTATTTGGTGAAGTGTTAGAGACAGAAGTGTCATTTTCTCACTCTGCTTGAGTTAGCAATGCTGCCACAGCATACTTCTCACATCAGTTCAGCTGCGTTAAGCCATAGTAAAATCTGCTTGCGCCATTTAGCCACTCAGAACGCGCATTTCTCCTGAGCCATCACTGAACACCTTGTTAGCGCTATATAAGCTCAGTAAGGTGCCAATCATCGGAGCAGAAATAGAAATACCAACTACAGTGATTTGGCTCTGCCTACATGCAGTGATATGGATCTGCCTACAGACTGTTATATGACTCCAGATTTACTCAAGGATTCAAGGGGAATTTTTGAGGTAAAATTGGCACAAGCCTTTGTTAGCTAAAGCAATAAGGGTGAAGATTTGATACTAAAAATCTTTGAGTAGCTTATAGCCACAAAACTGAAACGCTCCATAAATCTCTGTATTTTTGGTTTTATGGAAACTGAAGTGATAATAAGATCCAAAGCAAATCTTTTAAAGGAAATTTAAAAGGGGGAATGACGTGCATGCAAAGGAAGTTTACAGTCCTGATTGTAGTAATTTGCTAAAATCACTGCATTTTGGTAAAACAAATGTGAGTTTAATGTTTTATCTAATATATAATATCATGAAAATCATCCATCCCACATCGTCACATCTTCAGCTTTACCGATGTCTATTGAACCTTTTTGTCTTCTAATATGTATGAATTGTAAATGTAAATATGGTAACACTTTACAATAAGGTTCATTAGTTAACATTAACTAAGAATGAACAATACTTCTATATTTGTTAACCTTTGTTAATGTTAATTTCAACATTTACTAATACTTTATTAAAATCTAGTTAACATTAGTTAATGCACTGTGAACTAACATGAACAAGCAATGAACAGCTGGATTTGTATTAACTAACGTTAACAAAGATTAACAAATAAAGTAACAAATGTATTGCTCATGGTTAGTTCATGCTAGTTAATACATTAACTAACGTTTAATAAATGAACCTTATTGTAAAGTGTTAACATAAATATTTAGTCAAATGATAATTTAAGTAATTTGATGTATGTCTGTCTCATGTATTATCATTAAATTGTATTATCCCAAAGTCTGAAACTACTCGTGATGCAGTTGGCATGTAATGCAATTTATTTTGTTGTTAAAATTATACAATCATATAAATTTCAGTGAAACAATCGATCTATAATCAATCTTATTTTTCCCAGGCTAAAGTCATATTTTGAATGCTAGATTTTCAAAAATCTATTTTGATTTGATGATGTCTTTTAAACTTTACTGTTCACAGACACCTTATTCGCAAAATTTGGAAGGACTTTAAAGAGATACTCCACTTTTTTTGGAAATAGGCTCATATTACCACCCCCCAGAATGGATTCAGACGATTTTTTTAAAATTAGAAGAATATCAGTAACCAGACAGTTTCTGGTCTCATTGACTTTCATAGTATATTTTTTTCCTACTATGGAAGTCAATGAGATCAGAAACTGTCTGGTTACTGATATTCTTCTAAATATCAGAAAATCGGCTGAATGGATTTGAAAATGGTAAAACCCATCTGTCTAACTCTGGGGGAGTGGTAAAATAAGCCAATTTCCAAAAAAAAAAGTGGAGTATCCCTTTAAACCCATAAACCCATACCTTGTTTTTGCTGCTGTTTGAAACTTGTCTGAACAAGGGCTTCGTATCTACTGTTTGACCAGCCTCCGTTAAGTCAAATAGAGCGGCTGCAGTAACTGACAGCTCGTGTCATCAGCCACTCCCCTTGTGCACACTCTGTGAATTAATTGATAGTGAAAGACAAGGTAGAGTTTGTCAAGCGGATGTGTGTGCGCTCCCCTAACTCTCTTTTTCTGCTCTCTTTGTCTTGCTCATTTTCATCACCTGCTTCTCCCTTTCCCACCCACTTCTCCCACTCTCACACCCTTTTTTTTGACTTGTACTCTTGTGTCTCTCTGTCTCTCCCGGCAGTTTCATGTACGGCGAGCTGACAGACAAGAAGACAATAGACAAAGTCAGACAGACCTTCGATAACTATGAATCCAATTGCTTTGAAGTGCTGCTATATAAGAAGAACAGTGAGTATTCCTACCTATGATTGTTTAGCTATCCTTGCTGCATCTAGCAGAAGATTGAAAGTGCAGAGATGCAATTGTGCTCTATATAAGAAGCTGAATTCCAGAAATGAATGAAAATGACTTGAGAAAATGGCTTAAGACAAATTTTATATATATATGGAGGAGGTCTAATTTCGGTTGCTCCGAAACTGTGGCATGATCCGCATGAATGTGAAAGAAAATCGAACTCGGGTGCACACTTCTTAACCTGTACATGCATTTTAGCCAATGGGAACGTCATTAGTCTGGTCTTCTTTCCTATCACAGCGTTCCTTTCTACATTTTCATTAGAGGGACAGAAAGCCCATTGGAGGGTACATATATTTTCAATGGAGGGATAGAAAGCCAAGTCATTTATGATCATGACTGATTATCGTCTACTCGGACCATCCCTAAAATACCAACATATTTGCTGAGCTATTTGAGCATTTACACCTTGAGGCATCTTGCATTGTGGGCACAATTGCATCCTCACTTGAATTTCTGTAATGCAGTTACCATGAAGATATATCACCTCATGTTGCCTCTGAAAGATAAAGCTGCCCTGTTAAGCTTAAATGTAATGACCCATTAGAGTTACAAAGTATATTTCTCATATGGGTGAACTGAGGACCTTGGTCTCAATGATCGTGTTTTCTTTTTCACCCCTCAAATCCTGTCTTTCTCCTGCAATCTTTATTCGCCACCATAATCTCATCATTTATTCCTCTCCTTCCCTTCTTTTGACCTCTCTGTCACTTTCACTTTTCCTCACTATTCTCATCATTTTCATCATGTCTTTTATCTTCTTGGTCATGACTTCTTTTAAACCCTCTATTTGCTTCTTACCACTTTTCACCCTTTCCTTTCATTTCATCCCGCTTTCCCTCCTCTCTCATTGTGCTCATCCGGTGCCGTCAGGAACCCCTGTGTGGCTCTACATGCAGGTGGCCCCCATCAGGAATGAGAACGATAAGGTGGTCCTGTTCCTCTGCACTTTTAAGGATATCACTGTCTTCAAGCAACCCATTGAAGATGAGACCACCAGAGGTAAGGATTCTAAACCTCGTCTTAATTGTAGAATTTTGCTGGGTTAAATTGCATCAGCACACCAAAAAACCTGATTTGATGCATCATGTTTCATTTTTTTTTTTTTGTACTTGATTCGACTTTTTCCTTGAACGAAGTGATGCAACTCATTTATGTCAAATGGTTGCATAAATGCAGTCTGGATGATCAATGCTACTTTAGTAGACTACATTTGAAATGTCAACATTCTTTCAAAATGAACAGTTTGTGTTATGCACAACACTCTACAAAAACATCTAGATTTCTTTAATAAAAAAAGTTTCTTGTTTTCACGAAAACAATATTCTTAAAACAATATACATCTACATAGGAAGCAATTCATTTTACTTGTCTAATTATTTGTATCGAATGTATTGTATTATGATGTAATTTGAGAGTAAGCATCCACCTAGGTCCACCCATTTTTACTCATCACTGCATCCAACTAACCTTAATCAGTATTTTTGTTTTGTTTTTTCAGTAAAAAATCTAAACATCTTTACAATAGATCAATCTACTTGAAATATTGTGTAAAATATTAGGCATATTTATTAGGAATATTTTTTTTTTTTAAGATATTAGGGACGTTTTTATTTAAACCTCTCATTTTAAATAAAAAAAAAAATAATCAATCGGAACTTCATGAGGTAAATGCCTAAAATGTCAACTAAAAAAGTTGATATATAACCAATTCAGAATTTGAATGCATTTTTTGTATTTCATGCTTGACCAGCAGCCACGTACACTGGGAAAATTCTGGGAGTGACTTTTGCTTAATTCATGTATATTCATGGAATTGTCTAATTTGATTGGGTGGATCAGACTGTCAATCTTAGTGTGCCAGTGCCACCCTGGTCCTTATATAACTTTGCCACTGGTTGGATGTGCTTTACTGTGTGGAGCCTGCTTGGCACAATAGTGCATGGTAGTTTAATGAGATTGACAAGCTGTCACTTTAGGTTGGAGAGCGCTGCTTATGGGCAGAACTGCAGTCAGCCGTGGTGGAGCATTACTTGTATATATGTGCATTTATGATTGATGGGCATTGTCAGATTTCACTTTTTCCTTCATTTACTCTCTCTTTCTGCTTTTCTCTCTCTCGATCTCTTATAAACCAGTGGCTATTTTCCTTGTCAGCTTGTGCCACAGCTAAACTTAAGCACTTGTCCTTTGACAGTGATCATAGCCCACACAGGAGCTCTTTAAAGACACATACACAGATATACACAGGTATGTATGTGTATATATATACGTGATAGCAGCTGCTGTCACTTTATGGCAGTGCACCTGTGCCCAGCTTAGTCTCTTGTCAGTGGGTGTGTACAGAGTGACATTAAAGTTCAGTGAATATCACTATCTAACAGTACAGAACAGGTGCAATTAAACCTCTGTGCATGTAGCCACCTTCTAGCTATAGTGCTTGCATCATAATATACCTGCTTTGGCAATTGCAGTCACATGATAAATGAAAATCAAATGCCAATGAAGACAGTAATTTCATTATGACTGGAGTTCAACCAGTTATTGCATACCTCCAAGTTTTTTTAACCAAAAACACTACATGCCTGGCCATATGTATCCATATGACGTTTATTAAAGGGGTGGTTGATTGCAATTTCACTTTTTTCATTTTAAATAGTGTGTAATGTTGCTGTTGGTGCATGAACAGTATCTGCAAAGTTGCAGCACTGAAAGTTCAATGTAAGCAGAGACATCGTCTTTTAAAAATCAGGAAGTTTAATGCCTACAAAACGACTTGAACGGGACTACAACAAGATTCTTCCCGGGTTTTATACGTAACTAACCCATAAATGTGCAACAACCCTCCCTCCGGAATTTTCAAAAAATGGCCATGGCCAGATTTCTGCGGCTTTGTCGAAGAGGAAGAGTTATAGTGAAGAGTTGTAACAATCCCGTCGAAAGTGTGTTATTTTCACCCAGTTGTCAGGTCTTCTGTGTTCGAGCTTCCTACGTACACTGTAGTTTGTCAACAATGCAAAGAATAAAAAGCAGTAAACCACCCCTTTATGTATTTATGAATATAGAAAAGTATGCACCACAGGTGACTGCACTAACATTCCTTTGACATAGAAGGGCCTCTATTGTGGCCGTGTCTAGAATATGAGCTGCTTATCTCCACACCATACCACAAACTTTATTTAAGTATCTATCAGGTATTCAAATCACCTACAGTGATTACTTTGTAAATGAAGGACTCTTTGCCCTTATCAAAATGATAATCTATGCCGCTCCTGACCCTTGATGCACTAATAAATATTAACAGCACAATCAGATTATTCATAGCCTGGCACATCTCTTGAGCTTGTTGTTTGGTAAATATGAGATCTGTTGTTCTAAAGGGGCATTTGTTAAACGTCACACTCCAGGTGTGTATTCAGTATTGCTTCATGAATAGCTCATGTGCACGTACTGATGAGAAGAGAGTGCAGTACGTATAGTAAGCCAAAAAATCAACAAAATGCACCAAGTCCGTATATTAGAATGATTTCTAAAGGATCAAGTGACACTGATGAATGGAGTAATGGTGCTGGAAATTTAGCTTTGCCATCATAGCCATAAATCTCCTGTTAAAATATATCAAATATTGTAAAGAGTTGTTTTAAATTGCAAAAATATTTCCCAATATTACTGCTGTATCAACTGCTTCCTACTGCTTCCTTCAAGAACATTACAAATCTTACAACCCCACACTTTTGAACTGTAGTATATTATACACATTATCACCTTCAACATTATTATATTCTATTATATCAGATTATTAATGTTTGTTTATGCTACGAATTAAAATAATTTAACTAAAATGAGGTTGAAGCGAACTGTTCCTTTAAGCCTGATTTGGCCTTCCTCTGTTGTTTTTTTTAAGGTAAAGAATTACACGCTTTTTGCATACTGCATAGTTAGTGAAGCTGTAAGTTTTATTTGCATCACAGGAAGTATTTTGTAATTAGTTGTATAACAGAGATCTTCCCAAGAGCTTCATTCCATGTGACTGTACCACCCCTGGGGAGAGGATAGAGCTAAAAGCAAGAGTACCGTATGTGTTCATGTATGTGTCCATAAATTCTGGGCTCAAAATCCCATTGGAATAGTGTTCCTGTCTGTAAAGCTCTGCTCTGCACCGGTGGTCCAATGAAAAATGCAAAGCATCTGCATAATAAAGCTCCATTAGCCGTCAGTGCTCCCAATGAACACTGGGTTATTTTGTGTTGACTGTGTATTTGTCCCTTGAGTTTAAGTGATGTGTGAATACATTTAAAGCACAGAGTGTGTCCGTGTCCTCTGTCTGGAGACCTCTGACCTATCAGCATGATCACATTGATGGTGACTTACCCAGGGGCACAAACTTCAAATAATAGCAAATAGTGAAGGAAAACGAGGAATGGATATGGGCTCCATGGCAACAGTGAAACCCTTTGAGATTCTTCCAGATCTTTCTGTAAGCATCTGATAGTTACCTGGAGAGTATTTTCAGCTCATCAAATATATACTTTAGGACCTCGGGATTGATGAGAGCATACATTGAGAACTAGCCAGTAGAAGTTGAAGGGAACATAGTTAGCAGGCAGCACTCAAAAAGGAAGAAACTGTGTTTACTGTTGTTAGGTTCAGAGCTTTAGATAAATAATAAAAAAAAAAACTGCATTTAGAATTTGTTCATGTGTTTCATTACCTTATTATCTTAGTGAATTGGGAGGCAAAACTATGCAAATATCATGTGCTAATAAATGCTGCTATCACTGAGTGTGATTCTAAGTGAAATCTCCCTGAAGTCTGTGTTTCCTTGACTGTTGCATGTCAGGCACAGTTTGCCACTCTTCTGCCAGATGTGGTGTATTTGGGGAAACATATGCTCCATTGTAGTTTAGGTCTGATTTGATAGTGTTCTATTAGGCTGTGATGGCCAAACCGGGACTTCTCTGAGGCTTTGCCATGTGGCCACTCGGCACAGGCTACCCAGGCTTCCCCTGTGGAAGGACTATATCTGGAAGACGCCTAAGGTGTCCTGTGCAGTGACTCTTTGTCCTAAAACAGCCAGATGGCCTAAACCATCCATTGTTTTTCTCCTTTTCTTCCTTCTGTCTGCGCCATTTTTTTGTCTATTTCCTTTTTCCCAGCATATATCGTTTTCTAAACTTTTTTTTACAAACATTGTCACTATGAACCAGGGATGGAAATTAACTTTTTTGTCCACCGGCCACTGTGGCTGGTGGATTTCAAAATCTACCAGCCACTCAATGTTTTTACCAGCCACTTTCTTGTTTTTAACCGACAATGCGTAACGGCATGTGAAAATTAATACTACAAGATCTACAAAACTACTTAACCAGTTTATTTAATCTCAAGTCTCAATGAAATACTGAATTTTCTCTATCTTTCTTATACACACACAAACCATGAACTGATATACATTTCTCATTTCCCATTGCTCTTCTCTCCTGTTCCCCTCCTCTGCTCTTCCATCTTTAAAAGACTTCCATGTTTTTTTTATTTTTTATAAAATACCATATACTTTTACCCACACTGAATAAAAACACGTTTAAATGGGTAATTTTCTTTTCTGACATAGCCTACTCCAGTTCTTGTTAAAACACACTAGATATGAAAAATATGTGCATTTTGGGCACTTTTTGAGTGAAATCGTATTTCATATTTGTCATATTTCATATAATTTAATAATATTTTTGTGTCCATCAAAGTGTGCTTTAACTTTAAATTAAGCATGAACAGTGATCTGGCCCATTATCTGTTCACCGGTCCCGACAGTGACGCATTTCAGGCGGCTTTTTATTTCTCATCATAAATATACCTACAGTAGTAATAAAGCTAGGGGCTAGGAAAATGAATTCTTTGCTAATACTTCCTCGTCATCGTGGAGAGCGCAGTTCGCACCGTTTTCTCCTTTCCACAAGCGCGTGCACTCCCGTCGCGTCTGTCGTTGCTATGCAACAATGAACTTGCGCGCCTCTAAAAACGAGCGCGCCGCGTCGCTTTTATGAGCTAATAGTAGATGCGGGATTAGCGCGCGTGTAGATGTTCACGCGGCTAGCTCTTTACCACACAAGAGAGCTTTTCTTCCCTTATCGAGCCTCGACGGAAGAAACGCGCGGGTGTTGAAGGTGCGCCTCCTCTTAAAGTGTCCGCCGTCCGGGTAAAACAGTAACGTTATGCTGTTTTTATTTACCCGCCATGGTGGCTGGTAGGTGAAGTGAATTTACCCGCCACAACAAAAAATCACCCGCATTTGGCTGGTGGCGGGTGCTAATTTCCATCCCTGCTATGAACACTCTAAACCCTAAAACACTGTAAAAAGCTCACTGTTTTTAGCTCAAGTAAAACACATTCAGTTACATTAAAGGGATACTCCACTTTTTTTTGGAAATATGCTAATTTTACAACTCCCCCAGAGTTAAACTGTTGAGTTTTACCATTTTTGAATCCATTCAGCCAATCTCCGGTTCTGGCGGTACCGCTTTTAGCATAGCTTAGCATACATCATAGGAGTGGACATGACCATTAGCATTTCTCCATTAGTGTTTCGATATTTTTCCTATTTAAAACTTGACTCTTCTATAGTTACATCGTGCACTAAGACAGACGGAAAATGTAAAGTTGCGATTTTCTATGCTGATATGACTAGGAACTATACTCTCATTCCTGCATAATAATCAAGAAAACTTCACTGTCGTACCAGTTACCGGCCGTACCGGTAAAAAAACAAACAAACAAAAACAAAACAAAACATAAATGCTTGACTTGTATTGATTGGGTTAAACTTGTAATGAATCCAGAAACTTCTTTTAACTTACATGTAGCCAGTTCGCTCTGACATAAATCCATTGCCCCCTGAATAGGCCTGAACAGACCAGCGTGCTATTTTCATACATCCTACCGATAAGTGCACACGGCTGATTTCCTCTCCTTATCCCTTCACTGAGTTCATTGTTCATGTGGCCGTGTAGAAAGACTTCACTTCTATGTCCCTGTTGTAATGAGAGAGAAGGGCTGCAAGAGCCCCGATGTGCTCAGACTTACTCTGGCGCTGTATAGTTGCGTTTGTACATTCATGAGATGTGACTTAAATGGGTGAGTCTCACTATTATTAATGTTTTACTTCTTTCCCCACCTTTTAAAAACGGTCCATCCGTCGTGAAAGGAAAAAGAGCATGAATGAGATTAGTGGGAAAACATGGCAGTTACATTGGAATACACTTTGTATTCACTTGCTAAAGATCTTATTGCGCAGTAGTCAACTAACTCAACTGACTTTAGGGTTAATGGGGTCAAAAGAAGAAAAAAATCCCATCAGTCTTTATTAATGAGAAAGCAATGACTTCAAAAGAGGCTCTCCATCGGATGTAACTTCTCCCTTCATGTCTCCAGCATGTTATGATGCTTTCATTTTAGAGTCATAAAGAAGCGTATGCCTGTGAAGATCCCCAATCAGTCTCAATGTGAATAGACAAGGAAAGAGTTGGGCTGGTTAAGTTTGTGACACGTTGATGGCATAGACTTTAGAAATGGGATGTTGGTACTCAATATGGGACTTTATTTGGAAGGAAGGGATGGGGGAGAACAATTTTCACTGATGTCAGCAATTGAAGGAGCCTCAGTGGAAATCAGCATGGGCCATTGCTTTTCGGTTGTGGAGCGTCATGCCAGCAGCGCTACTAGTTGTGTGGAAAAGTGTGATTGTGAGTAAAGTAAACAGGAAGAAAGGAAGAGAAGAGGCAAAAAAGTGTTACAAGCTGCTGATACACCATTTTGGTGCTCTGTGTGGCAGGATGGACCAAGTTTGCCAGGCTGACCAGGGCATTAACCAATAACCGGGGGACACTTCAGCAGCTCACGCCTATGAACAAGACTGAAGTCAGCCACAAGCATTCACGACTGGCAGAGGTGAGTGTAACACAAAAAAAACTAAAACAAACAAAAAAAATCAACCGTTTGGAGACTTTCCATTTACTTTAATTCTGAGATAATGACATTTTAAGACCCTTAACTTGGTCTTTTTGCATTTTTATATTTTCATTAAAACTGCATTAAGTTTTTTCCTTGCTTGGGCCTTTGAGTGGTCAGGATTTATGGCTGATTTTCATTACTTTTTGGAGACATCTGGGCCTCACAATGTCTGAAAAACCTGACCCACACATATAATCTATATGCGCATACAAAAAGGTCAGCTGTCTGTGTCTTAAGTCCCACATTGCAGAAATAAAGTCTGACTTCATTTCCAGATAAATGATTGTTGACTCAGCTGTTAGCTGCTGACGTAAGCTTTATGTATCTAAAACTTGGATATATTATATAGATTCCCCTACAACATGAATAGCCTTTTAATTCATGAGTTACAGTATAGTATATATTCCTTACGGTGCATAATTTTGACAGTGAAAAGACCAGCTTAGACCAGCATGATTTCTTTTTTTAGTGGTTTTGCTGCACGGCAAAAAAAAAAAAAATCGTAGTCTAATTTTCTAATTATAAATACAGACAGACATCCTCAATACAAAATCATTTGGCTTTATATGGTAAGATTTCTTTTTGTGCCATTGTTTTAAGCAAAATTCTAACTAAAATTGATTGAGGTTTAAGGCCCCTTCACACCAAGAATAATAACTATAATTATAACTATATTATAGTGTTCACACCAACAGGCGATAATATTCTGTTTATTGCAGTCATGCATTGCAGTTTGTTGTCTCCCACTTAAATGCTCAAACTCTTTTAATCTGAGTGATTGGCTGATTGGCTGTCAATGTTTTTATTGTTCATCAGCTGGAAAAAAAATTCTAAAAGTGATTCCAAAGATATCATTATTCTGTGTCTTCTGAATTAACGAGTTAATTTTTCATGGATTTTTTTTTTTTGCTCTGTTTTTCTAAATTAACTCGTTAATTCAGAAAAACAGAGCAAAAAAAAAAAATTCCATGAAAAAACAGAGCAAAAAGAGTTCATTTTTTTCTCATGAAAATGAACTCGTTAATTCAGAAAAACAGAGCAAAAACTTTTATCTCATGAAAATTAACTCGTTAATTCAGAAAAACAGAGCAAACATTTTTTTTCTCATGAAAAATTAAATCGTTAATTCAGAAAAACAGAGCAAAAACTTTTTTCCATGAAAAATTATCTCGTAATGTAATACGCCTACGTATGTTAGACTTTAGTCAAGCAGTTAACAAACCATGTGGTGACATCTTTTGAATTAACTCATTCAGTTTCTGTCTTATTCAGGCTCTTCAGCTGGGCTCTGACATCCTCCCTCAATATAAGCAAGAGGCTCCTAAAACTCCACCTCACATTATATTGCACTACTGCACCTTTAAGACCACTTGGGACTGGGTCATCCTCATCCTCACTTTCTACACGGCCATCATGGTGCCCTATAATGTGTCATTTAAGACCAAACAGAACAACCTGGTGTGGTTGGTACTGGACAGCGTGGTGGATGTCATCTTTCTAGTGGATATTGTGTTGAACTTTCATACAACTTTTGTGGGACCTGGAGGAGAGGTCATATCTGACCCAAAGCTCATACGTATGAACTACTTGAAGACCTGGTTTGTCATAGACCTGCTGTCTTGCCTGCCCTATGACATCATCAATGCCTTTGAAAACGTGGATGAGGTAAGCACATGTTTTTATTAAAGCAATAATACGTGATCATTTAAATACAAATTAATAATAATAATTACGCACGCACACATACATATTCAGCAAGGACATTAAATTGATCTAAAGTGACTGTAAAACGTAAAGAAAAATAAATGCTGTTCTCTTTAACTGTGCTTTGAAGAATGTTAAAAACAAATGTGTCGTGGTTTTAACGAAAATATTAAGCAGCACAACTGTTTTCACCACTGATAATATTAAGATATGTTTCTTGAGCACAAAACCAAAATATTTGAATGATTTGACAACAGTGACATAATTTCATCATATATAATAAATCTGTAATGATTCACGAAGCACAGAGGAATCCATTTGCAGCTTTATTAAACCAGGTCGTACAGGCAGGGTCAAAACGAGGCAGACAGGGCAATGCAGAGCAGACAACAGGATAAACAGGAGACAGGCAAAGATCAGGGCAGGCAGCAATAATCGTAGTCAATAAACAGTCCAAGTTCAGGCCAGGCAGATATCAGTCGTAGAATAATCAAACAGTCCAAAGTCCAAAACCAGAAAACCAG
The DNA here is from genome assembly GCA_038021265.1 of Cyprinella venusta. Lineage (NCBI taxonomy): Eukaryota > Metazoa > Chordata > Actinopteri > Cypriniformes > Leuciscidae > Cyprinella > Cyprinella venusta. The sequence continues at coordinate 17,061,557 of CM075876.1, read as the reverse complement.
AATCAGGATACAAACGCTCAGAAATGATCACCGGGGCAAATCAAGACTTCGCACTGGTGTGGTGTGTGGACGTGGCTTTTATGTGTGTGTGTTAATGGCGTGCAGGTGTGTGACGCAATCAGTCCCAGGTAAGCGGCATGATGGGAATTTGAGTTTGTAGCCAATGATCAGTATTCTGGTGAAGGCTCCCTCTGGTGGCGGAGAGGAGACAGAGCGGGAGCCTCCATTGTAACAGAGCCCCCCCCCTGCGAGCGGCTCCTGACGCGAGGAGGCGGTTATCGTCGGGGTCTCCCACGGGGTCGAGGGGCCGGTTTCTCCGGGTATGTCCTATGGAACTCTTCAGTGAGAGTGGGGTCCAGGATATCCCTTGAATTGACCCAGGACTGTTCCTCCGGACCGTACCCCTCCCAATCGACCAGATATTGGAGCATGTTACCCCGACGTCTGGAATCCAGCAACTTGTGCACTCTGTAGGCCTCCTCGCCGTCAACCAGAAAGGCAGGAGGGCCCTGAGAGGCGGCCCCCTCCTCCGTCTCTCCCCTCGGACCACCAGCGGGTTTTAACAGAGAAACATGAAAAGTGGGAGAGATACGATAGTTAGCGGGCAGGTCTAAACGGAATGAAACAGGTGATATTTGTCTTATAATTTGGAACGGACCAACATACCTGGGACTGAGTTTGCGACATGGAAGTTTGAGGCGTAAGTCTCTGGTTGATAGCCATACCCATTGACCACTCTGGTATTCTGGAGCTGGGCGACGACGACGGTTGGCCTGGTGTTCCTGACGCCTGACAGCATGCCTCAGATGAGTGTGTGCTTGATCCCAAACCTCTTCACTTTTGTGTAACCATTCTGTAACGGATGGGAGTTCAGTGGGCTCACCGGACCATGGGAAGAGAGGAGGCTGAAAACCCAGTATACATTTGAAGGGGGTGATACCAGTAGCAGGTTTGACCAACGAATTTTGAGCGTACTCAGCCCAGAATAAATATCTGCTCCAATCCTGTTGGTGTTGCTGGCAGTATGTTCTTAGGAAGCGGATGATATCTTGATTAAGACGTTCGGTCTGACCATTGGACTGAGGGTGATAACCGGAAGTGAGGCTGATGTTCACGTTTAAATGTTTGAAGAATGCGGACCAGACTCTGGAAGTAAACTGAGGTCCTCTGTCAGATACTATATCCTCAGGTAGTCCGTAAAATCTGAAAACTTGGTTGCATAGTAGTTCAGCTGTTTCGAAGGCAGTGGGAAGTTTAGTGAGGGGAATGAGACGGCAGGCTTTGGAGAATCGATCCACAATGGTGAGAATTGTCGTGTGTCCTTGAGAATTGGGGAGATCTGTGATGAAGTCTACGGCAATGTGTGACCAGGGTCGTTGAGGTGTTGGAAGGGGACATAGAAGGCCTGCTGGTAGTTTACGGGTGGATTTGGAAGTTTGACAATTGATACAGTTCTGGACATATTTGATGGTGTCGGATGAGAGAGTAGGCCACCAAAATCGATTCTGCAGTAGTTGGATTGTGGCAGAGATACCAGGATGACCGGAGCTTGGTGTGGAATGGACTTGATCGATGAGGCGAGATCGTAGTGCTTCAGGGACAAAGAGGAGATTGGCTGGACAATTGCTGGGGGTTGGAGTCTGAAGATTGGCCTGTTGGATTTCGGTTATGATGTCCCACTGGACTGGAGCTACTAAGAGGTTCTCGTGGATGATGTTTTCGGGGTTATCTTTGTGGACTGCTTCTTCTGTTTGACGAGAGAGGGCATCGGCTTTGACGTTCTTGGTGCCTGGGCGGTAAGTGACAGTGAAGTTGAAACGTGTAAAGAACAGTGCCCATCTTGCTTGACGAGGGTTGAGACGTTTGGCGGATCGGAGATACTCAAGGTTTTTATGATCTGTGAGAATGATGAATGGTTCTGAAGCTCCCTCCAGCCAGTGTCGCCATTCCTCTAGAGCCAGTTTCATTGCTAGCAGTTCGCGATTCCCCACATCATAATTCCGCTCGGCTGAAGAAAGCTTGCGGGAGAAGAAAGCACACGGGTACATTTTGGCTGGGTTTCCCTGACGTTGAGATAATATGGCCCCCACTCCTGTGTTCGAAGCATCTACCTCCACAATGAACTGACGCTCTGGATCGGGATGACGTAGGATGGGTGCAGTAGTAAATCGGGTTTTTAACTCCTGAAAAGCCTGCTGTGCTTCGGGGTTCCAGGCAATTCGAGAGCAATGGCGTTTGGTTAAAGCTGTTAGTGGAGCGGCAATGAGACTGAAGTTTCTAATAAATCTTCGATAAAAGTTAGCGAATCCCAGGAATCTCTGTAATTCTTTGACTGTCTGAGGTAATGGCCAATCCAGCACTCCTTTCACCTTTTTGTCGTCCATGGCCACTCCTTCCTGGCTGATGATGTAACCCAGAAATGAAACGCTAGTTTGATGAAACTCACATTTCTCGATCTTGGCATACAACTGGAACTGAATCAAGCGTTGAAGTACGGATCTGACGTGTTGGATGTGTTCCTCCAGTGAGTTTGAGTAAATCAGGATGTCATCGATGTACACGATTACCCATTTGTCCAGCATGTCACGAAACACATCGTTCATAAAGGCCTGAAAGACGGAAGGACTGTTAGATAAGCCGAAAGGCATGACCAGATATTCATAGTGCCCACTAGTGGTGGAGAAGGCTGTTTTCCATTCATCCCCCTCTCGAATGCGGATCAAGTTATATGCATTGCGCAGATCGAGCTTGGTGTAGTATTGCGCCTGTCTCAGCTGCTCCAGTGCGGCTGGCACCAGAGGTAAGGGGTATCGATACTTGACGGTGATATCATTTAACCCGCGATAGTCAATGCAAGGCCTGAGTCCTCCATCCTTCTTCTTGACGAAGAAAAACCCCGCAGCGGCTGGTGAGGTGGAAGGTCGAATGAACCCTTTGGCTGTCTCTTCCTCAATGTACTTTTTCATGGCTTCAGACTCAGGCTTTGATAGGGGAAAGATTCTGCCTTTAGGGGGTGTGGCGCCGGGCATTAACTCAATGGCACAGTCTGTTGGACGATGTTCGGGAAGTTGAGAAGCTTTTTCTTTACTGAAGGCTTCTGTGAGGTCGGAATAGACTGCCGGTAGCTCTCCTAGCTCATGGTTTTGGGTGTCTGGTTCTGGTTTGGAACAGGTTACTCTTTTGACTTTAGACAAACAATGGTTGTTACAGGCTTCACTCCAACGGATGATTTGTCCCTCCTTCCAGGAAATGTGTGGGTTGTGAGTGTGTAACCAAGGGTGGCCGAGGATGATAGAGTGATGTGGAGCGTGAATGACGTAGAATTTGATCTGCTCAGAATGAAGAGAACCGATCTGCATTTGAACCTTCTCCGTTTCGAACTGGATTTTGCCGTCTCCAATGGGATGACCATCTAGCGCCTCCACTGACAAAAAAGAATGACAAGGATTAAGTTTGAGTTTGATCTGATGGGCGAATGTTTGAGAAATGAAATTTCCAGCGGCTCCAGAGTCTATGAGGGCTGTGGCTTCAATGCATTGGTTTTGTATGGTGAAACGAATGGGAAGGGTGAAACTGGATGGAGATCTTTGATATTGAGTTACTGAACTCACCGCAAGAGTGCGAGTTGGTGGTCGGACTGGACAGGAGAGCTTCATATGGCCGGATTGACCACAGTACATACAGAGACGGTGTTGCAGTCTGCGTTCCCGTTCTTCTGGAGTGATGTGCGTGAACCCGATCTGCATAGGTTCGTGAGCGGGAGCTGCCTCGAGTGATTGACGGGTAGGTGCCCGGGTGATGCGTCTGGAACGCACGAGATTATCGACATGAATGGCCAGACTTACATACTCGTTCAAGCTCTTTCCTTCATCTCGACAGGCTAATTCAGATTGAAGTTCAATAGAGAGTCCCTTCCTGAACAGCGTCTTTAAGGTGTCTTCGACCCAGTTCGTCTGTGCAGCGAGAGTGCGAAACGTGAGTGCATACTCGGCGGCGGTACTCTTTCCCTGGGTGAGATTTAGAAGCTGCTCTCCGGCGTTCCCTTTCTCAGAAGAGTGTTCGAAGACTTGACGAAACTGTTGAAGGAATTCTTGAAATGTGGTAAATGAAGACCCCTCTGGTTTCCAGACTGCCGTAGCCCACTCCAATGCTTTGCCCGTGAGCAGGGAACAAACAAATGCAATGCGACTGGCTTGAGTGGAGTACAATGTCGGTTGCTGGTCGACAAAGAGTGTGCATTGCAAAAGAAATCCCTTGCATTTAGTCGGATTACCGTCGAATTTGTCAGGAAATGCGAGTCGGGGATTTACTGCTGTACTCACGGCTTCGGTGGGAACACTCGGTGGTGGTGTGGGTGTAGCAGGTGCGTTAGGCACAATACCCACAGCAGTGCGAAGCTCCTGCATACCCTGTACGAGCTGTTCAGTGAGCGTGGTCAGGTGACTGAGCTGATGGTGATGTAAATCCAAACGAGAAGCTTGGGAGGTAAGTTCAGACGTGAGTTCCATGACAGCTGCTGGATTGTTTAGTGGCGAAGTCTTCTGTAATGATTCACGAAGCACAGAGGAATCCATTTGCAGCTTTATTAAACCAGGTCGTACAGGCAGGGTCAAAACGAGGCAGACAGGGCAATGCAGAGCAGACAACAGGATAAACAGGAGACAGGCAAAGATCAGGGCAGGCAGCAATAATCGTAGTCAATAAACAGTCCAAGTTCAGGCCAGGCAGATATCAGTCGTAGAATAATCAAACAGTCCAAAGTCCAAAACCAGAAAACCAGAATCAGGATACAAACGCTCAGAAATGATCACCGGGGCAAATCAAGACTTCGCACTGGTGTGGTGTGTGGACGTGGCTTTTATGTGTGTGTGTTAATGGCGTGCAGGTGTGTGACGCAATCAGTCCCAGGTAAGCGGCATGATGGGAATTTGAGTTTGTAGCCAATGATCAGTATTCTGGTGAAGGCTCCCTCTGGTGGCGGAGAGGAGACAGAGCGGGAGCCTCCATTGTAACAAAATCATTCAATCAGTCAAAGGAATCATTAATGGAACTGTTAAGGAATCCCAATCCGAATCATTACCAGATAGGTTTAATTCCTTATGATTCCCATAGTGTATACTCTGATTCACACTCGTTTGGAGAGGATATGAATTCTGTGATTCTGTTTCATCTGCATAGATTTGCTTTTAAGTTGTTGGTCTCTGCTGTGATAATGATTTAACTAAACACTTTAGCAACATGATGATTTGACTTTAAGACTCTGAAACAATTTACTCTGTGCATTGTCTTTCATCCAAATTACTGCCAAACTAAAATCTTTTGTTCACAATAAACGTACAGTTTATTTGATCAGATGTAACATATCTGTTCTCATATGACCAATTGTGGTCAATAATCTTTCATCATCTTTGCTTTTATTAGCTTTGGTCTCATGTTAATGAAGTATTCCAATCAAGTTTTCTGTCCTTAGCTCTTCTGTGCTCGCATTATAATTGATCCTACTTCATGTTGCTAAAGTTGGTTATTATTTATCTGTGGTTCTTGTTTGTGGTAATTACTGTTTGCACAGGACTTCTCCAGCATACATTTCCATCTCTTACTGAGAAGAAACGAATGCAGATTTTGTTCTTCTGTCTTTCACTTGCACGAGCAGTGCTGCTGAATGTGTACTTTCGTGCATGTCAGTAATGCTTTATTTTTCTCACCGAATGGGATTAGAGTTTTAGTGGACAACTCCTCAACATTTCTAGTGGCTAAAGCTCTGACGTGAAAACTATATCCATTATTGCCATCTCTTTCCTTGTCAGTGGCTGCTCAATGTACTGGACATTAGCCTACCCACCCAGACAGTTCAGTGATAAGTGAGCTGGTTGAATCCTGGAGTCTGAAGACATTTTGAGAAATTAAATTTTCAGTGATTTATTTTTGTTCATAGAACTGCATGCTTTGAATGGAATAGAAATATTAAATCTGACTTTCGTCAAAATATCTTATTTTGTAAAAGAAAGTCATATAGGTTTTAGAAAGATGAGTGATTAAATGATCTATCCCTTTAAATGTTCTTGAAGTAAATAATAGTGATGAACTACACCTGTATTTTGAGTGTAAAGCACTTCCAGTGCTCTTTTGTACTTCTGTGTATTTGGAGTTCTCCTGCAGGATCTTTTGAAGAATTTTACCCAACATATTTTTTAATATGTGTCCTGTCTGGAGGCATCAGTCCAGCTAATATTAGAGTGCTGAGAAGGAAGAGATCATCCGAAAAACTTTAAATGGGCACAGGCGTCCTAATGGATGTAGGTTGAATTGGGCGACCTTGGACATTCAGAATAAAATATGTTTCTCCTTTAAGCTTCTTTACATTATTCATCTCCTTATGCATGGTATGATATGATATATTTATCCAATAAAATACCATACCTTCGGCTTCCTACTGGTGCCCATAAGTTCATGGTTGCCCAGGCAACAGGCATCCTCTCCCATTGTGGTGATGTTGTTGCAATGCATTAGTCTCTGCATCATTGGAACACAATGAAGTCCCAAAACTGCCCTGATCTCAGTGAAGAGATCTCAGTTCCTGTGTCATCTGGGACTGAGCAGGCACTGCTCTGTCACTCTTGATATGGTTGAAATCTGCATGTACAGTTTAGCTAAGGTTACATCTCCGATACTTGGTCTGTAGTAAAAATAGGGGAGATTAAATGTTTGTTTGTGCGCCTGCTTTATTTCCTTAAGCTCAAGCGAAACTCATATTAGACTTTTAATGAGTTGATATTGAACTATACAGCGGTAATATTTTGGTTGTTATGTACAATAGGTTTTGGGATTTTTGTTAGTTTATCATAATTTTAGGAATATAATGACATCCAAGGAAATACACTCAAGTTTAAAGGAATACTCCACTTTTTTTGGAAATAGGCTCATTTTACAACTTCCCAAGAGTTAAACAGTTGGGTTTTACCATTTTCGAATCCATTCAGCCGATTTTCCGATATTTAGAAGAATATCAGTAACCAGACAGTTTCTGGTCTCATGACCAGAAACGGTATCCGTATCCTGTAGGAAGGACAGCAAACACATCTTGACGATCGAAAATAAATGTCTTTATTGCAGTTCACTGTTTGTCTTTTAAAATGAGTGCGCCGTCGATTACTTTTAAAACAGACACGATAGCGGAATCTTTACATCTAATTTTTCCAGCTGTAGACATCTTTGTTGTAAACCAGTTCAACCCAAGCGCTCTTTTATGACGGGATGATTACGTAACTGCAGATCATCTGTCCATCATTGTATAAAGCCCGCCCTGGCATTTTGATTGGTCCGACCATTTTTTTACTGATCATAATTACTCCTCAATGGATAGAGTCCAGACCGAACTTCCCGACCAAAAAATGTTGTGGGCGGGGTTCGGGCTGGCATCCAGGGGTGAGTTTCCCGAAAGCATCGTTAGCCAACTAGTTGGTCGCAATTTCCATTGAACTCTATTGGTAACGACGGAACTTGCGACCATAGTTGGCGAACGATGCTTTTGGGAAACGCACCCCAGGCTAGCAGCAACCGGCAGCAACAAAGAATCACAAATGGCAGTTGCGTAGTAATACTAATGTAATGCGGGCACAGGCGTATGTTTGTTGAGTAATTTACAGCGGCTTCGAACGCGGCTCAACCAGATCAGAATCAAGGACCGGAACTATTCGTTTTGAAACATTTGATTGATCAAACTCGAAAGCATTTGGTAATTTAGGGAGGGAATAAAAGAAATGTTGAGTTAAACATCATATGCCAATGTGTTTGTATTGTGCATACTGAACACATTTACCAGCAGAGAGTGTTTTTTATGAAAGCTGATGGTCTCTGACACAGCTGCTGTTGAAATGTCATGCTCAGTTTTTCAGCTGACCCCCAATGAATTCTGTTTTGTTTCCCAAACCTGAAACAAACCACAATATCAACAGGACACTTGTTGAGCTGGCAGACGTTATTGCTAGATGCCCACTGAGCCCTGAAAACAGGGGTTTCTTCTCAAAGAGGGTTTTGAGAACGGCAGTGCATTTTTAACTACACTAAAAGTTATAATTAGCAATGGGAAAAGAAAAGTAATGAAAATATAAATTATATTATTTAAAAATCTGTTTTATTAGATTTTAAATTACAAAAATAGTGACTGAAGAATTATGTGCTGTTTATTAAATGCTCTTAAATGCCTTTGAAACTTTATCAAACAGAAAACTTGTTATGTCACTAACAATATGAAAATCTGCTTATAATAATAATAGCAATAATAAAAAAAATTCTGCTCATAATAAAACTCTGCAAAGTGTGTTATAAATATTTGAAGGCACAGGCAGTTGACGTAGGGCGACTGTCTGTCATGGGGATTGATGTACAGCTGTCAGATGTTTTCCTATGAGCTAGAGCCTGTTCTGCCTGTCCCCTGTGGACCACATGTCCCTGTCTATGGCTATTCTGGTCTCTTGACTTGTGTTGTAAAATACTTGCTCTTTTTCTGCATATATTATAGGGATATATATAATAAATGAAAATAACATGTACTCACCCTCATCTTGTTATATGCCTCCAGACACAATTACAAATATGTATATATATATATATATATATATATATATATATATATATATATATATATTGGGGCTTGGCAGTCACAATATACTTGGTCACTATAGTTTTTAGTTTTGTTGAATGGAAAAGAGCAATATGCACATTCTGATATGTCAGTGTCATATGACATCAATTGAAGAATGGAATTATATATATATATATATATATATATATATATATATATAATTTCACACTATCCATTGTTCAGAAGGTGTATACATCAATCGTTGTTATATGACACTTGTTATATAACGCTTGTGTTTTTTTAGCGTCTTGATTTGCTTATACAGTAGCTGCTGTTCTGTACTAATTACTTTGACACATTCAGTGTGCTGCTGTCCAGATCTAATATTTGTTAATGGGTCTCTTGAATCCTGAAGTCCATCTCTGAGCATATTACATGCATGCGGCAGTGCAGTTTGGCGTGATGCGAAACGTCTGCCTCTGTCTTTCTGACTTAGGATCCCATTGTAGACTCTTCTGCGGTGAGCCACTTGCCAGCTACAGCCCACTCTTCACGCAACGCCACACGTGCGGAGGACTCGGTGTTGCCTGTAAGTTCGCACCCCTTTCTTGTGTTGTTTATGGCCCTTCTGCACCATTTTCTCATTTGTACTGCAGTTCAGTAACCTCTCCCCTATTCAATGTTGAGCAGAGATGCACTAATGGCTCTCTAATTTATGCTAATGTTGCTCTGAATGCTGCACCCCTTAGTGTGTTTGTTTATCTAAAGTGATTTTAGATGCAAGTCAATTCAAATTAGATGGCCCAAGCTTCATTCTCCATGCCCTGACTCACGCAGGCACACACAACATGTTTCAACAATAGGCGTTAATGTTTCTCTTCCATTATCCCATGTTACATCTATGGGGTCGTCACATCTAACTGAACATTTATGAGCACACGTAACCTTTTAATGTTCACACCCTTTCAGATATTCATCTGTTTGGCCTTAAAGACAAAGACAAAAAAACGTTATGGTTACTAAATGCTACATAAGCACAGTTGCAAATTAGATATAGGCCCTCAAAATGATAAATTACTTGTAAAAGTATCCATTAGGAGCTGCTCTGCCGGGGGAGTTGACTGTGTTGGCAAAATTAGCATCAGTTTTTTTTTTTTTGCTAGCGTAATAAAAGCCTTAGGTTTTCATGCAATATTGCAGAATGAACACATCTATTTTTACCTTCCTTCCTCCGTGTCAGTGTCTAGGGAAAATTGCTCCTTTCAGGAACATAAAGCATGTTTGCAAATTAGCCTTTTGATTATGTGACGGCTGGAACAAAAAAGCAGAATTCCTCAGTGGAGGAAATGCTAATTAAACCTGTGAGGTACATATCACGGTCACTATTTATAAACAGTTCTGGGCTGACAGTCCAAAGCTGTTGAGGATGCAACAAATAGGTATACTTACTTCTCACCCCCTCATTTTCACTCTGCCAGCTTAAAAAGTGAATTCCATCCAGTGTCTGGAGAGAACGTGCTGTTCCATTTTTCCCCCTCCATATAACCTACCAGTTGTCCTCTGAAAGTAAGAATACACAGAGTAAGACTTGTATTTTTTTGCCCAGCCATATTTATTTGAACCCGAATACATGGACACACCAGATAACACGTCAGCGGCATCTTACAGTACGTCATCAGCGTCACTGAAGCAGATTGACAACAGAATCGGAAAACAATACAATGCTGAATAAAGTCGTAGTTTTTGTTATTTTTGGACCAAAATGTATTTCCGATGCTTCAAAACATTCACAAAACATGGACAACTTTGATGATGTCTTTATTTCCTTTCTGGACAGGGACAGTATGTGTATACATTTTCATTGAAATGTAAAAAAGCTCTCGGACTAAATATAAAATATCTTAAAATGTGTTCCGAACATGAACGGAGGTCTTACGGGCTTGGAACGACATGAGGGTGAATCATTAATGACATAATTTTCATTTTTGGGTGAACTAACCCTTTGATGCTTTATTTGTGTACATAAAGAGAACTCTAACAAATATATGTTCAGAATCAGAATGGGCTTTTTTTTTCTTTAAAGACCTATAATCTTCATTGGCCTGAAGTCGACAAGCAATGTTTAAGCTTTTGTTCAAAGGAATACAGTGCACGTGTGGGCGTAGCTGAGTGAAAGCATCCTCTTTATTTGCTTTCAGAGCCAAAAAGATTATATTTATTTCACCCTTTAATGAGAAAGACTAGACAACATACAGTACATCCAAACTATTAACTGTTATCTTTCATAAGCTTAAAAGAATTTGCCTGATCAATAAAACAGCTTTGTTCACTCATGAGATCCAAGATTCTCTTTGGATGTGCCCTGTGGAGTTGTAGGATCAGTCAAGGAACCTAGCTATCCATTTTCTCTTGCTCCTCTGACATGAAAGGTGTCTGATCAAAGTGGCTATAGGCTGAAAGAGCAGGTCTCTGGTGCTATATGACACCCATCAACATGGAATTATTCATGTTCAAGTGAACATGGAAGATCTTACTTTGAAATCCACACCTGGCTTTTTAAAGTCATGATCTGTATTAACTAAGGCATTCAAGTGTACCTTATGAATACAAGCCTATTTATATGTGCATACATACATAGTACTTTACGTTTGTTTAGGTCTGTATAAGCTTTTTTTTTTAAACCCAGATTGTTGTTGTTTTTTCTTCAGTTTGATATTTTTATGTTGCACACATAGGCATGTAATCTTCCAAACCTGTGCAAAAATGTGCTGCATATCCACCTTATTCCTACGCCCCATGAATCTTTGCGCGAATTATGGGTGTAACTTCCGTTAAACTGTAAACAATCAGTGTAAGGCTTTTTGTGAAAGAAAAGTAGCTTTTGAAAATTATGATTACGGTGTGCACACTTGCATGTATTCATGGCAGATCTTCTTAGTCTTACTTAGGTGTTATTTTTTCTTTTGTCTGTAGGTCAGCTAGTTTTAACATGTTCTTACCATCTCTCTTTTTCTTTGTCAGGGTCTCAGCAGCCTGTTCAGCTCATTGAAAGTGGTGCGTTTACTACGCCTGGGTCGAGTGGCACGTAAACTGGACCATTATCTGGAATACGGTGCTGCCGTATTAGTTTTACTGGTGTGTGTCTTTGGCCTGGTGGCACATTGGCTGGCCTGCATCTGGTACAGCATTGGAGATTACGAGGTCATCGATGAGGTCACCAACAGCATCAAGACGGACAGCTGGCTTTATCAGTTAGCTAACAGCATTGGCATGCCATACCGCTACAATGCCAGCGGTTCTGGCCAGTGGGAGGGTGGTCCCAGTAAGCACACTCTCTACATATCATCACTCTATTTCACCATGACAAGTCTCACCACCATTGGCTTTGGGAACATTGCACCAACTACAGATGGGGAGAAGATCTTCTCTGTGGCCATGATGATGGTGGGCTGTAAGTAACACTGAATGGTTTCCTTTCTTTCATGCTTCATCAGAAACTTGGTTAAGGCATAGACATTCGCAATATCTTGGCTGTCGTACTGGTTACTGGCCAAAATTAGAGAGGTTTTGGGTATATTTAATTGGACATAGTAATTTTTGATTGCATTTACCATCTTCTAACACTCACTTAAATTTAACGTTTAAAAACTTTAAAGCTGCAGTCCGTAACTAGAGTACATCAGCGAGTACATCATGACTCCATTTTCCAAACCTGGTTTTTGTATTATCCTGAATCACTATGGTACTCCTATAATTTGTGTTTTATATTCGGACAAATTTGGACCGGTCGGGTCGTACCACTGCGGAGTAGCAAAGTACGTGTGTGACTGGTCATAGACATAAACAGAGAGCATAAACATAAACTCCTGCTACAATGTTCTTCCGCAAGACTCATGCAGTTCTGTTTATTAAGCGCTGGAGCGCCAACAGTTATGGACTGCTGCTTAAACAAAGGAATATCCATTTTTCATACTGTACATTTGGATAAAATAAACATAAAATACACCTAAATTTAAATATACTGCATAAAATAGCATCTAAAATAACTTATTTTAGTTTTCAATGTTTTATTTTGTACTTATTTAGACAAAATAGTGAATCAGCGCGTTCTGTACGGTTTAAGCTAATCTTCTCAGTTGGGAATACGCTCACCGATCCGCGTATGTCAGCAAACTTTAAGTGGAATTGAAAAGCATTGCAGACACATTGATAGGCATCATATAGTTTGATATAAAATCATTTTTTGCCCTTGCAGGATTTCTGTTTAGAATAACATTTGCATCATGACCTAATATGGCCTGCGATGCATCTTAGAAAACATTTCCTGAAATTCTCTCTCTAAGCTGCTACTGTGCATTTGATCAAAAACGAATAAGCTTGTGTAGGCTTTAAACCTTTTTCAGACTAACACCGCACTTTGCTCTTCGTCACCTAATCATTTGTCGTTGTCTTCAGAGTTCTCCAAGGATCCAAAGTATTGTCAGCTTTTAGGTTACAGAGAGCAGTTCCATCAGTGTAGAAATTCACGGGTCTAACAGATAGCATGAGATACAGTAAAGCTGTGACTAGCTTTTGGCTGAGATGGCGAATGGTAGGCAGCCAGGAGTGAGTCAGTAGGGAATAATGGCACTGATTAATACATCATTTAGGAAGAGACATATTGTGCAATACTTCTGACAAATTAAATGGCACTACCTTCTATATCAGTTTAAGATGCAGAGACAACAGAGTCAGCCTTTTTCAAAACATCACTGTAAAAAAAATATTGATTACTGTAATAATAATTCTTTATTCATGTTCTGTGATATTTATTAGTCAGAATGCGTTTTTGGTTGGAATTCTATGAAACATCATGGTATCACCTGGTCTCCCCTGTTTATTGTCGCAGCTCTTTACAATACAGCAAACACCTATGACTGTAAACTATGCTTTTACTATCTAATAATCGCTGACTCCATGGAAGTATCTCGTTGTAGTCCCGTTCGAGTCGTTTTTGTAGGCATTAAACTTCCTGATTTTTAAAAGGCAATATCTGTGCTTACGTTGAACTTTCAGCGCAGCAACTTTGCAGATACTGTTCATGCACCAACAGCAACATTACACGCTGTTTAAAATGAAAAAGGTGAAATCGCAATCAACCACCTCTTTAAGCTACTATACGCAATATTACAGTTACTAGAAGAAATCAAAGATTGACTTTCCGACTCAGCATTCACATTCCATTCCAGCACTTGTTAAACTCCTCGCTATATCACAATTATTGGTATCAGGATCATTTCAAACTGTCATAGCATCAGCAGTGGGAATATCCAACACAGTCTCATGAAAGTGTTTATCTATACCACGATTGTCATTTCTCGTCGCATTTTTACACCAAAAATGGGTTTTGCGTACATATACGCACTGAAAAGCCCCTGGGTAGGTTTAGGGGGAAGGGGGATGGGGAGTTTGTACTTATTATACGCCAAAAAGAAATGAGACACGAGAAAAATGGGCACGAGAAATGACATTCGTGCTATAGATACGAACTTTCATGAGATCGGGCTTGAATATCGCAGTCTGCACTCAGCTGTATAGAACAAGTATTTGATGCGCGCAATTGACTGTATAGTGGGTGGGGACAGGCGCTGATTACCTGATGAACTACATAACACGCACACTGCGGTTTCACATCAAGCACTTTCTGCGTCTTGGCCATGGCATATTGACGCTGCTTTCGCAAATGTACGTACATCATTCTGCCCCTCAGTGCGTGTCACTAGTAGCGCAGAAATTACATGCTTCAGCTTTAAGTTTTAATTAGAAAGCTGACTAAAGGTAGTTTAATTTGGCAGCCTAGCTTATAAAGCACAGCTGGCTTCAGATCAGATTTAGCGGTAGTGAGCCGCAGTGTTAATCATTTCCTGATGTTTAGTAGTCCATTGCTTGCTGTTGGTTTATTGCTTGGTTGTTATTGAGTTTCTTGTCATACTTCTCTATGCAAACACAAATGACAGCAGACGGGGAGAATGTATTGTGTTTGTGGATTTATCTCACAGTGCTACAATATGGTGCATTGCGTGTTATTCTGTTTGTACTACATGAGCCAAATCCTATACTAAATTGTGATGAAGCAGGCATTTTGCATTAATGAACCATATCAATTCATAAAGACCAGCAGATTTACACAAACTTGAGTTTAATTGCCTGTTTGCATAGTCTTATTTGGGCTAATCACGGACATGTGGATGTACTTTTTCTGGGGTCTTGTAGAATAAATGTTTAATGCATGGTATGAATGGGACTGGATTTATATTAGATCTGTGGAATTACCATTAGACTAATCACCATGGCAAAGCCAGCTGTGCTGATCCAGCCCTTTTTTATTTAAGTGAAACATAGAGCTACAGTTTAGACTCTTGTTCTTCTCCTTTGTTGCATAAATCTTCTGTGTTCTTCTATTTAAAAATTTAAATCCTGGGCTTCTAGGCTTGCTAAGGTTTTATGTATCTTTGTGGGACTATAGGCCCTGTTTACACGAGAACGCTCGCGGGAGAAAACTTAAAAATATTTTATTGGATGTGCCTTTCGTTTACACGGCGACGGCGTTTTTGAGGCTTAAAAACACAAAAAAGTGAAACCACCCTCCAGAGTGGAAATGTTAAACGCTCCACCGCCGCGTTCCCATGTAAACAGTAAAAACGCAAAAGTCTACTTGACAGTGAAGGCACGCAGGCGCGTGGACTTGGTGTTATTGTAGTATGCACTCCTAGCCGCCTGAAGTGCATACTACATTGAATTTCACACAGTTTTGCGTCACCATTTGCACGCGGATTTCCCACACAAAACGCTCGTCTAAACAAAGAATAAAAAGTGAAGACGCAACGCCACTTTTAAGTTTTCTCTTCAGTATTGTTTCCGTGTAAACATAGCCTGAGAGAGATCAATTAGGACTGCTAATTGCTGCCCTTAAAGGGACAGTTCATCCATTTGTGTTGTTCCAATATGACATTTATACTATGGATTTATTCTTTAAAAAAAAAAAAAATGAAAACGCTGGCGGGGAAAGAATTGAGCTGATTTAATTTCAGTTATTACTAAATTTCTCAAATTTATATTTTATTTTTTTTCAGCATTAAAACAAAAATTATTTGTAATAGTTTATGTTAACATACAACTATGCTAATGAGATCAATCAGTTCTTTGAAAAGAAGCAGCTCTGAAGATTGATTAATTCACTGATATAGCTCCCAAGTCATTTTTGCTCACTATAAGCTATTTTTGTACGTAAAAGTGTTGTGTTTTTCAGTCATTCTCCGTTTGTGTTCTACTGGAAAACAAAATAACATCAAATGGGTTTGGAATCACATGAGATGAGAAGATTAGATGATTTTCATTTTTTTTTTTTTTGAGTGAACTATTCCTTTAAGACCTGTCTGAACTGATTAATAAAACATACATTATATAACAAATTGTCCGGTCTACATCTTACCTCATGCACTCAAGCATGTTACCTCAGGGTGTAAGACACATAGGCGACTGTAGTTCAGAAGAATCCAAGAAGCACAGCATTTTAATACTGTCGGTATAAGAGTTATGGTGTGTGCTGACTAAGGACATTAATGCTCTGTGTATCAGGACTGCTTGAAGCCACACTGTCATGTGACCACTGTCTTATAGGCCTGAATCTACAGAAACCTTTGGCAGTGACCAAAGTGCTACTGCAGTACAGTTCAGTCAGCAGTAATGGTTTCACCCAGCGGCTTTCCAAAGGTTTGTGTTCCTGGTACACCAATATGATAGTTTCTCCATCTCATAGAGTTACCCGTAATGACCCTCAGTGGCTCGTTTTGAGCTATCTTTGAGCATCAACTGTTGTAGGGGACTGTTGCACTCAGCACAGGGGAGACATTTGCCTTCAGTGAAGCAGACAATATCAGAGGAAACAGATCTATGTCTAATGGAATCACATCTCGTAAAGTGACATTAAAGTCAGCAAGTGTCTGTTCACTCTCAGCATGTCAACAAACAACAGAAGCATCTGTTAACAACCCCACAGCAAATATGAGCATGCATATGAGAAGATAGTTTATGTTACTTTGCTTGTTCAGAAGCTTGAGTATCTGTACAGTAGCTTGTAATCTTGTAATGTACTGATTTTTCATAAAGGGATGTTGAGAATCCTTGTGAAAAAGAAGTGCACCTAATTGTATTGAATTTGCAGTTTGTAGTGTAAGTCAAGTGTACATCAAATCTTAAAAGTATATTAAAAATATTACTTGCAGATAATATAGCCTATTAATGATGTTTCTTAACACACATAAGTACACTTGAAACATTAAAAAGTGCACTTTGTAATACTGTCAAATTGAAAGTTTTACTTTAGAGTACATTTTAGATCAATATGTTTTTAATAATCTTTTGTCATGCTTTAAAGTACACTTATTTTTGATGTGTTGACATCCTACGGTAGATGTAAAATATCTGATTTTAATGTTAACTGTGGTGTGTTATTGTTATTCAATACTGAAGTTAATATATTTTACTGTAAATGTGATAAATTTTAACTTTCAACAAATATTTTAATGATATAGGTAACACTTTATTTTCCTTGTTACATACTGTACTTGCATGTACGTACTGGCAACTAACCATGCGGATGCATCAAGTTTAAACAAGGCGTCTGAAAACATTACATCCAGTTCTCTCTTAAGTATATATATAGTTTTAAATATTTATGTAATAAGTACTCCTTTTAATTTAGAGTGCTAAAGTGTACTTTTTTTCTACAAGGACGATGATAAATGATAAATAATACAGGAAATAAGCACAGATAGATTTGTAAGATCACCATTATTTTAACAGCTATAATTTCAAGGAGACTTAAAATGTACAGCATGTTAGACAGCTTAAATGTGTTACATATGACAAGATGTCCGAAACACCCAACTGGGAAAGTCCTTTTCACTCACTAGTTGCACAGTATTGTGTTGGATGTAATTTGCTTCATGCTTCAAATGTAAATGAGCAGCAGTATTCACAAATCAAAGGTGATGTGTAAGCTTGTTCATTCAGTGCAGTGATGTGATCCATTCCTGTGTTTGTGAAGTTATTGATCCCCCGTCTCTGAGTAATTACTGACTGTGGCTGAGCGCTGACTGACCAGATGCTGTTTTTGCCTTCTCTCCCTTGGCATTTCCCATGAAATTATGTTCTTCTGGTAGAAGTGCTGCCAAGCACTTAAACAATTTAAAGGGGTATTGACATGGATTTTTTATTTTTAAAGGGATAGTTCACCCCAAAATGAAAATTCTGTCAGTATTTACTCACCCTCATGTTGTTCCAACCCCGTAAGACCTTCGTTCATCTTCGGAACACAAATTAAGATATTTTTGATGAAATCTGAGAGCTGGATCACTCCTGCATACTAGTCCATGGGCTTCTTGAGGAATTGAAGCTTGCTGGCCTCGAAAAGTTATTAAAGACATCGTTAAAATAGTCCAAGTGACGACAGTGGCTCAATCTTAACTTTATCAAACGACGAGAACACTTTTTGTGCGCAAAAAACCAACAAGAGTAACGACTTTATTTCAATTATTCATTTACGTTCCAAACACTCTCACCCACCCCTACCCAATAGCTGATGTCTTGTGTTAGAGTCAGTCCTATGCAAATGTATTTGCCCATGTGACGCCCCAGATCCCACAATATCCAGACAAGCTGTTTTTGGAGCTTGATTAAATAAATGCTTTGTTTATAATGAGGAGGAAGTTTTAAGCTATGCAGCTTGCAGGATGTTTTACTGGTACAAAGACGTCTCATGCTGTACGTCAAAAGCTCAAGGAAAATTTGATTTCTCATGTCATGACACCTTTAATCAAATTAATTATATGATATAATGGCATTCCATTTCTTACTATGGGATTTAGCTTGGCTTACAGGACATAACTACATTTCTTTTTTCCATGCAAAATATACAAAATAACAAGTTGTATTGACAGCCCTACTCTCAATGCACCTGGCAAAAAGCTAATTGTTCTATTTGAAGGACAAACGAACCCAAAGGGAGCAAAAAATATGTATAATTACTCAAATGAGTATTCTCTCCTGTATGCGCATATCTGATGATCATCTGTTGTTTACTTTGCAAAGAAACGTTGATATTGCATGTATTGTGCTAAATCAAATCTTTTTTCCCCTGCTGATGTCATGGGAAAAAGAAACTAGATTGCCCATCATGTCTTACAGCAAACTGGGACAGTGGCTGTTATGTATTATGCAATGCATCATTATGTGCCGAGTTAAGTGGGAGCTAGAATGTGTCAGGAGATTAAGGTCCAGAGAGTTTATTGATCCTGCATATACGTGGTTCGAGCAGTCCATTCAAATGACAGGTGTATCGATTCTACAATCAATAGTGTACAGAAACAGAATAAACAGCTGTTTGGTGTCAAATTGTGTCTAATTTAAGAACAGCACAGTACATTGTAAATGCATGTAAAATTATTTCATCTTAATTGGAGACTCACAAGTCCCTGGGTTATTATTTTATCTTAATTGGAGACTCACAATCCCTCGGATAATATTGTGAACTTTGTAGATGTACGTGCCATGATATTTCATTGGGTCTATTGCCTAATGAGCAAGCAAAATGTTCACGCCAAAGCTGCAGTTGAAAATGAGAACAAACCAACGTGCACTACTGGGAGACAGATAGTGACAGACGCTATTGTGGTGCATCCTCTGCTTTAGGGATCTCAGTGACTCTCTGAGGTGACGTATTGATTGTTGTGATGCACAGATAGGAGGATGTTACTTAATGCAGCAGGGAGAGGAGGATTCTTTTCGGGAAGATAAAGATCACGTATATCTCTGTTCTTGTAGCTGAGAGAGATTGCTGACCTCACTATTGAGAAAGAGTGAGTGCCCTGATAAATGCATAAATGATTATGAAAGCTAGTGTCCGAAATGAACTTTATAGAGTTGATTGTAAGTGGCATATATAGTTTTGATTACTTATTTGAATCTATGACTAATAGCCGACTATTCACACTTTTCATTTCTGGGGTTCCTTAGAAGCAGAAGTCATAAGTCAGTTACAGATACAATTGAAAGAATCATTTAGGTCATTTGGTAGCATTTTTTCCTGGAGCCCTGGTTAATTTTTGACCCTGCTGTGTGGATCTTACATATCTTCAGCTTAAGTGACACCTTACATTGACTGTGAATGTGGCACTTGCTCATGGGCAAACCCTGGACATCTCCACCTGGATGACAGCACACAGGAGTCACAGCTGCATGCTATATGACAGCTGTGGAGGAATATACTGTCAAACACACTCTGCTTTTTTGACACTAATGTCATAGTCATGTGCCACGAACTTGCTGTCATAAAGAGACAGACCAATGACCATATGACTTTTTGTCATAATGCCATTTGACATTGTTTTTATTTCTTATTAAAATATATTAATTATACTATCAGAGGACAAAATATGTTTGTCCTGCTTTATAGCAGTGTTCAACGTTCAGAGGAGGAATTTGAAATGATATAGGAGAGAAGTACAACACCGGGAGAGAGAAAAATAGAGTGATGGACAGATATGATGTCTGCCTCCAGGCTCTGTAGTAATTGCTGAACCTGACCGGGTGTGTTACGGCTTCTATCCCTGTTGGGCTGATGCTGGAACTAAGCCAACTTTATTCCTCCAAGCACAAGAGCATTACATTAACTTACAAATAGTGGTTCATCGCCCTATAAGGGCTGAAAATAACTGAATCGTATCAGAAACACTTTTGAGTTAATTCACTGAACACTTGTGACAATTGATTGTGGTATTTCAGTGCTAAAACATGAACTTTATTTACTAGTAACTACCCAGACTTAATAGGCAGCAGTGTTGTCAGTCAATGAATTTTCCATGCATGCTGATATGTAAATCAATATTTGTCAAAACAATGAAAGATTGCAACGCTGTAGATTTTATTATCATATACTATTTCGCTTTCACTGGTAATTAAGCTAAAGTACAGAAATACTGTCACCCCGATAATTTAAAGCATCTTGATAATTAACGACTCATTATAATCTCTCATAAACCCAACACTTGTTAGCGCGGAATATTGGCAGATTTATAAATGATCCTTTCGTTGAGTCTTTCTCTTTTTCGTTACCTGATTTGCATAATGCCTTTACTGAGCCGAGTATATGTTCTTCACTTATAAATTAAATAAAGCGTAAATAATTATTTTTTATTACATAGGGAACTGAAAGTGACATGCCTGTATGATGACCTGGCTGTGACTGTGCAGTAAATAGGCTCAGTAAATTGCTCAAGACTGTTATATAATACTGAGAAATCATGAGATCTTGGTTTGCTTTGTCCTCTGGGGAAACATTCTTATCTGATTCTAGCTATATATGACTTGATCAAATCTCTGTTAACCTCTACCTTCCTGGTGGACCTTCCATTTCCCTTGTACTGATCATTACTGCAGAGGTGTACGGAACAACTCCTTTCTCCTCCTGAATAAATCATGCTCAGGGAGATCTCTGGGTGATGACTCATCAATGCTAATATAAAACTCATTAGTAATGAGTCACATTATTCAGATATCTTTACCCATCACTACATCAGCAGTATTACGTCTGTACATCTAGGGAGAGGAGTGCAGCACGTTTCAGTCAGTCAGTCGGGGCTTTTCTGACGGGCTCGCATAAGTTTCCCAGTGATGATTTATGAATACAAGTGGAAGAGAGAGAAAGGACTGAAAATATCTCCAATCACATGCATCTTTTCTTGAAAGGGAGCATGAATTAATATCACTTTGAAGAATGTTTTTGAACATTTTCATTAAGTGGGAGAGTTTGATCTTAGAGTTTTCAATTCATTTTCGCATCAGTATTTCTGCTTTTAATTTCCATCTGTCTGGTGGGGTTTTACAGATACATATAGTTATACTGTGGTTTGATTTGTATGTACAGGATGGTGGTTAATGGTGGTTAGTATTCACATTGAGGCAGTAACAACTGTCTGTTTGTTTTTGCTGATGGCACAGAGAGTTAAACAAAGGAGCTCACTCAACTCCATTGGTAATGACTGAAAGGGTTAGTTCACCCCAAAATGAAAATTCTGTCAGTATTTACTCACCCTCATGTTGTTCCAAACCTCTGTGTGTTTATTTGTTCTGCTGAACACAAAGGAAGATATTTGGAAGAATGTTTTAATCAAACAGATCTCATTCCCCATTGACTAGTATGTATTTTTCCTACTATGGAAGTCAATGGGGAATGAGATCTGTTTGATTAAAACATTCTTCCAGATATCTTCCTTTGTGTATAGCAGAACAAATAAACACATAGTGGTTTGGACCAACATTGGGTGAGTAAATACTGACAGAATTTTCATTTTTGGGTGAACTAACCCTTGAAGGCTTCTCTCATAGTTCTACCAGAAAGACTCGGGAGGCAAAATGACGTAACAAAGCATAAATGTATTAATGGCCCAGCAAGCAATTATTGTGATATAAAGTTCTTTAGTGTAGGCCTCGTCCGTAACTCGCAATCTGAGGGTAACAGATTCTGCATTTCCAGCCTGAAGAAGTAGGCAGGGGCGCAGCCGACCCCCTTGGAGGTATAGGAGGGCAGGGACCATCCTGGTGGTGATGTGGAGGATGGAGGTGAATATAGGCTTCAGAATACAAACTCATACATTTGTAAGTACCGATATTTTATACTACGAGTATTAGAACACGACTGGTTTGATGAGAAAGTAATTAGTGACGTAACAATAGAGTTTTCCTGGCAGAACTCGTGCTAAAGCTTTCATTTCTTCCTTTGGCCTTACTTTTAAAGTGTGTATGGTGCACAGCTATACATACATTTGATGTTTAAAAGACTCTGTTCTTTTAAGACACCAAAACAGCACGTAGATAGATGGTATATATAGACAGATAGGTTGGTAGGCACGTAGATATTAGAAAGACAGACACATACTGTATGTAGGTAAGTACATACAATAGATAAACACTGCAGAATGATGGAAAGACAGCCAATTAGGTTGGTAGAAAGACAGAAATGAAGGTATATTCTCTCTCTCTCTCTCTCTCTCTCTCTCTCTCTATATATATATATATATATATATATATATATATATATATATATATAATATCCCCCACAACAATATATGTGTTTTTCTAAGATATTGTGGGCGAATTTAGCAGGTATGTGTGTGCTTTTGCTTTAGGGTGTGATGTGTCAGCAAACAGCGACCACACATTCACTTGAGCTAAAAAATATGAACATGGCCTTTAGCTCTGTATATTTGAAAATAAAGAATGGAGGTTTTTCCCTGACAAGGCTACTAAATGTAGACCACTGTAGCTGCATGAATATATGGCATGTCAACCATCGTCTCTGCTATAAGTTTCAGGCAGAGCTCCTCTCATAGACAGTAGCACTGAGGGATGAAAGTCAGAGGTGCCGGAAGAGGGTTGTTCTCAAATTGTAGATCTAATTGGTCCCCTTCGGTCAGAATTACATGCTTATTACCACCTAAAGTGCAGCACATGGCTCTATTATCATTATGCCCTTGAGAAAAGTGCTTAACCTCAGGTTGCCCCAGGGGGACTGTCCCTGCATTTGTTATACTTTAGCTCCATTATTCCAGAACAATTATTCCAGAACAAAGCTGTTGAGGGACGACATGTTAAATTTGGCCTTTAACCTAAGTTTGTAAAGGTTAAGCTAGCTTTCGCAAATGTTAAGGTTAAGCTAACATCATCAAATTAGTGTTAATCATTTTTCTTGATAGAGAGAGAAAATGTTTTCTCCTTAGCTCAACTACTGTTTGTTTGAAATGTTGCATTAATACTCAGAATGATGGTTAAACTGGCAAAAGCACCATAAACAAACTCACAATTGGCAAAATAAGCCAGAGATGCTGTGAATTCCTGCGGAAGAAACTAGAAGGGTTGTATTGTCTTCCGATTCTATTGTCAATCCGCTTCAGTGACGCTACTGACGTGTGCCTGGTGCGTCCATGTATTCGGGTTCAAATAAATATGGCTAGGCAAAAAATGCAAGTGTTACTCTGTGTCGAAATCCTTAGACATGTTTGCGAAGATTGTTTTGTTTACAGCGTGCGTCTTACGTCATCAGCGTCACTGAACGCGGCTCGACAATAGAACCGGAAGAGAATACGATGCTGAATAAAGTCGTAGTTTATGCTATTTTTAGACCAAAATGTATTTCCGATGCTTCAAAACATTCTAACTAACCCACTGATGTCACATGGATTACTTTGATGATGTCTTTATTTCCTTTCTGGACAAGGATAGTATACCTTTTATACGCTTTCAATGGCGGGACAGAAAGCTCTCGGACTAAATCTAAAATATCTTAAACTGTGTTCCGAAGATGAGCGGAGGTCTTATGGGCTTGGGACGACATGGGATGGCCTCATTACTAACAGTACATTACCGTCTCTCAATACATCACAAACACTGCACAAACAATGTTTTTCAGTGTGTGAAAGTTTTGGCCAGAGGAGGAATTGAATAGCAAGCTTGACTACACAGTACATTTGAGTTCCTCCACATACATCTCGGAGCTCACAGGCCAACTTCTCGTGCGTAACAAAATGAAGACACTGTGGAGCTCTGGGACCCTGCACAATCAACTGTACTTACATGTATTAAGTCATCGCCTTCCTAATCTTGTTAATATGGTTCTGCATTGCTGCGCTTATTTTTTTGGGATGTGTTCAACACAATTACTCGCGCTGGGCTTGTGTGGACTCTGCGGGGTTGCATCTCATGACTTCTTGCCACCGGGCAGCACAGCTGACTGGAGCAACGCATGAGTCAGCCCTGTAAATATTTAATAAGAGCTTGGATATTGAGCAGTGGAGATATTACAAGGGATTCGCTTTGTAGTGCTGTCATCACTCTTAATATCACTGTCACATCCTAGAGATCGCCACCTCCTCAATGCAGAAATGAATCATTCATTTGATGCTCTGAGTGAAGGCGCTCTGAGAGATTGTTCTGAGACTGAGCTTTTTGCAAAGTCGAGTGTATGAAAGATCTGGATTTGAATGAATCAAAACTATTAACACCTGCCTGAACAGACAGTTACTGTGACCCAGATGCCTTTGGGAATCGACTTGCCTAGTGTAGATCCTTTACTGTGCTCATTGTTCAAAAGGACAGCCATTGTGATTCCACTTTTTTTCTTTCTGGCCATCTAAACATCCTTAAAATAAGGTAATCTAACGATATTGAATGAAGGTTCATGATTATGCTCGTTAAGAAAAAAAATACTTAATTTCAAAGTACTTTAAATGTGATTTCTTTTTACTTTTATATCGTCTGATAAAATATCATGATATCACGATTTCTACGATTATTGCTACAGAAACCCCCACAAACATATCACAATTTTATCGCACCATTTGTTCATGTTTATGCAGTTCAAATACACATGGCTAATTATAACTGAAAATAAGTACTGGTACTTCTATTTAAAGGTGCACCGTGTAATTTTTAGCGCCATCTAGTGGAGAGGTTGAAAATTGCAACCAACAGGAGTTACGGTGGCCGACAGGAAAATATGTCATCGTCTGAGACAGCAGAGAGTAGCCAGTTCAGCAATGAGGTTTCTTTACAAAGATAAAGTAAGAAATTATGTTTACTTAATTATTCAGTAAAATTATGTTATTGCGAATGTTATTACTTGTTCATCATTGTGTCAGTGTTAGATTCGCTTGCTCTTTGCACGAAAAACAACATAGTGAGGAAACGCATCTGTCCGTTTACGGCTACTGTTGAAACACTTCATGCATTAGAATATTTTGATGATTCTAATAAACGTTGGGCTTGTTTGTCTGAGACCGAGCGTGTTTGTTACAGGCGCCTCGGCAGCATTGGTCTGGTTTCACACTCAACTTCTATCGAACCCTGGTGCGTTTGCGTGCGTATTATGTCATCGCAAACGTGCACGGCGCATGATAGAAAACAGAACGCTGGTCAATGTTGTGTTTTTATTAATTTATGCTAACCTTGTCCCGTTCCGAACCAAACTGCTAGTGTGAAAGCCCCCTTAATCAGGGCTGTCCCGTGACAACATTTTTATAGGTGGACCTTCTACATGCACTCAGTTCAAAACCCATCTTGCTGAATACAGTAAACGTCACAAGGCGAGCTTCCTCCACCGCACATGTATCATTTTACTGTAATTGCAAAGGGCAAGGGTGACTCATTCCTTCTTCTCCATTCAGCCCATGAGAAATCCGATCCAATTGAAAATTCTCTCCAGCCCGGTACCACTCTTTCTTATTCTAACAGCCATCATCAAAAATGCATCTGCAAGGCCATTGTTATTCCCATTATCGCCCCATAAAATGGCATAAAATTGTCTATTACCCTGACCTAATGAGTAAATGTCTGCTTCAGTGGAGAAGAGAAGACATTTATGAAAACGATGGTGCCAGAAATGACGATGAGAAATGATGTCTGGCTAACACTCAACTATTCTTTTGACTCCATCAATCAGCATTTATTCAACACCCATAGGGATATACAGTAATATACCCTTCTCATGAGGGGACCACCCACTATCATGTCTTCGGTAGATTTGATTAGGCCATGAATGCGAAGTAATGCAGAATTGATGGGGCTTGATGCTCATTGAGAGCAAGTACAACTACAGAGCTGAAGAGATGGAGTGATATCATAATTTCATGTGCACCATTCCCCCTCCAAATCTAATCATCATGATATCTTTGCTTATGGGCAATTTTTGTCCACTTTTGTTGAATGGGGGGAAAAAACAGCTTGGACAATTTGCTAAATATCTTTCTGTTTCATGGAAGAAAAAAAAACTATTTTTTTATTGTTTTGCATTTTTAATTTAGCTTAAAGGGATAGTAATGAAAATTCTCTCATTATTCATTCACCCTCAAGTTGTTCCTAACTATGAATTTCTTTCTTCTGTAAAGAAGCTATTTTAAAGAATCCTGTTCACCAGACAGTTGACGGTAGCCATCGACTTCCATGGTATTTTTTTCCTGTTATGAAAGTCAGTGGCTACCATCATTTATTTCTCCAGACATCAATGTCACATGATGCTTCAGAAATTATTCCA
This sequence comes from Cyprinella venusta, assembly GCA_038021265.1. NCBI lineage: Eukaryota > Metazoa > Chordata > Actinopteri > Cypriniformes > Leuciscidae > Cyprinella > Cyprinella venusta. The sequence goes on along the minus strand of CM075876.1, from coordinate 17,034,849 downwards.
ACATGCTGATATGGTGCCCTACGGAGCCCCCCTAGTCCCACTTTGGCAAATCTATCTTGAGGCCTCGAATTAGTATCTTGAGGCCACGAGTTACTATCTTGAGGCCACGAGTTAGTATCTTGAGGCCACGAGTTACTATCTTGAGGCCACGAGTTACTATCTTGAGGCCATAAGTTACTATTTTGAGGCCACAAGATAGTATGTTGAGGCCACGAGTTACTATCTTGAGGCCACGAGTTAGTATCTTGAGGCCACGAGTTTCTATCTTGAGGCCACGAGTTACTATTTTGAGGCCACAAGATAGTATCTTGAGGCCACGAGTTACTATCTTAAGGCCACAAGATAGTATCTTGAGGCCACGGGTTACTATCTTGAGGCCACGAGTTACTATCTTGAGGCCATGAGTTACTACCTTGAAGCCACAAGATTGTATCTTGAGGCCACGAGTTACTATGTTGAGGCCACAAGATGGTTATATATATATATATTTTTTTTGCCAAAGTAGGACTAGGGGGGCTCCGTAGTGCCCTAAAAACATTTCTTTAGTATTGCCATGTTGAAAACAGTTGCTGCTTATTTTTGTGGAAACCAGTTAACGTTTACTTTTTTCAAGATTTGTTTAATTAACAGAAGGTTAAAAATAACAGGTTTATTTTTATTTTTATTCTTTACAGATAAGATGTTTTGCTCTCATTTTTTTATTCATTTAATGCCTCCTTGCACAATAAAAATATAAATTTCTTTAAAAACAAAAATCTTACAGATCTGAAACTTTTGATCGGTAGTATCAAGCATTCATTTCTCTCTCCTTTTTTTTCTTTTGTTATAGCTCTAACTTTTCCATTTTCGCATAGTCTGTGCAATGCAGTGATGTTTCCTATTTAATTAGCTCATTTTCTTCTTGTTCACCCATTCTTGCATGACCTTTATAATAACAGTAAACACAGCTACTGAAAAAACAACTCTATCAAATATCTGTAAGCTCTGACTAATCCCTGCTTAATTACTAGTCAAACACATATTTACATTATGTAAAACTGAACTTATTGTATTTGCCTGTGTGTATACAGTAAATGACACTGTCATTGTCTGGTTGAGTATTATTCAGGTGTGTGTTCTCATGTGGGTTGGTACATATTCGTCTTCAGCGCATATTTCTAGACTACAAGGCATGCTTATATGTCGCTGTTGATGACTCTTTATTGTGCTCATTTATATTGATTGCACTAGTAAAAACAGGCAGACGACTGACACATGAATGAATCATTGGCTCGAAATTGATCTGTATCACTGGTATCTTGGCTAGAAATGAATTGCTGCATTAGAGTGCAAACACTATTATCATCACTCAGCCTGCGTTCACTCACATGGGCAGTTAATTAATGCTTTGGTTTGCATAGACCATTAATGTTGATAGAGCTCCCGCTGGTCTTTGGCATGCGTGTCAAAAGAGAGTGAATGCAAGGATGACTGGTGCGCCCTTCTCTGTTCTCTGAGTGACTGGGATCTTGTCAGTCACGGATGTGATTTAAAGTGCATTACCCACACCTCTCGGTTTTCACTGGAATCTTACCTCTCTGTCGATGCTGATCATCCTTTCTGTCTAAGCCTTTTTCCTGTCCACCCTCTGAGCACATACTGGTAACAAAATAACAATAGATTTCAGAAACTATTTTGGTCTGCGTTTCCATGGAAACGCTCGGGTGTAAATTGGGATAGGATTAGGTGGATATTGCCAATGTCTGCTTGCAAATATATATTAGCAGACTAAAGAACTACATGGCTGTTGCTTAGAAGAGATTTCTGTGAATACTTGTCATCAAACTCATTATTGGCTACTAAATATGTCAAATGTCAAAGATGATTTCATGTTATTTCTGTATTTAAATAGACATTTTACTTGATATTTAGTTTATTTTTTACTTTTTATTGTCTGAACATCTCAGACCCCTGTCTCAAACCCCTGACATAAGATATATTACTGGGATTTAATACAAATTGTATCTAATCTGTATTTCACCCACAAGCATCGACATGAAGCTCTCCTCGACCAGCGATTCACCACCCCCATTTCTCTTCACTTTTAGACACTATCACTTCAGTCTAGTTTTTGATTTTTATATATAGCAGCTTTCTAAAGTTCTCTGTAGTTTATTCTCTCCCCTCTCTTTGATTTGCAGCTCTCCTGTACGCCACTATCTTTGGAAACGTGACCACCATCTTTCAGCAGATGTACACGAACACCAATCGCTACCATGAGATGCTGAACAATGTGAGAGACTTCCTGAAGCTCTATCAGGTGCCTAAAGGACTGAGTGAAAGAGTTATGGACTACATTGTGTCCACATGGGCCATGACCAAAGGCATAGACACAGAGAAGGTGAGTAAACCTGCTCCTTTCTCTGATGCACTTAACACAACCTCTGTGCAGAGATGGTACAACGTGTAGAAAAGCCTATGATAAATTTTCACTTATTTATTTGTATTGAATATTGATGGAGAAATATAATTTGCGTAAAAAGAAACGGAAACTTTGAATATTTTAGTTTAGATTGAAAATAATGTAAATATAAAAGTTAGAGGGGCATTTTCACCCCACACTAAAAATTTCATCATAAAAAAATATTGTCATTTATTGGGGGGCCTTTTTTTAAAGTTATGAATTCTTCAGACATGGGCAGTCATGGCTGATTCCACCATTTCTTGTTGACTAGGAAAGACACATTTTAAGAAAACCAACACTTTTTATTAGGGATTCACCGATATGAAAATTTTGGCCGATAACCGATAATTCTTTATATTTGAAAGCCGATAACCGATATATCGGTCGATTAGTTTAAATCCAAATTTTTGTACAATTTTGAGAACCTGATTACAAAAACAAGTCTCACAATTAAACCCATGTCCAAGCGCACGATTATAATGATTTTCTCATTATAGTGTTATATATGCCGATATGACAGATTTGCACTGCACATGTTGTACCGAACTGTATTATCATTTTTTGAAGAGATTTCAATCATATTTCAAGAAATTCAAAAACATAAACAGTGTTCAACAAGTGTCTCAGCATTATTTATCTTGTATAACGAGACTTTAATATGACGGCCTCATTTTCATACCAGGCCGATAACGAGAACATTAAAAATGAACATATATCAGCCGATACCGATATGGTGGCCGATATATCGTGCATCCCTACTTTTTATTTATTTAGTTCAGTGGGCTAAGGATTGAGTTTTTATAATGAAAGGCATTGTTTAATTACTTTTTCCTTTTTCTTTATGGTGGTAACATAAATAATGGCTTATGGGCAGATCTCATATCCTTTGTTTCTGAATTTAATTTAATTATGGACCCCAAATCAACATATTTAGATGTAGGCAGTGATCCCAAATGCTAAACTAAAAAGAAATAATTTACGTTGTTTTTTATGATGGATGCTATCTTTCTGTCAGAAAAGTTATAGTGGAGGTGGAGAAAAGAAGAACCAAATCTTGTCCATTTTTGAACCCTCTTTTTTTATTCCTTCCTAAAGAGGAATGGGAAATTGCATTATATCCCAGGAGACATCAACCCTCAGGGAATATGGCAGATCTATTCAACCCCTGGTTCAAATTTAGACTTATAAAAGATTCTCATAACTGGTTTTCATGCAGCGTGGGGTGAGAAATCCTCTCCATTTATTGACATATGACAATGGGCAAATTTGTACCATGAGATCTATCACAGTTATTTACTGTATATTGTATGGAAACTTTCTGTTAACCAATTAACAGTTTTGCACTGTAGCATTTTTACACAACCTTTACACAAGGTCCTTTACCGTTAAAATACGATTATTTTTTACAGTGAGAATATAGCTGACCAGAAAGATCCTGAACAGGTGACTGAGGCACAAAGTATAATTGGTTTCTGGAAAGTTTTAATTGCATTCATATTTTAATATTTTACATGCACTGAACCTGCATACATGTGCTTCTGCCCATTATGGAAACATTAGCTTATGAAGCGTTCAGTACATGACAAATTTTTTATGGGCACTTAATGATGTAATATTAATGCTTTAACCCCACACACACTGACACACACACATACTGTAGATTCATATCTACACACACATAATTTCTGGTCAGTGCATTCAAATAATATTTTTTTAAATGATCCTACACTGCTGCAATTGTCTATACAGATGTAATCCACTGAAATATATACTTTATATGGAATGTATGAAGACAAATAGTTAGAGATATAAATGTACAGATAATAAGATGCATTTGTCTTAATATTCTCCGTAGACCCCTGTTTGATATGATGTCAAATTTTGTGATTTTGCTATTGCCAAAATCTAAATTAGACACTTAACATCACTAATGAGTGTTTGTATTTGGTATTTTACTGCAATCAATACCCCACCCCCATCTAACCCCTTCACCACCCGCACACACTCACACACAGAACTATGATCTTCACTCAGTAACAGGCTGAGTCAGTTTTAATTGGTAAACTCTCTGGTTACCAATGCAATTCTGTGCTGCAGCCTATTATTTTAATAACTTATTATTCCACATTCCATTTTTTTAATTAGAATTTATTCATTTCTTTTCATTATTTTTTATAAACTTTATTTTCTATAATTATTTTACTTTTTATATTTTATCTTTTATTTTTTATAATATTTTATAAACATTTTGTTCAAGTAGTAATAAGTGGGATAATGCGCAGTCAGCAGTTCATTAATGTAGAATAAACCCTGAGAGGGTAATAAGTACCCAAATATGAAGTGAAGTGCTCTGGTATCATCCAGAAGGGATTGGTATTGTACATTATTCCTGATTTATTCCTGATTTTTCCTTATGTTTGTAGCTAAATTATCATTAGTATCTATGCAGAGGTCAAAAATAAAAAAAAATCTCAGCTACTTTAACAAGATGAATTTCATTGAACTGTGCACGTAAGTTTGAGAGAATGTGTCATTAAGACAAGGTTTTCTTGCTTTACTCGTTAGGTTCTGTCCATCTGTCCTAAGGACATGCGTGCAGACATCTGTGTGCACCTGAACCGCCAGGTTTTCAATGAGCACCCTGCCTTCCGGCTGGCCAGTGACGGCTGTCTGCGCTCTTTGGCGGTAGAGTTCCAGACCACGCACTGCGCTCCAGGAGATCTCATCTTCCATGCAGGGGAGAGTGTGGACACTCTTTGCTTCGTGGTGTCTGGATCGCTGGAGGTTATTCAGGATGATGAGGTTATTGCCATTTTAGGTGAGCTAAATGATTCTATCCACTCTGGAAATAAAAACAACTATTACAATTGTACAATTGTATAGCTAATTTAAAATAAATAAATAAATATATAAAAAGTCATACCTTTCAATTTTACAGCCAAATGATTCAAAAACATCTTCCAGATCAGAAAAAAAAATAAAACGGTTCAATATCAACCAATAAGATTCCATTTACGATGTCGCGTTTTCTTTGGTCAGTCGTTTCAAGCCTTTGCTGATTGGTTGTTGCTGTTTTGACAGCGTTTATGCCAAGAGCAAAAAGAAAGAAATCGAAGAGAAGAGTACTAAGGCATGCGCGAACGCACGGGACAGTCTAAGCACATACACGCTTACTTTAAGCGAAGAGGAGAGATTCGCGATTGTAATGAACACGTTTTAAGTGCAGGCATATTCTCTGAGCGAGCCTCCTGAGGGTCTTGCAGAGTGAACTCTTTAACATCCATTCAGGCCACAGTCCATGTACTCCATGTGTTATATGTAGCATTTGTTGCTCTGTCCACGATGTCTTCTTATCTGCTGTAATGGAACTGTTGGGACCGATTCTCCGTCAATTGATTGTTGAGTCTTTTGTTTCACAGGGATGTTCACTGATAGTTCACACAGTCTCAGTTCAAGCCAGTGGCTGAACTTTTAAGAACAAATACAGACTGCTCATGTAAAAGATGAAACATCTTATTCGAATTTGAGAAAGCAACAACAATCCTGGCAACAACAATCTCCACCCAAAATGCCTCTGCAACAAAGGGACAGTTACTAATGCTGTATTTAACTCTGAGCCTGGAACCAATTCCACTATGAATAATAAAAACAGATGGATATTTTGTTGTGAAGTAGACGTGTGCAAACAGTAACATTATACTGTAAGACATCTCTCTCTCTCTTTGACTGGACTATTTCTTGATCTCTTTATCTCTTGAGACTTGCTGATGTACCGCTGCAGAAAGAATGTGACGTGCTCTTCACTGATGCGTTGTAATAGCAAATGACATGACATTAGACCTTATGAGACACCGTAGAGAGGAAGTTAAGGCCTCTTCTCTCTAATGGGGAATCAGATCAGATGCTCTTTTGTTTTAATGATTATGAAATGAAATAAGATGCGAGTGCTGTGAGTTAATTAGCCCCAAGGCCTTTACTTGAACCCACCCGAGTAAACCTGCTGGGCTCCTAATGATGCCCCTCATCAAAAGAACCGAACACTGGGTACTTTGTACAGATTCTCTCATGAGTGTGTTGTGAGAACTTATAAGATACTTAGGTCCTACTGTAGGAAGATCAGGTCAGTATGTTTGATTCAGAGTAGCTACAAAAAAACCCCAACAAACTTAAATACAAGCCCATACCTAAGACTATCAACATTTACAGTTGCTGTAAAACATATTAAGAAGCTAAACTGTTTTTTTTAACTTTGACAGTAAAAAGAAATGTAGCTGAACAACATGCTTAAGACTAATGTCTGCTTCCAGAGGGGGTACAATGGTGTTATTCAGAGTTGTTTACAGTGTTAAAGAGATGGATTCTCATGCTAAACATGGCCAAAGTTTAAAAAATAATATTTTGGACGAATAATGGAGAATTTATGTGCCGGAAATCTTACATCCGGGTTGGTACAAGTTTTGGCTGGTTTTTTTTTTTTTGTCACAGCTTCCAGATGCTCAGATGCATAAGTTTTGCTTGCTCGTGATTATTTAGCTCCGCCCATACGCCACGCCTCCACCCGCTCGTTTTTTTTACAGAAAGATTCGGTACAGCCTATCATTCTTTTATAAATATAATAACACTAAATACTTTTTTGGAGATATGAAGGATGCAATTCCACTCTATAGGTACTCAAGATTAACATAAGACTGAATGAAACTGAGTGTTTATTGAGTGTTTATAATTCCTCTGTTCTGTCCCAGGTAAGGGCGATGTGTTTGGTGATGTGTTCTGGAAGGAATCCTCACTGGCACATGCTTGTGCTAATGTGAGGGCTCTGACGTACTGTGACCTGCATGTCATCAGGAGGGACGCATTACTCAAAGTGCTGGAGTTCTACACAGCCTTCGCCAACTCCTTCTCCCGAAATCTCTTCCTCACCTGCAACCTCCGCAAGCGGGTAAGAGCCACATACTCACTCTTGTCGTGACCAAATATCACATTATAATTGGAAAAGACTTTGCTGAATCCATTCTGATATTTGAAAAGCCTTGGAGAATAGATTGCAAGCATGATCGCCCACTTTTTCTTCAGTCTTGGTTTAAGAAGACTTTTTTTCCCCCCATTCATTTTCTGCATTGGCATTTAAAAATAAGTGCATAGTGCAGCTATGCGTTGCTTTACATGATGATAAACTGATTTAAAGCAAAAACTACAGTATATGAAAAGCAGAACAATTAAACAACAATCCCACAAATCAATGCGAATAACATATTTGGATAAAAAATTGCTAGGGATTTGCGGCATATTGGTTATCAACATTATTATTGTTATTGATTTTAATTTGATTTTTTTTTTCATCAGTAGCTATTGATCAACACTGGATATTTGATTGTTCATGCTTAGTTCCCCTATTTTTACATTTAGATTACCTTTGCTGTCGTCTAATGCATACAGTTAACATGGCATTGATTCAACAAGGAGCTGAAAGCATTCTTTAGAAATGTTGGCCCATATTGATTGGATAGCATCTTGCAGTTGATGGAGATTTGTGCGATGCACATCCAGGGCACCAAGCTCCCATTCCACCACATCCCAAAGATGCTCTATTGGGTTGAAATCTAGTGACTGTGGGGGCCATTTTAGTTCAGGAGTCATGTTCAAGAAACCAATTTGAAATGATTCGAGCTTTGTGACATGGTGCATTATCCTGCTGGAAGTAGCCATCAGAGGATGGGTACATGGTGGACATAAAGGGATGGACATGGTCAAAAACAATGCTCAGGTTGGCCGTGGCATTTAAACAATGCCCAATTGGCACCAAGGGGCCTAAAGTGTGCCAAGAAAACATCCCCCACACCAGTACACCACCACCACCAGCCTGCACAGTGGTAACAAGGCATGATGGATCCATGTTCTCATTCTGTTTATCCCAAATTCTGACTTGACCATCTGAATGTCTCAACAGAAGTCGAGACTCATCAGACCAGGCAACATTTTTCCAGTCTTCTTGGTGAGCTCTTGCAAATTGTAGCCTCTTTTCTCTATTTGTAGTGGAGATGAGTGGTACCCGTTGGGGTCTTGGGCTGTTGTAGCCCATCCGCCTCAAGGTTGTGCGTGTTGTGGCTTCACAAATGCTTTGCTGCATACCTCGGTTGTAACGAGTGGTTATTGCAGTCAAGTTGATCTTCTATCAGCTTGAATCAGTCGGCCCATTCTCCTCGGACCTCTAGCAGTAAAAATCCCAGTAACTGAGCAGATTGTTAAATACTCAGACCAGGACTGGAACCAACAACCATGCCATGTACAAAATTGCTTAAATAGCCTTTTTCTTTCCCATTCTGACATTCAGTTTGGAGTTCAGGAGATTGTCTTGACCAGGACCACACCCCTAAATGCATTGAAGCAACTGCCATGTGATTGGTTGATTAGTTAATTACATTAATGGGAAATTGAATTGTGTGTGCGTGTGTTTATATATATATATATAATTTATTATCTATTTATTTTTTCCCATGTCGTATCAATCAGTTTATTTGTGTCAGAGACTCAGGCACATCCTTGTGCACTTTGACCTGAATGTGTGGTGTGCAGTCCTGCTGTGTGCCGTCTTGGCATGAGTTCAGACCTCTTTTGTGGCTTTCAGACCTGACCTCACATTCCTTAGATACATAAATGATTCATTCTGACAGACCGCCCATGGAGAACTTTGGATTTCTTGACGAAAGAAAGACCCTGTGCACTCACAGCACAATTAGGAGACCTCAGCTGTGCATTTTACTGCCATTGAGTTACATAATTAGTGAGCATTGTGTAAAGCTATATTTAGATGCAAAGATTTCCTCTGTTGCTATATCTAAACTCTATCATTGAGGAAACGCTGCCCTGAAATTAGGTGTGTTAATGTCATCTTTAAATAATGAGGGAGGAGATCTTGCATCCTCCCAAGTAAACAAGTTAAATTGTTAAATTCTTTCATAGAGCTGCTGGACTTCTTGGACACAGTCAGGAATCACTGAGCCATGATAGTAATTTATTTCCTCTGGCCACAGCAAAAGAGGACCTGTATAATGAGAGGATACTTTGCTAAGGGCACCAATTAATTGATTTATAGGTTTATGGTTCTTCAAGGACTCTGAGTAACTTTGAGTTCATGAATTTTGCATGCGGTTCATTGCGTGCAGTTGGAGCTTGGCATACATCTTTCATTAGTAGAGACAATATGGTTTATTTGAAAATTCTTGTTGAAATTTTATTTTTGTTGTAGTGTCCTACATTCTGTGACTTTTCTGATGGGTTTTACTGTTGATTATTATTTGAATGTGCTAACTTAGGCTTACCACAGAGGTTACAGCAAGCAGATAACCATCAATTATACTGACCAGGATGAGGTGAAAATAGTGTGAAGCGTTTTAAGGGCAGAGCGTTGGTTTCTTTGTCAGTGGAGTGACAGAGGCCGTCCCATTGCCCCGCTGTGCTCAGTCGACTGGTTAACGCTGCTGATGGGCTGGCTTTACTGAAGAGGAGGAGAACCCCCCCCCACCCCCACCCCCACAGTGCACCCTCTGAATAAAGCATGAGTCAAATCAACGGGAATACACGCACACACATCGACTCACACACACCACACACATTTATCATGCATTATAAAAAGAAGTCCTACCAATATTATGAAGATAATGTCATTGTATCTATACCCTACACCCAACATGACCAATGTTGTTCACATTCGGTTGGTATTAGTCAAATTTCGATTTGAATTACTAAAATGAGAAGACTAATGCCGGGTTCAGACTACATAATATTTTAATGTGTTCCGAAAGTCACTGTGTGAGATTATGCAATTTTGACTCCTCAATTCTTGTCTTGTTGTGGACAAGAAAGATGTCAGATTACATATTGCTTCCTGACCAATCATCGCTTTCTGTCTTAATGGCGTTCGTGAAGGCGAAAGGGGTCGGAAACTTTGTTAAAGTAAGTTGTCATTGCACCGGACTATTTTAATTATATTTTAAATACTGAATGAAATAAATTTGAACAAATTCAAACAAATTTAAACAAAAGATGAAGTCTCTTATGCTCACCAAGGCTGCATTTATTAGATGAAAAATATTCTCATTCAAAAAACATTATCTTTCAATATAGATTAAAATGAAATTTATTCCTGAGATGGTAAAGCTGGATTTAACAAGCATTAAATTAAACCATTAAACAATAAAGTGTAATCAGATATTAAGCAGACAGTCTACTAAAACTCTAATGACTGCTAGTTGACATGTAGTTGCAAAGTTACTACAAAGTAACAGAATGTTGAAAAGGGACCATCAAAATAAAGAGTACAAATCATACTGACCCCAAACTTTTGAACAGTAGAATGTGTTTATTTCTCTTACCTCGTCCTCCACCATCTTGGACATTTTTTTTCACTGAGCTCATCATAATGGATTCTGGGACTTTAAGAAAGACAGATGTGATAATGCTAGTATTTGACGTAAAAGTGTCTTGAGGCAGCATAATTATAAAAATTAAAGATTCACAGCCGAAGTTCTCGTACTTTCTTTAAACGCTTTCTCATCTATCCTTCAGACTCCCTCATTATCTCCACTGGTCAATGTCTGGACGACTCACCGAGGTTCCGATTGGAAGGAAAAAAGCTCAGTGAAAGCCCTGTAAATATCTCTGAAAGGAAAGGTCACTCAAAAAAAAAAAAAAAAAAAAAAGCTGCAGAGCCCCAGGCCTGTGGTCAGTAGTGAGTTAGAGAGTGAATATTACCCTGGCTCAACATCCTCTCATGGATTAGATGTGTGGTATGATTGGCCGGTAAAGGACTGTTCCTGTGAACCTTCTTTTTTCTTTTTTTTTCTTTCACACATACTCCGTTTGCAGTGCGTATGCGGTGCGTATTTTTTTCCGTACCCATGTGTACAGGTTAGAGCTTTCACACTGCACGTGGATGCTGTCCGTCGATCCGTTCCAGTTGCGGTGCGTATACAGCCGAGTCTATTTTTGCTGTACTGCAAATGCTGAATAAAAGTGACAGCACTCAGTTCGTGGTCAAAATGGTCAAAGACAGCTTTGTGTAACATACAGTTCAAAAGTAAATGCCTGAGAGTATCTATCCCGTTCCGAGGCCACATGTTCTCTAGACAATCCCTTTGCTAGATCAGCAGACAATCCTAACCAATCTCAAACGAATACTTCACCCTCACCCGCTATGCTCACAACTGTTTGTCTTTGGCTGCTGATTAGTGTCAGATCGGAGTCTTTTTTGCCCAAGCTGATTCATCTCAGCAGCAAACGTAAAGAGGAAACCGAATCCTCCACACCTGCCACGCTTTCCTCCTAACAAGATTTACAAGGCCTTTGAAAAGCTGCAAACCCCTGCCAATAAGGTGGGCGAAGCAACTTTATCATCCCCTCCATTACCAACAGGACAGGCGGAGAGATGCTCTCTCAGCAACAAGAGAAAGATTCACACAAAAATCATCAGTAAAGAGTGTGTCCACACATAACAGTTCATTTGTTTGGTGCAGTGACCGGTGTGGCTATTTGTATCTGTCTCCCAGTAAAACCTTTTCAAAAACTATAACGTTTGTATAGTGCATTACACAACGCATGAATAGTGCAAACACAACATGTGTTTTCAAATAAATAAATCAAGTCAATTATTGTAGAATAGGAAAATATGAAGAAATCTGCTATTAAAGGTACAATATGCAGGAATTTTCGCCACCAGAGGTCGCTAACCTCTTACAATAACAAAGCCGTATAACGATGACGTATTCCGCATTAAGCGTAAGTATGGATCTTGTCCTCAAGCTGATGGATCTTTTATGGATTAATATGAATATGTTGATGTTTTGAAAATGTTTGTGGTATGAAGCAGGGCGCAATTTCTAGACGTATACTAGCGCCACACGCAACGCGAGTCCTGCGGATATAAAGGACATTTGATTCTATCGAACTAGACACAAGTGCTGAATTAATACTCACACTCGTCAGTTTATTAGACGAATTAAACTTGAGGGAACGCAGCGCTGTTTCACTTGCTCTAACAGTTACAATGTCACACTAAACGGCATTTGAGTGTGTTCAATGTTGTTAGTTAGGTTGTTGAGACTAGCAATGAGTTAGATCATCATTAGAATAACATAAAGATCATATTCTAACATTTCATCATGTTGAACTATATAACATTGATTAGTTTTATGTACATTTGTTCACCTGTCTAATAAACATGCAACATTCGCGTCTCTGTCAAGTCGAAGTTATTCGCGGACGTGGAGCTCTCGGCATCTCAAAAGATGTTTATCTTCGTTTTAGTCCTCTTTTTGTCTGCTTGCCATGGTCCACAATGTTTGAACAAAACAACAACAGCGTGAGCATACCGCTAGGCGTAACGGCAATAACTCGGTTGTCAATGTCTGTCGCCATGGTTACTATAGCAGGCTAACACGGATATGACGCCATTGACTGGCGACTCTTCACCCCTGCTCACATGCCCCGTTTTCCTTGGTTAAAATCGCAATTTTCTCACGATTTACAAATAGTTTGAAACATTTGGGACATTGTATGTAATCAACAAAACAAAATATATAACATTGGCCTAGTGGGTTTTGAATATTTTACTGCAAAAATCCTGCATATTGTACCTTTTAAGCTGCAGTCTGATTTTAGTACATAAGGTTGTGTGTCTGTGTGCATACATGGGCGTCTAAAAACTTGAAACAGAGAACATTGAAATATTAGATCATTTTGAGAGATGATGTGGAAGAAAAGTGCTCAGTTGTCTCCGAAGAGGCAAGACACATTTTTTCCATTTTTCTTTGGTAAATAATGAATAGAAACAATTAAAGCTGCTCTGTCTTTCTGCCAGAGGGCACAGCATCAGCAGTATGATCTATCTGTACAGATGTTTCCTAGAAGCTAGGCAGGACCCAAAACAAGTAGATCACTATAATGTTTTATAGCCACTGTGGACATTATTGATAAAAATAGTAACTCTAATGGGCCATAAGGCTTCTACAGAATTACTTAAGGGATAGATCTGAACTTCAAAGGCCTATTGCAGAACTTCCTATTGCAGTGGAAGAGTTCCTTTCTTAAATTAAACCAAGTGAATTTTGCACCCAAAAAATGTATATGCGTTTTATTTCTTTGTTGTCGAGAGGTAATATCGAACTTGAGATTTGAATGAATAATATAATAACTAATTTTAGTCAACTCTTGATTGATTTTTCTTCTTTGTTAGTGTCTTGAGATTTATTCCACTAGATTGTCATTAAATCTGCTGATCCGGAAATTATCCTTTAGGCTTCGCAGTATCTGTTGAAGTAGGCTGGCAGGTCTGTAGGCAGAGACATGAATTAATTAAATGCAGCCTTTTGGGTCTGAGAGTGAAGGCCAAGATAGGTATTGATCCCCAAACAGAGACTCTAATTTTATGGCTTGCAAAATGGCACCAGCTCTCTGTAGCCATTGTATTTTTGACAGGAAGCATTATAGGTGAGTGAAAAGAGGCACTTGAATGTCTTAATGCAGAGAAATGGGCAAGATTGTCTGAGAGGGACTATCATAATCCTGACTGTATAGTGGGCAATAATCTGCTGATTGGCCGGCAGTGATTGGAAAATGCTGAGCGGGGTGTTCCCGGGCTGGTGATGCCTCAGCATTGGGAATGGGGGTGGAGTGGACCCAATCTTTGGCAGATCTTCAGCATCCCGCTAGACTTAAAGTAGCAAAGCGGAGGAGTGTTGAATGGGAGGGGGGCTGCGAAGGAAGGATAAAGGCTTGCCAGATCCCATTAATCTACAATGTTGGATTTTGCTGTGTTGGAAGACTCAGTGCTCTTTTGCTTCAATTCCCTGAGCCTTTTTGCCGTTACACCCCTTTGCACTGCAGAAAATCATCTGAATCTTTCAAAACTCATGGGCATATTTTCTTAACATTTCAAATGTCCTACAGTGATTGTCGCTATAGTTTCACACCCAAACATAACTATAGCACTAACAACAATAAAAACAAGTCTCTTCGGGTCTCGGGTTTTTGTTTTCTTTTCTTTTTTTTGGTTTATTTGCCCCTTTATTTATTTACATCCTATGGCTTATTTTCAGATAAGCAATCATCATAGACTTTTTGCATTAAGCCGAACTGCTGTCATATCTCAAAATTTAGTTCCAGTCCTGCTCTAACGGACATTCCTGTCATTTCGAGTGAGCTTAAATACTTAGTTTGTGTTTGCTTGAACTTGGAGGATACTTCTGCAGCTAGACAGATTTCCATACTGTAAATGCAAACAGAAATAAGCTCAAACAATCCCAAATGCATCTTTTGGTTTTTAGACTTTTTTTGGATATCATCTTATTTCATAAGCCACGTTTCCACCGCAGGAACTTTCCCCAGGAACTATAGGGAATTTGGGGTGGTACTCTGTGTGTTTCCCTGCTCACGCGATAGTACTTTTTCAAAGTTTAGGAAGGGTGGGACTTGGGCACTGAACATGCTGATTGGTTGAGTTCATGCAGCATTTTATTTCAATCATTTTAAAAGTCTGTTTCGGTGCGTGTAGTAAGAGATATTTGCTATTCGAATCAACAATGGAGTTTAAAAAATATGGCCTATGGGCCGATAACAAGGTTCAGGCTTTATTAAGCTTATATGTGGAGGACAAAATCCAGCGGGAACTGGAAAGTCATGCACAGTTTTATTACAAATATATTACAAATTAGCACACCACGCTAATTTGCCTAATCTTCATGGTACTTTAGACCGGGATGGAAACGCAGAAAGCAACTGGTTTGGGTGAAAAAACGTTCCTGGGACAAATTGTTCTGGGTAATTTCGGTGGAAACTCAGCTATAATCAAGACCAGTGGAGTATTGAGGAATGTTTTTTTTTATTTATTTTTTTTTATCTTGTTTAGTTTAAGTCACTGTAAATGGCCTTTTTCTGCTTTTGCCGTATTCACATTTCAGTGGAACTGTTTAGAAGTTTTGATTAAATGAAAATCAGAATTAGCAAGTTACTATATAGTTGCATTTTGGTCATGGTATATTTAGATTAGGTTAAGCTTTAAACCACTTGCCTAGATTGGCATTCCAGTCCACAGATGATTTATCTAATAGGTGGATTTTAACAAAACTAAAGCTAGAACAGGTGTACGAAATATCATGGAGACTGTAAGGCTTTCAACAGCTGCTGTTACTACACCTCAGCAGGGCTAATGTGAGTAATTTGAATAATTTCAAACCATGCACAGAAATAAATCCTGTGACTTGATTATCATGTAATATACAAAAAAAGGTCTCTGCACCTTGGTATAATATGATGCATGACCTTTTCAAACTGTGTCACAATGCAAACCAGAACCAGGGGGAATATTTTAATAATTCTCCAGCATAGAAGTGTCAACAGTCATGCTGTGCATTTGACTTTTTTCATTATTATTATTAATTTTCCATAGCTGTCTCAATATAGAATGATAAACATCAAACCAGTAAAGGATAATTTAGCTAGCCTACATATGAAATATAAATTACACTTACAGTACATGTGAACTGCACACAGGCACACAGATATAAATTTATCATCAATAACCAATTTAAATAAAATTAAATATTTTAAATCTAATCAGTATAGCAAAACAACTTTAAAAAGAAGATATATTTAGTTTACCTTAATGCATATCGATTTATTCTGTAAGAACGAAAAGGTATCCATAAAAATACTATAGCCTGAATGAAACTAAATCTTTGTACTTTAAGGCCTTTTCTCATAATCTACCTCATCTCCAAGGATAAGGCAGGGAGGCTTAACTGTCACCGTTCCTGCTGTCTGTCACTGTCAGAGCATGTTATGTCATGACTGATGAAAGTGTCTCATTCCCTTCATGTATTTATTGTCATGAGATTTTTTTTCTTTGGAAAAGGGGCCCCTTTTTGTTGTTTAACTAAATGTATTTATTAAAGAAATTTTTATATTTGTGAGTTTAACTTATAAGACAGCATATTGCCTGAATAGGTCTATACGAACTAACTGAAGGCCTGTCTTTCATGACTATACTTTTAAAATCTCTGTCATGTTTAAAGCCATGCAAAACATATATTTATGGCATCTAATTGAATACTCTCCCCTTGTATTACTCTCCGCATTTTATTTAGTACTTAAGTAAAGTTCAAGTATACATTTAAAGTCCCCATGAGGTAAAAATCAAGCTTTTAATATGCCTATGTGATGTTTTTAACATGCTTTAAAACAAGCCATGTATAAATGCATTAGCCAGCACCATTGCTGAGTATTTTCTCTTTAAAACGGCAGTGAACTAAAGATGTCTCAAAAATGCAGTTTGAAATTGCTGAAATCAAGTTTCTGACATCACAAACTACCTTGTAACCAAACAGGTTAATATGTGATCATCAATGAGTGGAACTCTGAACTGGTGCGAGTGAGTGATTTGGGGATAATTTGCATATCCATAGATCAGCGTATACTAAAGTTGTATTCAAGCTATTTTTAGGCATGAAGATTTTTTTTTTGGAAAAAAAAACGTTTAAATGGTGATCAAAGATGAGTTTTAAGAGATACAGTTTTTGAGGGACATTAAGTATACTTTATGTAGTAAATACTACTATCAATGTACTAGTAGTATAATTGTAAGTGTACTGTTTCAGTACTACCTGGGTAGTATTTACCCACTTTTAGTGTATAAAACTAAAAGGAACCATAATGTACTTTTGAGTACGTAGTTAACAACTTAAGTTCTTCATTTGTACTGCAACTACAAGTGAACTTAGTAATACTGATAGTTTACTCACATTTTTTTGCACATTTAGCAAACATTTTTTTAGTTTATGGGGTTTGAAGTACTCTCAATAGGTAAATCTGGAGTAAATCTGCATAGAAACTAATATTAATAGAATGTTAACTAATGTAGTTAACTAGACTTTAAAAAATTGAACCTTATTGTAAATTGTTTCCAGTTTATGTTTCTTGAGTTCAGTGTTGGACAGATTAGAGTCTTTAACCATTCATTAAATTGAATCAGTTCAAAGGAGTCATGTAGTTCGCGAATCGGATGAGTCATTAACGGACCACAGTATACACCCTGTGTGATCCAGGCAGTTTAGGACATCTTACAAGATTTGTCTCAACACAGAAAACATTTCATCACTAGATAGATTTTTTTTTTTTCATTGAAAGTGTGGTTTATGTCATCTGAATGTGGAAAGCTTTTCAGAGAAGATAAAGGCAATGCTATTTTAGCACATTTCACAACCAGTATGGTTCAGAAAAAAAAAACAACAACTTTAGTCTTCCGACCTTTTACCATCGTGTATTCTCAAACATATTCAGTCAACTCAATTCATTAATATGCGCGAGGGAGGGAGAGAGAGTGTAAAAAAATCTCCATATTGGACGAATATCAGCGGCCAATACCACTACCGAGTCCTCATCCTTTGAAAGTTGATCCAAAGTGGATTAGCGTCTTCTTGACACATCAAGGAGCACAAATCAAACTCTTCCAACCCTCATCTACAAGTTTGAGGGTCAAAGTAGACACTGTTCGTGGGTTGTTTTCTGTTGTTTTTTAGATGACAATAACTTCATTTTTCATGCAATTTGATCTCTAAAACTCTGCAGACCTTTTTACATTTACAAATAGCTATTGGAGACATAACACAATCAGAGATATATTTTAAAAAATGCTTTATAATGACAGGTAATGGAGGATGAGATTTTGAAGCCCATAAAAATGTGCAAAACACACTTCTGTAAAACACAAAAGAATATATTTCAAAGATTTTTTTTTTCATTCAATGAAAGTCGATTTGGTCCAAAACAACAGACAGTAAGACCCCATTAATTTCCAATGTATTGACACAACACAATAAATCTATTTTCTTAGTTTCCCTGTTTAACAAGTTTGAATTGCAGACAAATTCATCTGCCATTGATTGGCCAAACAGATACCCCCGCCCCCAGACTTATGCCATTGGTTGAGCTGCTGTTGCTGTGTGGGGCTGATGTTATCTCTGGAAATCTAGAAGAAATGCTGTGTAGATTTGTCCCTGATACTCTTACTGTGACAGATCCCTTGAATTGCAGGCTGGAGAGTTTTTGGTGTTCAGACATGCAGCAACACTACTTTAATACTACAGCTCATTAGTTTGAGTTTCTGTCCAGAAATGAACTCACAGCTGTGTTAAATAAAACAAGATTGGCCTGGCATGCCTGTGTAATTATTCCAATTACGCAATCCGTCTTTGTTGGAAGAGAAAAAAAAAGTCACTTCACACAGGTGAAGAATGTTAGAATAATAACGCGGCTCCAGAGAGTGTAAATGAAATATTGGATTCTTCATTTAAATTCCCCATGGATGCTAAGAGATCATTATAAATCCCTAATCAGTTACCCTCTGTAGCACAGATGCAGGCTGTTGACACGTGTTTTTTTTTCTTTCTTTCTGTCTCTGCTTTTATTCAGCAGATAGCTTGAGCGTTGTAATAATTGTTATTATCCAATAAGCTGCACAAAGGGAATAATTAAGCAGCATGCATAGCCGAGGCCAAAGAGTAAATTCTTTATATTCTAGCATAATGGCACTCCTCATAATTCACAGGTTGGTTTTTTTTTCTTCCTTCTTTTTTCATCTGCACATCACATCGCATTCATATATCATACACATCACTTTCATTGCATTTTCATATTTATAGTACATAACATAGTAATATAGTACTCGTATGTGATGGTATTAAATGGTGGACAGGGATGATTTAGTTTTATTAAGCAGCTAATCAACCCTAGGTTATGGGTTGTTTTAAAAGTTTTCTCAGATACACATGTGGCTGTTTTAAACTTGAGATGCATTATCAGTATCATACCGGTTAATGGCAATAGCTATTATATATTGTTTTAATTGACTGGTATCAGTTGATAATGAATATTTAATTGTTCATGCTCATTTTCCCTCATTTTAGATTACTTTTGTTGTCATCTACGCATTTAAAGTTGATCTTTAAAAACACTCATTCATAAAAACACTGTTAAATGTAATCTATGTATTTTTCATACTGTATATAATAATGTTATGATGCTACTTTTTGAATTTTATATTTATTTAGACAAAATAGCATTGAATTTTAATATTGACCATTATTGGACAATCAGTTGTGACATTAAAAAAAAAATAATTAATGGCTTTTCAGTACTGGCCAAACTTTTATTATCAGTGCAACCCAAATTTGAATTTCTGAATAGTGACTATACATTTGTTAACTTCAGAATGCAAATTAGATGTCACAACTGTTAATAGCAGTTATGTGATGATTTTTGTTTCCAACAAAACATAATTAGCACCCATCACTACACACACCTCTGTTTCTTTTGTCGCATTCTCATTCTGCACCCTAGCGCTTATTTTGTATTTGGCTACACAGCGACATAGCCCACTCTCACTTTTTTTTCTAGTTTACTCCATCACTCCCATCTCATTCTGCTCGTACTAAGCGACATTTAAATAATATGAAGAGGCAGAAGGGGGCTGGATTCATTATTTACCAGAGTCCTCCTGGGAGATGAGAAGTGACATGCGCCGCAGCACTTCAGGGTGCCGAAAGACTGCACAGGGATAACTAAAGGGCACGTGACACGCTCTGTTCTATTTTTAACTCTACAGACCAATGCTTGCCCCTGAGGAATTTTTTTTAAGTCAGCACGGTCGCTGTTATGTTATCGCACGCGACAGTGATAGTGATAAAAAAAAGAATGTAGTAATTTTTGGAGTAATTGGAGTTTTTTTTTTTACTATAATGTGTAAGTGATATGAAGATTAGACCTCTCTGTAGAGTTTCACACAAAATAAAATGCGTTATTCCAGGCTGGTCTGTGATGAAATCCCATTAAAACTAACAAGTAGTGTGGCCACATGACCTCCTCAGTATGTCAGGTGAGGTGGGGCTGTACAGACCTCCCTAGGGTCCTCAGCTAGGGGGCTTGGGTGGCTAATTAGCACTCTCTAATTAAAACGTACGCGATCAAAGGTAGTGCCATGAGTATGCACACAGCTGAAAGAGAAGTGATGAGGAGGGAAGTAAGAGAAGCTGGCGGTCTGTTTCTGCGAGATGCCATGTTACTGCTGGGTGAAAGCTCTGAAACAGTGTTGAGGTATTGGTGGTTTAAATACTAAAACGACAGCATGTCAATGGCACTTGACCACATTGATGAAGCCAATCAATACTGTCAAATGCTCAGAGATAAAAAGTAAAAGATGCCTGACATATGACAAAATACATAATGCTGAGCATCCGAGGACATTCAGCATTACGGGATGATCTGGCTACAAATTGCGCCGAGCCTCTTGAGACATTACTTTATACTCAGGCCAAGATAGACACCTAAACATGTGCTATAACAATGGGAATTTGCATTAATCACAGTCTCCAGAGTCTCCAGAGTTTACAGCTTTTGAGGGCAGGATGTCATTTGCATGAAAGACCCACCTTTCTCTGTAAGTAAGATATCTCTAAACTCTTTAAAACTGTATTACTTTTTGGTTTACTTCTTTGAAGATGAGACCTATTCCTTCTTATGTTCATATTATCTGTAGTGCCTCTTTAGAGCTTGAATCAAGTCTTTTTTTAATTCATTCAGTGCCGACAAGGATTCCAATCATACAGATTTCTTACATATCATTGTGTCTCCACAGATTGTTTTTCGCAAAATTATCGATGTGAAGAAAGAGGAAGAGGAGAGGAGACACCAGAAAAACGAGGTGACCCTGTCAATCCCCGTGGACCATCCTGTCCGCAAACTTTTCCAAAAGTTTAAGCAGCAGAAGGAGATGCGTACGCAAGGTTCATCCCAGCATGACCTGGAGAGGACCCAATTTCAGGTGGAACATCACCTCCATCCACTGTCCCACCAGTTTCATCAGCAGCAATATCAGCCTCAGCACCAGGGCCACCATCCACTTCAACACCAACATGTGACCACCATGCAAAACGGGACCCCTGGCTCAGGAAACGGGAACGGTGGTTCTAGTGTTGTAACAGTCTCGCAGATAACCCCGATACAGAATGCCCTAGCCTACGTTCAGACCGAGGAACCCAACAGCGAAAGCCATGAGGCTATGGAGCTCAAGCCCAGCTTTGGCATAGAGGACTCGAATTGTCTAAAAGTAACAAGTCCCGTGAGACCCAGAGGAGGAAGGGGACGAGGCTGGATGCGTTTCCATAACATTGCATCAGGATCATCTCCCATGCTTCCGCTGGAACTAGAGAAGCAGCCACAGCAGAAGGAAGAGGAGTGGGGGGATGTGTCCCAGCCCCTGAATGTGATCTCAGACAATGGGAAGAGCAAGGAAGCAGAGGGTGGGGGATCTAACGAAAGGGGTACAGGTGGAAACGGTAACAGTAGTGATGAGACTGATGAGAATACTGCCCTACACAAGACTGATTCTTGCG
The DNA here is from genome assembly GCA_038021265.1 of Cyprinella venusta. NCBI lineage: Eukaryota > Metazoa > Chordata > Actinopteri > Cypriniformes > Leuciscidae > Cyprinella > Cyprinella venusta. The sequence goes on along the minus strand of CM075876.1, from coordinate 17,012,967 downwards.
ACAGTGGAATAACAAAGAGTGACTTGCGTATTGACCGGGTAGGGGATTTACGGAGCCCGTACGACAGGGCCTCGATAGAAAGGAGCCCATATGATCAGCCTAGTCCCGGAGTGGGTGACGCGACCCTACAGGGGATTCAATTTCAGCCTGTCTCTGAGCAGGCAGTGCTTCAAAACAGCCTGTATGAGGCAAAGCAGGAACTAAAAGGAGACATACAGACGTTAAATAACCGACTAGCAGCTCTGGAGGACCAGGTGGGGGAGATTTTGAGACTTTTGTCAGAGAAGAGAAAACCTTCCCCAACTCCTCAGACCTCCTCGCCAAAAACTACACATCAGTGCCAGGACATCTTTGCCCTTTCTCAGCCTGTCACTCCAGAGACAGAGGGGGACGATGGACCCCTTTGAATAGGCGAAATATATTTAGATATTGATATGCTGTTTTTATTTATCGTTTCCTTCCTCTCACTCAGGAAGGAAAGGTGAATACTGATGATTAGGGGAAGGATCCTTGCTGTTGTAAATATATACTTGCATGTCCAGCTGGAATCTGGCCTGCCAATGAACTTTTCTCTATGGATAGTAGTTGCTTGTAAACGTATGGAATCGGTTGCATGCGGAGATGATTTTATTCTGGCATTGCACACGGAATCTTCTAACCAGGTGATATTTCAGGGCATTTTCTGTTTGAGTGATGGCTTGGTGCCCCAGATGTGGGATCTTGGGTTGCTGTAACGCAGAATCAGGCTTGGTCAATACCTCCATCGGCCATTCTTTATAGTGAAATGGATATTAATAGCTACAGTCATTTAAATGAATGGCTTGCCCCCAAAAAAGAAAGTTTTGCCATCATTTATTCACCCTCATGTCACGCCAAAGCAACTGTGTGACTACTTGGTACTTTCAAAGCAAAGAATGTGTAGTGATCCAAAATGAATTTACTTTCAATTAGGGGTGGGAATCTTTAGGCACCTCACAATTCGATCCGATTCCAAAACGACTTTTAATCTCAAATTATTTGTGTATTTTTATTGAATTACTTGCATAAAAATAAGTACTTTTAAAAACAATAAAAATGTAAGTAAAACAGTTGTATCTTCCACTGACTAAATATAGCTTTAAAACATACAAGCAAATCGTAAATAATAAAGAGGAATGAACCATATTACAATAAATGATGTGCTTAAGTATCTGAATGTTTTTCAGTCAAGAGCAGTGATTTTTCTCTTTTTCTCTCAGCTTTACTGCTGTTTGATTATTACTGAGGACATAGGCTGCATTCACACAAATGCTCAGATCTATTTTTGACATATCAGATGTTTTGTCCTGGCTGTTTAAGACATAACTGACCGTGTTTTGCATTAATTCCGTGTCATAAAAACAGTTTGAGATGCAAAAGCATTTAACCACATACTTGACAGTCGCACACAACCGCTTTCCAAAAGCGCTCCTCACAAGGCCCACATAAGCATTTGAAAGCAGACATCTGCCATTGAGTTAGTTTTGTGTATTGAATATATAGGCCAATTGCATTTCTTACGATAGACTTTCAGTGTATGGACAAGAAAAAGAAAAACACCAAGGCCTTTTTTTTAAGATTGCGTGAATGACATAAGAAAGTCATACAGATTTGAAATGACATCAGGGTGAGTAAATGATGACAGAACTTTCTTTTTTAGGTGAACTATCACTGATTCCTCAAATGATTGGAAGTTTGTGAAATTGTTTGCCTAGATGATTTCTTGGATGTGATTAAGTAGATAATCCAGTAACTAAACTCACTTTTGATATGCGAAACCCATTTCATTACCACCGTTGTTTCAAATTCCGTTATCATTATTGCCTTGTATTTATTTTGTGGAATTTTATGATAGATAAGAGAGAAATGACTTAGCCCAATTTTTGGGGAGCTGTTTTACATGTTTTAGAGAGATATATCTGCATGCTGGATGGATTTAGCTCTGGCATGGTAGGACTAGGGACTAATTGTTTTTTCCCGTATCAATTATGCAAACATACAAAGTGCAAGTCACAAAGGGGGAGGGGAGGGGGGGTGGGGGTGGGGGGGTGGGGGGGGGCTCTGCATTTTGAGAAAGCATGAACACATTCAGGTCATTTGGAAATTATACAAGCATGCACTGAATTCTTTGCATGACATCAACATTGTGTTTCATATAAAAGGTCATGGATCCCTGGTATTTTTTTTCCCAATATAAAATACCCACTGTTAATTTCAGTCCAGATGCATATTTTAAAACCTTCACATTTAATCCACTACCCAAACTAAACTGAACTGCCTACTTTCAAAAGACTTATCATTCGGTTCTTTCAAAAACAACACCTTAGTTGTTTTTGAGAGAACCTAATGGTTGGTCATTTGAAAGTGCTGTGGGGAACTTCCTTATTATGTTATTATATCCACAGGCGGTGACTCACTGCATATCAGCATAAAGGGTGCTTTAGAGGGTTTATAACATAATGACTAATGCTCCTTCACCTCTTATTTCCCATCAGTTCTATTGTAATGTTATTAGTCTTTCTGGTGATGCTCATACCAACACAAGGGATGCTCAGTTGTGAATGGGGTTCAGAAGAGAGACTATTAAGATTAATACTACACCAACAGGAGTGTAGTTGTATTAATTCAACTTTTAATGCCTATAGATCCTTTACAATGAAAATGTTCCGTCCACAAACAAGCAACAGTTCTTCAGTGGTGTTTCAAAGCAATAGCCATTATTGCATATCCCTCTACTTATTCCCTAATGTGGTTCTGTCTTTGATAAACACATGTTTATCACTGTAAGTGCTCTGATAATAATAATAGTTCACTGCTATTGTTTAATCATCATTTCAGAAGTTAAGTTCATGGGGACCAAAGACATTAGAACTTTTGTACTAATAACATTACATCAGTGTCCTGCTCAAATTCCTAATCCCATTATTACCTGTCACCAGTGGATGGTGATAAAAGCCTCATATGTTATACTAATATGTAAATGACATCACTGTTTTGCAACTTAAGCCTTGTTCACACTACATGACTTTAAAACGTCGGGCTGAACTGTGCGGTTCACACTACATGACTTGCTCTCTGTGAAATCAGGAGTGTTCAAGTTGTTGAGCTGTTCACACCACACGACACATTGATCCGCAACAGGAGGTAACGCACTACACGAGTTGCAACAACTCTGTCACCCAACGATTCTTTCTTGTCCACAAACCACGTTTTGTCACGAAAATTCACGTGATAATGCGAACCGACGCAAAACAGCAAGAACACAACACACGAATATGGACGTCATACAGAAACGAGTGCTACAAACTGTTTGCGCAATTATTTGCTCTGAGAAAAAAATGCAAAAAAAAAAAAAAAGATTTACCCGTTGACCTCAACCCATGCCTTGCTCTGATTGGCTGTAGCTCATGACATCACATGGATATCTAGCATGCTAGATATTTTTCTGTCATACTAACAGATTGGCGAGCATTCATCGCCCGCTAATCCTACGCGATTTGCACGCGATAACACCCAGACCTGTCGGCAAGCTCAACGATTTGAAAATCGGGCTTAAAATTATGTAGTGTGAACTAGGCTTTAGGCCAAATAAACATTTAAAAGATGACAGATCATTTATTGGCTGTAGTATTTCTAAACCCCATTTTAATATCGTTTTTGTTTTACAATCTAAAAACTTTTAGGATAGTTCACAACAATAATAACAACAAAATTCTATCATAATTTTATCACCATTTAATTTCAAACCATGCATGACATTTTTTCCTCAGAGTATAACGAGAAAAATGAGAAATGTCGATGTACTGGTCAATTCGACTTTTTTTTTTTTTTTTTTTTTTGCTTGGATTCCCATTAATTTAAATGTGGGAAAGATGGGCTAGTACATTCTTTAACATATCACCTTTTGTCATATTAGTAACATAAGGTTTGTCAAATGAAGTTTTTATGATATGAGAGTGAGTAAATGGTGGCAGAATTTTAATCTTCGGGTGAACTTTTGAAGCATGAAAATATTAATAACAATCACACCTTGTCTACATCGGACTTGAGGCTGTCTAAAATGGACGTAACAAAGCGACCACTGCGATTGTTCTTCATATCAGAAGTAGCGCAAGCGGCTGGTTACATCAGCAAAAGAATGGCGGGTCAGTTTACTGACGAAGATCTGCCGTATTGCGTCACGCCAAATCCAGTGTAGACAGCATCACTGATTATAATGGGTTCTATTAGCTTTTGGCGTGCCGTATGTCTGGTGTAGACTTGGTGTAAAAATATCTTCTAATAATATCTCACACTTTGATCTGCATCATAAAACATAAAACACCCTTGATTATGCTTTTTTCATTCACTGGTTTCATGCTTTGAGATTTCAGTGTCCTGTGCTCCTTCATTCTGTTTGAGTTATTTTTCCTGTCATTCAGCCCAGCAGAGAGGAGCACAGACAGTGAAAGGATTATTCTTTGAGTCTCCCATGAAATTGAAGAGATGGATATAATAGATGCTAAAAGCTGTAATAGTGTGGCAGATGACGCGGGTCTCTGTAATCGAATGGAGCTGGCTCGCTGCGTGAATCCCAGGGTGCCTGTTCCGAGGATTACACACAGTTTTCAGAAAATTATGAGGGTATTCAACTCCGCTGGGTATTGAAACTTTTTGGAGTGGGGTGGGTTTGGAATGACGTGCCCGGTCCTTACACACACTGGGAGCTGATGGTGAGCACCATGTGCCTAGTGAGGCGTTGGGACTCTGACTGCATGCTGCATTTTTGAACTGTATAAAACTTAATGCCAATGAGAATGATATTTGCCTGCCAAAGCAGTGTTTTGCTGCAACTTTTCATGCACACACACACACACACACTTAATGGGCAGAGGCCTGGGCACTAAATCACAAAAAAAAAAACACATCACAAAATGCAATATTGTGCTGTTCATTAAAATACATTACATGCCAATACAGAAAGTTTTTGATGACTATCAATACATTCTGGCCATTGCAACACAATCAGCAGATTAATAGTAGGCCTAACTGATTTTAAATTGCCATTTATTTCCAGTCTCCATAAAAGGAAAAACATGTCAAACCAAAAGGTGGGATGATGTTAAAAAAAAAAACTAAATGAAGAAAATTCATTGACCTAGAATAACACAAGAATATTGATTGTCTCTCACCAAATATTAGCTACAGTGCCTTTTAAAAGGATCCATGCCATCAGAAGTGTTTGTGTTGTATTGTTTTACAACATTAAACCTCACTGGCTTTTTTTAACACAAGTATTTTATGTCAAATGTCTACATTGCCCATTGGTCAGAACATCTTACAGTTGTTAAACAAAATTATTGCCCCATTCATTCCTGAATGGATGGATAAGATGAGCCTTTATCAAGTGTAACCCATTAATCAAAAAAAAATGTTTGATTGACATCTGGACTTTGGATTTGTTAATATTAAACATTAGCTTTATACTTGAGGTCACCATTTTGCTGGAAATGGATTCCTTTGTAGGTGTCGTTGCTGCATTCATTTTGCAAAGAAGCATCCCCCTGATGGTCAGAAAGCTCAGTTTTATTCTCATCAGACAACAGAACCTTCTTCCAGGTCGTTTCAGAATCTCCCACATGTCTTCTGGCAAACTGTAGACGAGATCTCATATGCAACAGTGACTTATCATTGTCACTCCCCTATAAAGCTGTGACTAAAGCTTGTATATTTCATAATTATGGAATATGTTTTTGCATCCATTTCCTGGCTTGTGCCTTTCTATTGCTTTTGTTTTGCAGAGTTGCTTGGAATATTAGTTTTTCTTCATGGTTTATGCTCTACAGCCGCAGTTCTGACTCACCAAAACTCGGACATTGCAGATAGAGGTATTTATAATCATCAGAGATTGCACACAAGTGAGATGCATAAACATTGACTATTTATATGGCTATATGGCTACAAACCAGTTGGCTGCACCAGTGATGATTTGACAAGTCACATTAACATGAATACTTACCATTATTGTATTTATAGTTATTTTAATCACTTAAGATCTGTTTTACCTTTTAAAATGAAAGTCTTTTGTTGTTGTTGTTGTAGATCGCTGACAAAAATCCAAATGATTCAGTCCACCATGATTCAGTTTCAGTGTTGTACAACAATAAAACATGGAGTGAATATGTTTTATTGGCACTGTAAACTCAAAGATTAGACATTTACTTAAATAGCAATTTAAAAAAGCAGCCAATAAAGTTACTTATAACTACTAACAGGATAAAATAGTTGTCAGATAAGTTATTTCAGGTCATTCACACACTTTAGGGAGGGTTAATCATCATTTTCTTTTTGGACGGCATTTTTTCAGACCTCAGCGGAATTTCATTGCTCATTGTTGTTCTCATAGCTGAAGTGCTGCCCAGGCTCCTCTTACCCTTTTGGAAGCAGTGACCACTGAGTTTATTATTAAGCTCCTTTTCCACTGTAATTGAGACTGCCTTTTTATCAGTGTAAAAAAATATTGTTATGATAATATTTCTGAGGGAGGTGGGGGAAAGTGTTTATTTTTACCACACTGGCATGAATACGATTAATTTGTTATATGCAGTGTAGTACACTGATGTTATAAAATAAAACTTTTATTGTGCTAATTTACTCATCTTGTCATTTTTATTTAACTTATATTACAATGATAAACATTGTTTTTGTATCAGTAGAAATATCATTGCATTATACATTTTTAATATGGTCCACTGTGTCTGTATCCTGTTTCAATTAGTCAGTTTGTCTCTGATAATGTAACAAAAAAACAAAACAAAACTGAATGATCTGACACACTGACCCAACTTCAACAGAACCTACTTGTGATACAGTCCAGCTTTTTCCTTGACAACTTCCACCTTAATCTCTGTGGAAACGTTTTACCTTGCCAACCGTGTTGACCTGAGGACTTTTAAATCTATTTTCTATAATCAGATCCTTCAAGATGGACTGGAGAGTTACTTATTTTCTCTTCAGGACTATATGGTTATAAGTGTATTAAGTTGTGATACACATATAGATACAATTTTATGAATTACCATGCTTTTAAAATATATATTATATTATATATGTATTTAAAGGGGGGGGGGGGGGGGGTTGACTGGGATTTCACTTTTTTTGATTTTAAATAGTGTGTAATGTTGCTGTTGGTGCATAAACAGTATCTGTAAAGTTGCAGCGCTAAAAGTTCAGTGTAAGCAGAGATATTGTATTTTAAAAATCAGGAAGTATAATTGACTACAGCTGGGTTTTAGACTTCACTAACCCATACATTTGCATCAACCCTCCCTCCGGAATATGCAGAAAAGGGCATGCGCATATTTAAGCGGCTCGTCGAGTGTGTGGTCTTCTGTGTTCGAGCTTACCACAGACGCTGTTCTTTGTCAACAATGGATTTATGTTTGTCAGCTGTCAGGTCTTGTGTGTTTGAGCTTCCCACGGACGCTGTACTTTGTCAACAATGGATACAATTTGATTATGTTCCTGAAACTGACGATCGTAATTTAGCTCTCTGTGCTGCGCATTTTGCGGAAGACAACTTCCAGAATCTCCACGAGTTCAATGACGGATTCACCAAGAAACTGTTACTAAAACATGAAGCAGTTTCAACTTTAAAACCAGAGGCAGCAGTTGTTGGGCCACAACCTGTAAGTAGGCTATGACTTTATCATTTTAAATGTATTTGCATGTTTAATTCCAGACGTAGCCTTGTGTTTTATTTTTTTTCAAATGCCAGCGCTGGCTTTATAGCCACTAGGCTACTAGTTATGTTATTTTGTGTCTACGACAAACGTGTACAAACTTTATGGACCTGAATTTAGTATAAGTACTAATGTTTTAAACGTATTGTTCATGTATATATGCTTTATGACGTTATTTTTGATTTGAACAAGAACTCTGTCACAGATTAGAAGAACACAGATGGGTGAGTATAAACCAGGTTTATTGCGACAGGTGATGTATGGCATATAGCAGGTGAGTAATGTAGATGAAGTTGAGTAAAGTAGCTGGTAAACAGTCTGATAGTGTTTCTCTTATCTTGAGCAGGATTGGAAGACGGATGGGCTGCAGCAGCGGTGAGGAGAACAGGATGAGACCGGGAACAGGAGCAGATGAGGAGCAGATGAATCTTTGAGCAAGCGGGTAAGTAATCCTTTTCAAAGTAGCTGTAGTGCGGAAGTCTGTGGTCGTAGTGTAGACGAGACCAGACAGTGAGTGACTGTGAGAGGTGAGTCTTTATAGGGAGGATGATTAGCACGGTGATTGATGAGAACAGGTGATGGTGATTAGTATTCTGGGGAACCGAAACGAGTGGGCGGAGTGTCTGGTGCTGACGCCGATGGATCCGTGACAAACGTAAACTAATGTCACGCTGTTTGAGTATAATGTTAGTAGCCTGTCAGTTGCTATTGTTGCCAGTCAGATTGTGTAACACAAACATGTATAAAGTTAAAAAATGTAGCAAATTATCATTCAGAAACGTTTAGTAAGAGCAGTGTGTGGTCAGGTTCTGCTTGACTCTCTTTATCGCCGCTTTCTCGGGCTGATTCTTCCTCAAACTGATTCTACAGTATCGACCATATAGTATGGTCACCTTTATTTACATGGTTTGAACCTTTGGCATGCACGTTTCACCCGTAAAGGTAATGGGCGTTAACCTTCCGGACAACGTTAGCGACAGTTTAGCCAGTCACAACACACCAGCCCAAACTAACCAATCTGAGGCCACTACGTATTTCTGAGGGAGAATTTTAATAGAATCAGGAAGTCAACAGCTCGTTCGAGGACAGAGGTGAGCGTGGCCATAGATATGTATATAAAGGCTAGATGTGCTACGGTGGAGTTTCTATCGTCATCACCGGCGGCCATCTTGTCACAGACAAGCTGATGTAAGATGAGTGGTGAACACAAATACTCTTATCTCGTTGAAATCTTGACGGATTTACAAACGGTTTGGTTTCTTACAAACGTTATTAATGTGGCTATAATTATCTGGACGATTATTTATTTATACACTTATTATTCATAAGTATACAGTGTCATAGCTACATCTCTGACGTTTATAACAAACCAAACTGTTTGAAAATCGGTAGAAAATTGAGCAAGTTATTGTTATTTAAATAGTACATGTACCATTACCACAATGTTACGAGTGAGCGAGCTGCCTGAGACAAGATGGCCGCCAGAGGTGCAGACAACGACCTCCATTGGCCAGCAGCGCTGACGACACATCTAGCCTTTATATACATATCTATGAGCGTGGCTGACAATAAAGGTGAAATTTATGAAAAATAAGACTTTTTAAAAAAGAAAAACCATGAATACATGATATTGCACCCCATAAGCACAATCATGCAAAGAAAAAAAGCAGTCAACCCGCTGGCATTTTTAAAGGTTGAAAAGTGAAAAAGGAAAAGCCTCATCAGACTAAATGTGATGCTGCTTCTTGTGTGTCAAGCCAGATGGTTGGTTTAGTTTACATGATATGTGTACTTGTTGTAGGATGGAGGAAATTTCATCAAGGTTTTGTATGTTACAATTATGTTGCATCATGATTCCAACATTGTTAAAGGGGATTCTAAATGCTCTACCTAACTGTTTTACATTTTGGCACAGAGTTGCACAATACCAACCCAGTCTCAAGAGAAAACTTAACTGTTATACGTTTTGGCGAATTCATAATTTTCAAAGGAAAATATATGATTTTGAGAAAAAAAAGAAGCATGGAAGTCCCCCCCTAAACTCCAGTTTAGTGGAGTTTATGCATGTTGTACATTCATACAAATTAGCAAACGAAAAACAGCTTTGAATTGGCATGAGACCATGTTGAAAATACTGTAAAAAGAACTGCCGCACTGTCTAACTAGGCTACTAATATTTTATGGTCAATTTATTTGATATGAGTTATCTCCAAACACCACAAACCGCACAAGAAAACATTTTACATTTCAAAATAAAACATGCACTATTTGTGCAACACAGCTATACTTAGCAAGCCTTCCTGAAGAGTTGAGGCTACCACCCACACAATTCTCTTCGCTTCATATAATTCTGTGAAAATAATATCAGGAAGAGACTTGCGGTTTGATATTAAATTATTTTTCTTTTCTTTTTTTTCTTTCTGGGACAAGCTATTTCTCAGAATACTAGAGTATCTGAATATCTTTCTGAGTGTTTCAACCCTGTGTGATGTCTTGCCGACAAACACCATCTTTGCAAGAAGATACAAGGCATCTCTAAATACTTACTGGACAGAAATCAAAGTCTGCCTCGCAGCTTTCCAGGGGCAGTCGGCCAATGTTGTATTTTAATCTAATTAGTACATCAAACATTCATGCATTTTTACAACATTTGGTCATGTTTCTCAAGTCAACATGTTGCAGTTGAAAAAAAGAAGTTGTAAATAAAACAAAACTTGTTAGTGTGTTTTACAAGAAAATGTTATTTCAGTCTTTCTAATTTAAAATTTCACATTTAAATCAGTTTGTTATTTTCACTTTGTAATTATTTGTAAAATTGATTTGAAATTTGAGTGAAAAATTGATTTATTTAACCCTTAAATGCATGCTCTTTACTATAACAGAAATCACATATTTGTGAACAGAATATTAATATACATTTTCAAGCCAACATACCGTTCATTTAATTCAAAGTCAATTTAAAGCCAGGTAGGTATGATATAACGGATACTTAGTGCAGTTAAAAAAACAATTTGTAGTCTTTTTTGGCAAAAAGTCTCATACAGGATAGGCCACTTGAATGCCTTTACCTGCAAGACTAACTTTATTAAGCCCAGAGGGAAATACGGCATCTCTCGAGGACAGCATTCTCAGGTTGACTTCTGACAAGCTAGAGGAAGAATTCATCCCTCTACTTCTAAAGCCACTCGAGCATGTCTTGTCTTTTTTTAGTGTGGAGAAATCATAGGACGTAGGAAATCTGGAGGTGATCTGGAGGGGAGTGTGAAATTGTGAGATACAGATAAGTAGACATTGGTAGATGGCATGGTGGGTCTGCTGGTTTCATTTTCCATTCCTGTGGGCTGTTACCTTCCCTGCCTTATTACCCTCTGGGCAAAAAATAAATAAATAAATAATAAAAAAAATCCAATAATAAGCCCTCCGCCAGCGCACAGGGGAGCTTCTTTAGCAGAAGAGCTGAATTTATCCATGCAGGCATTTTTTTTTATACAGTATGATGGTGGATGTATCAGTGTGCTGCTTGATATTTTAAGAACAACAGTTCTACATGGTTCTCTGTACTGAAGAACAGAAGTAAAACTGAATCTGAAGGAACACAGACAGAATGCTTTTCTTATATCTTCTTTGGTAAAGGAGGAACACATGTACCCAATTTTTTCAGGCTAATTGTAGTAATGACCTACACTATCTCACGACCAATTCGTACGACTTCGTACGAGTGATTAAAAAGTGGCTAATTCGTACTAATTCATACGACCTCACTCGTACGAATTCGTACGATTTGTCTAAACCCACGAGATGGGTAGGTTTAGGGGCAGGGTAAGGGTAGGTCATTCGTACGAATTCATACGAATTGGCCAATTCTTAAAATGTGTACGATTTAGCAAAAACGTACTAATTCGTATGAGTGAGGTCTTACGAATTGTTACGAATTAGCCACCTCGTAAAATTCGTAAGAATTCTCGTGAGATTGGGTTGTAATGACAGGTCAGACCTGTTTGCCCAATAGTGGCAAGACACATATGTATATAATATTTAACCGACACTGATTTGGGTGGGTTTCTCCCATCCCCATACAATGTCACTTCTGTCTTTCACTCCCCTGACATGAACTTCAGTCTCCTCCTATGAACCGCTCCTTGCGTGCGCCTGGTAAATTCGCCAAAATAATAACAATTGCTCATAAAGGGTATGTTGGATGATGCTCTGATTGGTTTATTTCACGTTATGCCCAAACCACACCTATGAATAATGAAGCTATTTCAGACCAAACCCTTTTATCCCGCCAGTAAAATAGCAACAACGCCCAAGACCCGCCCACAAAGTTACTTGCCCTTTGCGCTTGATACTTGTGTTTCAGATGACACGCCAATTCGTATTTCCAATTTTTGGCATGCTATCAAGACGCATAATCGCTTTTCAGCGTGTATATGAATGCCGTTGACTATTACTGTATATAAATATATGACTTACCTCAACCCCGTCCCTAAACCTAACCGTCACTGGGGTTAATGGCATTTATGACTGGACATTTGATGGCGCGTACAGACACGCGGAATCACTCGGACGTTAATGGCGTAGACATACACGCATACACGCGGATACACGCGGATAGCTGAAAATGCGTAGAGATAACATGCCACTTTACTCGATAGTGCCGTGTATGTTTACGCAAAAGTCATGATGTCATGTTGAAAATAGGGCCCATTGAGTTGCTTGGGAAGTTGAGACCTGCTGTATGCATGATAGTCATTTAGGAATACTCACTGTAAAAGCACAATGATTGTTCTGTATTCATTTTCCCTCAAAGCATTTTTTGAATGTACATAATCTCATGAGCTCTTGTTCCAATTTAAGAAATTTTAAAACTCTTTAGTAATTAGGTACCTTTGGACCTTGAACAGGAAATGCTTGGTTGCCTTTAAAAGCATTACATTTCTAAACCGAGAAGCTGGCTCTTTGAGAGTATTCCATCTGCTTATGTTGATAAAAAATAACCGTCCATGTATTTCTGAGCCATTAATGGCTTTACTGCGTTGTGTAATTGATCACAATGTGGAACAAAAAAATCCACATTTAAAGGGACTATATGAAGGAATCTTTATGTATTATTCACTTTCTTATTGCCAAGCTTGTAACGATAAAAAACAAGACATTCCCCGACTTCCTAGGTTGTTTATGAAAGACTGATCTTTAAATGAAGGACTTCTCTTTCATTCTATGACAAATAAATAAATACTTATACAATTTCCAGGATAATGCCAAAAGAGCCCTTCTGTATCCTGTAATGTCAATATGCCAAGCAAAGAAAAAGGATTAATTCAAACTAGATCTTCATTAACAGTATTTCACTGCAAAGGTATTTCCAACTTCATTTTACTTCTAGGCTAGCTAAGAATAAACAAGACCTGCTCTGTGAGTATATCAGGGAATTAAATCAAGTTCAGCCTCTTGTATGTTACGTGTGCAAGCATGAGCAATAAGTTGCTAGCTGCAGTTAATTTAATAGCTCACAAGTCACTTATAACAAGGGTTTCTGAAATCTAAATATAGCCCCTTTAATATTTTAGCTATTGAGTGCTGTTATACCTATGTTCAGTTGACTGTGTCAGCTCTAAAAATGCCTGGGGCTCTAGGACAAGAAATTTAGCAAAATCTTGAACATTTCATGGTATTTTTATTAGTATGTGGCACTTTTTGTTTCTGCTGAAATGGTCTGTTGTGGAGAGGATTAGAAAAGGAGATGTGCTTGGTTCAGATGTGAATACCCCAGATTTCCCATCAGAAAGCGGAGCTGTCAGGAGTAATCACTTTATGAGACTCTGTGTGTGCACGTAAATGTGTGTGTGCATGGATGCATGAAATAAGTGTGTGTAGAGACGTGGCTGCAGTATGGGAAGAGGGCTGTTTTGTTGTGCAAGGGTTTCTAAGTGTTTAAGTGTCTAAAGGATTTTAGTGATGGCCCCAGCATTGATCAGCACTTCTGTTTTAATATATAGAAAAATGGATTTCTTTCTACACCCAAATGATAACTGACAATCAAACAACTTTATAAAATAAATAAAATACAAGAAGTATATTATTCATTGTGTGTGTTGTGTCTGAAAGAATGGATCATTTAGAGAAAATACTGTCAGACTGTACTATGTGCATCCTGGCACTAACATCTCTATGTGAAGTCTGATTGATGAGGCTTGACTTTGTGGTTCCTCTCTATTTACCTGCTTCAGTAAACAGAGGTCCATCTTTATGGAGCCACTCACCCTGATGTACAGAAAGAGCTTGTGTGTTCAGGTCCATTAAACAGACTCATCCCTTGAGTCAGGTTTATCTGGCCCAGAACAGGAGGCACACATGAGTAAACCTCAGGTATAATTAATGTGCGTGAATTGGTACAGACACCCTCTGGATAAATCAGCAAATGTTATATTACTCCATTTACAAGATTTGATTCCATTCGGATTTCAACATGATTTGTTTTGATTTGGGTATATTCAGTCATTGAGTCCATTTGCTTACATAGAGGCAGCAAGATTTGGACTGAGCAAGTGTTTCAGACTGATTTAAGCCGGAATCTTGTCTTTTTGAAATGTTAATAAAAAACGGATGATGAGAGTCATTTGTCACTGGAATCAGGCAGCAGGCTACCCTGGTAGCACGTACTATACGCCCATGAGGTCAGCAATGAATTCAAGCTCCTTGAAGTAAGGCAGAATGAAGGTTAAAATTGTTAATCTGATTCCTGTTTCATACCGTACCATTCCTGTTTCAGGTTCTTTGCGAGAAGAGTGTTTTAAAATCGTCCAAACTACGGGAGATTACTGCTATTAGGGAGCGCTGGCTTTTTTTACAAGCTCAGGTGTCTTTTTTGCTGTAATACAGTGACCCATTAACTCATCTCCTCCAATCCCGATGAAAGTTTGATATACCCAACTAACATTAATGAGGAACCCCAATCCACTGTACCGCTTTTTAAAGATCAACACATTTACACTGAGCCCATTTTCTGATGACACTGTGCGAGTCACTTAGAGGCAGTTGATGAATTATGAACATCAGGTTGGCACAATGTGTTTCTGGGATAGTGCTGAATAGCATGATGAATCCTCTGGAAACAATGGTGACATTCTGAAGGTAAACAGAATGAAGATGGATGGCTCATTATATGCTGTTTCTTCAGATTTTCATTCATCTCAAGCCATTATTTAGTTTGAAGTTGCTTACCAAGTTGCTAAGTTTGGAGTCGGCAACTGTTTGTTTCATTTTTACAATTGGACTCAAGTCAGCTTCTCAAATGAAAGAACACTCTGCATTTGATTCAATGTAACACAATGTGTATGGTTCTGTATGCAATGATTCAACACTTCACAAGATCTGAAGTGGCCACATTTATATTAAGTGGCCACAATATATCTATATTATATATAGATAAATATTTAAATCAATCAACCTGTCTGTAAATGTATTGATTTTTATTATATTTTTCTCTCACAGAAATTAAAAGATATCATTTTGCCATGTCAATATACTTTCTTTCAGTTTGGAATCAAGACAAAAATCTGTTGAAAGCTGAAAAGGTAGCCTAGTGGTTTTTTCTGACAGAACATTATCCATTAAGTGTTCAGACATTTCTTTTATCCCCCAAACAAAACCTGATGCAATGCGTAATTCAAAATACAGAAAAAACACCTGTAAAAATTAAACAGGCTTACGGAAAGTTCCTTCATATTAACACAGTAGTAAACTGGAGCCTATTTTATGGACTTTGTGTATGTATCTGCTCACCAACCAAGGTAAATCTACTGAAAAGCAAAAAAAGTAGGCCTATGTGAATGATAGAAAAGAGTGTATTGGAGTTGAATCACTGGTGAAAGGTTGTTACTTCAAACATATTGCCATACTATATTAAAAGGTCTCAATCTTTTAGGAACTTTATTATTTTTCACTTTATGAAATCATAGTATGCTGACTAGTTGCCCTGGCAACAATGCATCTGGTGCCAACCAATACCTGATGCCAACCAATAGTGCTACATTTCTATAACTAACCTCTCTAACCTCAGTTTCCCAAAAGAATCAGAGGGACCTCGAGCTCAGAACGTTTATTGCAGCTATTTTGGGGGATTCTGGGTGGGGAAGAGTTTTGTGAAAAGAAAAGAAAGTATTTCTTTGTGACTTGTCACTTTTAAATCAAGAAAGTGCACCAGTAAGCACGTTTTAATTTCCTTAGGTGTCAAGACTTCATAGCAAACATACAAAAACAGCATGAAAAACTGGGCAAATTCGCATTAACACAGGATGACAGTATTACATGAGTAAGTGCTGAGGAGGAAAGTACATTGAGGATAAAATACTGAATGGCCTTTGCCAGTGTTTGTGCGGGGGGGAAATGTTTGTGTGGTAATAAAGTTGATTTACATGACAACTTGCAAAAACTCGCAAAGCTTGCAGTGAAAAGCGTGAGGCCCAAGTAAAATGTATGTGCACGTTTGCATATGCATGCTGGAACAAGAAGAATCTGAGGTGCTGCAAATAAAAAATATTCAGTGGCAGATTGGAAAAAAAATATTTACAGTATCTTATCTGTCATTTAAACTAACTAATTGCCCAGTTCTGCCAAGACAACATGCAATTACTTTCTGCAACATTGTAAAGAAAAACAAAGTCTCAAGTTTTAACAAACAACCTAACCAGTGGAAACAGACATTTTTTTGTTCTCAGCATAAATTGCCATGGTTTTTTTTTTCTTTCAGCCATGCTCATTTTGTTTCAGTAAATAATGCTGTACACAATTCATACTATTTGCAATGAATAAATAAATAAAATTAGCTTAATTTGTCAGCAAAGCTTGAAATGCCTTTTTTATTACTACATTTTAAGAGTCTAAATATTAGTAACGAACACAGTCACAGTTATATTTTCTCATTACCCACCAGCCACATCTGAAACATCCACACTGGACAGTAGAAGATCAATATTAAGATGTCAATTCACCTTAAACTTTAATGTTATTTAATTGCAATGGGGGAGTCGGTAAGCAGTCGTCTGTGAAAGTAATCATTCAGTTTTGAGTTCTGCCCATTCATTTACCCCTGAGTCCGCAAACAAGGCTGGGAAGGTCAGGGACCATTGCTGAGATCTCTTGGAGACCCCAACTGTGTTTTGAATGAATGGAACAGAGGAGAGATAGCAGAATAAGAGAAAGTACTGTGAGTTTTAGTGAATAGAGAGAATCAGGAGGACTCACTTTAGCTAAGCTTTTGGGTTTGCTCCAAATACTTCCCCACTGACTTTGGGCTCTGCAGTGAAAGAAGAGCTGAAGAAGAAAAAAAACGAGGGTATTGTAGCATTACACTTAGCATATTGTACAATAACTTCAAAATCGAGGGGGTTAACATTTTAAAGGAGTTTTTGTTAGTCAAATGTCAACTACCATACAAACTTTAAGAAAGTTTGGGTGAAAATTTGTTGGTAACGTGCACAGCTCACACAAAAAAGTCACAAACTGAGTATCTTTCTTCAACAATGTGGTAAATTTGCTTAAACCGGTGTGGGGAAATACTATTGACATGACTGAATTTCATCAAGGAAAATTAAAAAAAAAAATGCGACGTACCCTAACACCTTATGATATTTATTATAAAATATCTTTAATTAAATGTTAGTGTTTCATCCATTTTCTGATCGCTTAAGCTTCAGACGGTTGCTACGGTTACCTCCTCAGGCGAACACGATTTCTGTTCTTGTCTATTTACCATCATTAAAAAAGTGGCCTGATTTGTGATTGTTTGATTTTATACTGAATTGAAGCTCAATTGAAAAATACACATTAAGTAAAGTGTTATAAATAAAGCCTACTCAAACTTTTGGTTTTGATATCCTTTGAGGGGGTTCATGCTTTAATTAAAACACTTTTGGTTTAATGATACAGAAAGGAAAGAAAATGACACAAAAGAGGTAGACAAAAAGTTATTGTGTGAAACTTGTCCAAGCTTGATGTAATTACCTTGCATAATTGCCACGGTGTTGTTATGGTGGTACTGAACGTCAAGGTAACAAGAAATGAAAGAGATGAATATGAACAGACATGCTGTCATCATTATCAAGCGATTCCAATTCATAATTTATTATCATCTTTAGCATCAAATAAAGCTGCCGTTTCAGAGGTCTGACAGCCTTAACCATACACAAATAATGATACACAAAATTAGGCCAGTGATTAAACCTGAGGCAGGGTCAAAGATGAAAAGGGTTTACAGTAGGCTATAGTGTGACTGTGAGTTGCCGATGTGAAAATATTTGCTTTTAGTTTTATCGGTGTCATTTTTTTTATCGGTATCGGCCAATAAAACTAAAAGGGATTATTTGTTGGCCGATACTTGATCAGTGCATCTCTACTATTTATTGGTTAACGTATTTGTCAGTGCTAAACATTCCTCATTTCACTGTAATATAAATAAGATGCTAAAATTGTTATCTATACAGTGATATTTGCATTACACCAAACATTATAATATTAATAATACTATAATAATTACATTATAATGACAAAAATATTGCCCTGAATGACAAAATTTCTACTTATATTGCAGGTTATCAACTAGCACTATATCAAACAGTGAGCTTGACCAGTAAAGGTAAGTGATCACAATTAATCACACCATTTAATATAGCGATAAAAGTTATAAAGCGGGTGGGGGGTTTCACTGAAGGACACGTGTATTTGTGTATTTGTAACCTACTGTAGGCTACCACATAAGAAAAGGGCAATAAACTGATTCAAAACGAGCGTTAAACTGACTGCAGCACACTGTCTTCAGGGTGCCTTTTGATGTCACAAACTACCAATATGGGACATTTTCACTCATATTTTACTTATGAGCGAACTATATATAGTGATTTGGAAGATGAAAGTAGACACTTTATTTTTTTTATGAATATAAAAAAATCACTTTTGTCAATTTAATTTGATGCGGACACAAAAAAGGGTGATAAAGTCATGGTGTCTTTAACCCGGCAACAGTTCCTTGTGAATCTGATAATACAATTGGGATGTAGTATCTTACTATGCAAAACGGCACCTTGTTTCAATAAAAAAACAAGGTGCAGTATAACATTATTATGTAGACCATTTTTATAACATCCTGGGTGAATAATCTCGATAAAATGTACAAATCTGCCAAGAATTATGAAAAAACAACAACAACATAGAAACATTGTTAGTTTAGCTTGTGTTAGACTAGAAACATATTCTTTGTGAAAAAAGTCACATGCTCTCACAGCTATACAGCCTTAGGAGAGAAATTCATAGAAGTACACTTTTGTGTGTAGTATGCCTCCAGACACACACACACACACACACACACACACACTTGGGCCCTTGTGTATTGGAGGGAGGGGAATTCAAATCTGATACACATCAGTGCATTTCGGGTCCCCTGTGCATGTGTGCGTGTCTCAAAGCATGACTGTGACGGGAGTCACTGAGTCTCTCAGCCATATTCCCTCTACAGTCTCCTGTCCCAGAAGTCCCACTACTGTCTAATCCATCCAGAAAGCCACCAGGACATTGGGAAATAAAACTGTCTTATATCTATTGGGTTGGTAAGGTTAGAGTTTTGCCAAATGTTTCTTTAGTCTTTGTCTTTGTGAAAATGACTTAGGGCTAATACTTGTATGCCTTGCTCCATTTGCAAGCAAGGGCCTGTCTCTTTCTTTCAGATATGTCTGGTTAGAATACTTTCTGCATATAAAATACATTTTTAACAAATGTTTTTACCCTCGCCTTCTGTCTATCAATCTCTCTCTGTTTTTACTGTCTTTTCCGATCTCCCACTAGCTGTAGCGCTGTGTAGTTGTGTCTCTGTGCAACGTCTCCAGGATTAGTCTAAATGTGCAGAACAGTAACACACATAATCAGCCATGAACAACAGGGAAAGGGGACTTCACCCTGTGTCTCATTTCTACTAACATTAATGTGTCCCGATGTGCTAAATCAACTGTGCTTTTTCAGTGTGAACTGTCTGTCCAAAGGCATCTGTAATGACAGGGACATGTCAACACCTCTTTTTACCATGGCAGGTTTTGACCCTAAACTACACTTATGGCAAAATGCAGAAACTGTCTAACAGGGGGTTTTTGTTTGTGTGAGGTGTAATGTGATGACCGTGTGCTGGAGTTTTGCCTTGTGCCAGAACTGTTTTAGGAAAGATGTCTCTTATGCTCAAAAAGACTGCAAATATTTTTCATTAAAAAAAAAGTAATATTGTGAAATATTTTCCCATTTGAATTTATTTTAAAGCTGCAGTCTGTAGCTTTTTTTGGGCAGTTAAAAATGATCCAAAATACATATTTGAGAAAATACATAACCAGCCAGTGTTCACTTATAGACAACAGATTCACCCGATGTAAAATGCAAAAGACTTCGTTGGGACTTCGGAGTGGATACAGAAAAAAAGTGTCTGCAACCAGCCCATGCGAAAACAAGGATACATATCGGAGGGACATTACATGCAGTCACATTAACAATTTGAGAACAAAGTATGATTTGCACAGTTTTGCGTGATATGAAAACTTATGTGATTGTTAGATTTAATCAGCGCGATGTACTTCAATGTCAGAACCAGAACAAAAGTGGATGTTTCTTATTAGTTCAGATGACATTTTCCGGTGAACTGGCTGAAGTTCAGGAAGTAGTTTAGCTGCATAAAGCCAATTCCGCGAATGACTGCAATTGCAGATTTCGAACAGAGATGGCGACAAAGAGGAAAAACACCGATAATTGTGTAGCTCTCATTAATCCATTGCTTGACATTTAAGGACACACATGTGTGTTTGCACACAAGTTTGATGTCAATGTAATCTAATTAAATTAGGACAAAGGAGACCCAGCACAGCCCACTTTGCCCTGAGTGGCACAATGGGAAGCAGCAGTAATAGTCAGCCTGTACTCTGAAAAGCAACAAAGCAGTAATTGGTGTGTCATGAGCCACAGGTGTGATATCCTCCCACGTTTCAATGAGCAATTTAGGATGATTCTGTGTAGACATGAGATACCTGACTCTAATTAAAATGAGCCGGTTCAGGAAGAGCTCGCTATGTTTGCTTGCGAATCAGTATAGACTACTTACACATACTGCATAATGTGTAGTCATGTGTGCATTCATCATCCTGATCCTAAAGCAGACATCAAGCTGTAAAAACAAATGGTGGGATTTTACAATATTTAACTGTAATTTACAACAATAAAACTCTGTATTTAGAAGTTTATAGTGAAATCAATTCAGGCTTGGTCTTTATTTATTTTATTTATTTATTTATTTATTTATTTATTTTTTAAAAATCAATAATATAATATAATGTAATTATTTGCCAGGACATTATCCATTAATTTTATGGATGGGGAGACCGGGGAGTGTTGTACTGTCAGTTTTTATTTTTATTTTTTATTGCATAACAGAACAACAACAACATACAATTAAAGCTACAAGCAGCATTGGTGTTCAAGCAGTAAAGGCATTTAAGATTTTAGATTTTTAAGCACACAAGCATCAAAAGTTTTACGTAGCAAGCATTTAACCACTGGCATCTTTGATGGAATAGACCATGTTTTTTCAAAAAGAATCGCTACTTTTTTTTTTTAAAAAAAATAATGTAATTATGTAATTAATAATGTAACATGTATAATGATAATAATGTAACATACAATAACATTGTAATAAATGTATAATTACAGTTTGAAATCCATCGGACTAATCGTTCGATAGAAATTCGATTAACAGACAGACAGACAGACATTCCTGTAATTTATAGATAAATAGTATATTATTATTATTATTATTATTTATTATTAGTCAAGTTTATTATTAGTTTTTATTAGTCTGTTTATTATTAGTCTGTTTGTGTATTTGGTATTTTCCATACATAATTATTAAGTTGATCACCAAATTTTGATCCAAACATCTTTATAATAACAAAATTATATCTTTACCAGATAGTCAAATCTTTACAATAATGAATTTAAATATTAGATGTTTAATATCAATCCAAAACAATTGGGTAAATACACTTTTAAAGAATATATGTTTTTTGGGTTCTTCTTCTAAATGACAAAAAATGCATTTTGCCTCCTTGTTTCTAAAAATGCGGATTATGCAGATCTTGGCATTTCCATCCAGAGCTTTTTTATGTGATATATCCCCAGAGGTGGACAAAGTACACAGCTTCCTTACTTGAGTGAAAGTACAGATACTACTGGTCAAATATTATTCATGTAAAATTTTTACTTCAAGGGATAATTCAGGATTTAGCATTAAGCTTTGTAGTAGAAAACCATTTTCGAATTAAGGGAAACTGGCATTCCCTGATTGACGTACTCAAGAAACTTGAAAGAAATGTAGTGGAGTAAAAAGTATATTTGGCTGTCAAATGTAGTGGTTAAAGTAAAAGTTTCCAGAAAAAAATAATACTCAAGTAAAGTGCATACTCAAGTAATTGTACTTTGTTACTGTCCACCTCTGGATATCCTACTTAAATGGATATAGATATTCACATAAAAATAGGTGGATGGCAACTCCCCTTATGTGACTGGAATGCAGTTATGAAGTTCAGCACAAGTTCTTGCATACATTTTAGTGTGATCTTATTTAACAACTCTAACAACTTTATTAACAAGTAACAACTGACATAATTTGACATACAATTTGACATAAACAATTTGACATAAATTGGACAAATGTAGCTTATGTGGCGTGAATCAAAGTTAAATACCGAGTTTCTTATGTTAAAACAAAACGTGCTACTTCCATTCTCAGACTTCATATTTCTTTAAAACAATGCAATGTGTAATTTTTACAGGTAAATTCCGGGTAAAGCAGGTGTGAAAAAAACAATATGGAAAATTCCTTCATATTAACACAGTACAGTTTTTTTAGAGTGTGTTCACTGTGAAGTCATGCAGTTGCCATTTAACTAAATCAGAGAATTACTTCTATGAATACAATAATAAAGCTTCCATGTAATTTTTTTATAGTGTACCACAATGAGAAAGAGCGTGTGCACTGTGCAGTTAAATGACTGCTTGACCCGTTTATGTCAATGTGGAGACAGAATGACAGCAAAAGAGCAATAGGTGTGACCATCAATATAATGAGCATTTAAATGTGTCCCATTAAAGCTTCACAGTTGGAATTCTTCTTGGTTGAGTTACTTCAGAACAGGCCGCCAATGCTCAATCTCTGATGCAGGAACAGCTCTAATTTTAATCATTATATAGTCGGACACACATTAAAGATCCAAGAATGGAACTGACTTTTAAAACTTTCAAAATCGCTCAACAAAATATTGTTCATGTACAATGTAGAAATGGTAAATCCAACCTAACTGAAGTAGGAACCCTCACGAAAAAGAAGTTTATTCAATTGTGCTGTTATACTTTTAAACTAAAAATAAGATACATTCAGTCGATATACTTTTTATGTACTTCTCTTAAATATAGACCTAATTAAAATCACACTTCAATCACAAGTATACTTGGCTTTACTGATAGAAAAGTTTAAGAATATTTGGCCTATACTCAATCTTTTGATCAAGTTTTTTTTTTTTTCTAAGTTGGCCATACTTGGCTTTTAGTTATGTTTACTCTTTGGATTGAGTAACCTATTAAATATTATTTTTTCCTCATATTTTTAAACACTGTCTTATAAACTTACAATGTTTGAAATATTGATGTAAAAATACAGACACAGAAGATGCAGAAATAAGTTGAAGTGAGAAAAGGGCTCATACGCAAGTATAAAATAACGCATCAACTATATAAATTCAAAACAGCATTACTTGACCGAATGAAATGTCGACCCAGAAAGGCTAAACGACTGTGAAGGTTTGTGGGTGCTGATGGACTTATTAACATTATCTTAATTTTTCCAAAGATATTCTTTTACAAAAACGCGATGCACTCAGCTTTTTGTTTAAAATGTTGCTTTTTTTATGGAATCACATTTAAGTCTTGATAAAAAAGGATGCATGCAGCTAGAATACTTTTTTATGTGAAGAGTTAAAGTATGTTAAAGGTACATTTCAGCTATAAAAATTAATACCTAAATAGGAGCACAAATTATTTATAATAGTAAACTATAAGTATCATTTTCGCAAGATTAGCCTACTTACAGATACAGGCTACATGGAGTATAAAACTACTAAACTTGTAGTCTACTAAGTTATACTTCAAAGTATATTTTCATAAACTAAAAAATGTGCTACAAGTATTTGACTAGTAACTATCAGTGTACTTATACACTTATATCAGAGTACTTAGTGTACTTAAACATGTGTTCTACTGTCTGTTGTCATGTTCTCATTGGTTTATTGTTTCTTGATTGTCTTGTCATTAGAAGTTTGTGTATTTAAACCCTCATGGTTTGTGTCTTTGTCAAGTGTTGTTTGTGCAAATGGCGAGTGTTCGTTTATGTCAAGTGTAGGATTACAAATGTATTTTGCTAATTTAGATTTCCAATACAATAGTATTTTATATTGAGAAAGTTCACAAATGATGAAATCAGGAAATCTCTGCAAACGGTAGGGGTTCCCAACGGGATATTCCTGACTATCCTTTCAAGAAGTTCTTGTTTCAGTACAAAAAGTCCTGTCCCGTCCTGTTCTTGTGTCTCATGCTGAGCAGGCTCACCTGTATACCTCATTTACATGCTTTGTTTCAGGTGTCTCCATATCTATGTAATCCCTCTCCCGTGAAAGGTATATCAACTACAATGCATACTGCCTTAAGCAGACTTGGCTAGGAATTGACTTGATGAGGACTACAGCTATCAACAGCTAGTGTTCTCAATAAAGATTCTTGCTGAAGATACAACCCAAGTACAACACAAGTAGGCTATATAGTACATTTTTAGTTTATACTTTGCCTACTATAAGTATACTTAAATATACTTTAACTTTACTCAAGTACCCTTATACTTATTTAGGGGAGCTCTGTAGATGATGAGTCTGCTCTTGTTGTGCGTGTCTGTAATGTGATTCTTCTGCACATTAAACAGTCTTGTCATTAACATCTGATCAGTGTGACTTCCATCTGCCACAGCACTGGATTCTGCACAAGTCCATCAGGCATGGCTCATTCATCCTGAAGGGGTCAAGCTGTCAGAAATAAGTTTAAGGTCCATGCAGTGTCTGTGACCAGGAAATAGACCGTATTGTCATTTACAATGCTAGACACTGCACAAAGAATTATGTTCAGCTGTTGTGTAATGACAGATGGTAACTCAGTTTTTCATTACAGAGGATGGAGGGATGTTTTTTCCCCCCAGTGGTGCTGTGAATATACTGCCATCTATTGAGGCAGACAATTTATGGTTCAATGACAAATTTGAACTCATTTGTTGCAGAACTTTTGTGGTGCATTTCTGATGCATAGATAGTAGTACAGTAATAAACTAGTTTTGGTGCCATAACCTGATTGGCTGAGCAGTTATAAAGCAGGCAGGGTTTTTTTTAGGATTAATATGGCTATATTGTCCTCTATTCACCAATTGTGAAAGAAAAAACATGTTAACGACCAACCAAAGCTGATGTTTACCTCTCTACTAAATGTTACATTGTCGCTCCTTTATTCAAATGTGTTACATAAAAAATCTAATGTCACTAATGGTTAGTTTAATGGATTTACAATGTAAACATTAGCAGTTATGTTCAGGACAGATACTATATTTTGCGTAACTGTACGAAAGAGCAAAGTCTAAAGTAACCTAGTGGTTCCTATACTTGGCCACTAGATGTCAGTCGTGTCTTATGCAAACAATGTATTTGCTGACATAC
Source organism: Cyprinella venusta (assembly GCA_038021265.1). Taxonomy (NCBI): domain Eukaryota; kingdom Metazoa; phylum Chordata; class Actinopteri; order Cypriniformes; family Leuciscidae; genus Cyprinella; species Cyprinella venusta. The sequence goes on along the minus strand of CM075876.1, from coordinate 16,987,400 downwards.
AGTATATCTTATTTTAGGCCATAAGGTGAAGACGTTTTACGTTTAATCCCGTTCCCATATATGGGGCACTAAATTGTTTTAGTTGTAATAAAATTATCTAGTGTTTCTGGACGAGAAAATAAAAGTTCTCCATTTGTAATCCTGCAGTTTATTTTTTATTACTGTTTAAAGTCGGCAATAGTTCTTTCCTTGCGTAGTCATATTTGATCATCAGTGATGAGGCTTCGCGGAAGAATCATCACGTGCTTCCGGCTAGACCAATGAGGTGGCTGCTTTTTTGGGACGACAGGTAAACATTAGTTAATATGTCTGCGCCCCTTAGGCCATAAGGTGAAGACGTTTTACGTTTAATCCCGTTCCCATATATGGGGCACTAAATTGTTTTAGTTGTAATAAAATTATCTAGTGTTTCTGGACGAGAAAATAAAAGTTCTCCATTTGTAATCCTGCAGTTTATTTTTTATTACTGTTTAAAGTCGGCAATAGTTCTTTCCTTGCGTAGTCATATTTTGATCATCAGTGATGAGGCTTCGCGGAAGAATCATCACGTGCTTCCGGCTAGACCAATGAGGTGGCTGCTTTTTTGGGACGACAGGTAAACATTAGTTAATATGTCTGCGCCCCTTAGGCCATAAAGTGAAGACGTTTTACGTTTAATCCCGTTCCCATATATGGGGCACTAAATTGTTTTAGTTGTAATAAAATTATCTAGTGTTTCTGGACGAGAAAATAAAAGTTCTCCATTTGTAATCCTGCAGTTTATTTTTTATTACTGTTTAAAGTCGGCAATAGTTCTTTCCTTGCGTAGTCATATTTTGATCATCAGTGATGAGGCTTCGCGGAAGAATCATCACGTGCTTCCGGCTAGACCAATGAGGTGGCTGCTTTTTTGGGACGACAGGTAAACATTAGTTAATATGTCTGCGCCCCTTAGGCCATAAGGTGAAGACGTTTTACGTTTAATCCCGTTCCCATATATGGGGCACTAAATTGTTTTAGTTGTAATAAAATTATCTAGTGTTTCTGGACGAGAAAATAAAAGTTCTCCGTTTGTAATCCTGCAGTTTATTTTTTATTACTGTTTAAAGTCGGCAATAGTTCTTTCCTTGCGTAGTCATATTTTGATCATCAGTGATGAGGCTTCGCGGAAGAATCATCACGTGCTTCCGGCTAGACCAATGAGGTGGCTGCTTTTTTGGGACGACAGGTAAACATTAGTTAATATGTCTGCGCCCCTTAGGCCATAAAGTGAAGACGTTTTACGTTTAATCCCGTTCCCATATATGGGGCACTAAATTGTTTTAGTTGTAATAAAATTATCTAGTGTTTCTGGACGAGAAAATAAAAGTTCTCCATTTGTAATCCTGCAGTTTATTTTTTATTACTGTTTAAAGTCGGCAATAGTTCTTTCCTTGCGTAGTCATATTTTGATCATCAGTGATGAGGCTTCGCGGAAGAATCATCACGTGCTTCCGGCTAGACCAATGAGGTGGCTGCTTTTTTGGGACGACAGGTAAACATTAGTTAATATGTCTGCGCCCCTTAGGCCATAAGGTGAAGACGTTTTACGTTTAATCCCGTTCCCATATATGGGGCACTAAATTGTTTTAGTTGTAATAAAATTATCTAGTGTTTCTGGACGAGAAAATAAAAGTTCTCCATTTGTAATCCTGCAGTTTATTTTTTATTACTGTTTAAAGTCGGCAATAGTTCTTTCCTTGCGTAGTCATATTTTGATCATCAGTGATGAGGCTTCGCGGAAGAATCATCACGTGCTTCCGGCTAGACCAATGAGGTGGCTGCTTTTTTGGGACGACAGGTAAACATTAGTTAATATGCTTAATTGATTATTTTTATTATAATTCCCATATTATTATTATTATTATTATTATTATTATTCCTGATGATTACCATAATTGCTCATAAAATATCAGTTAAAACATATTGTGACTTTTACAAACTGGATGGCGTTTCAAAACAAATATGCATATTACAATGTGAGAGCGATGACCGTTTGCTCAGTCTCACCTTGTTGGAAAGCATTCGACTTAGGAAGTGCTCTCAAGCGAAGGGAGTGGCTTGAACAAGTGAAGTGGTCTCTCTCTACCTGACTCTGTGAGCTGGACTTTGACTGGGGATCTTAAACGGAAACAAGGAAAAAAAAAACAAAAACAAATAATCTGAGAGCACAACTTTGCAAGGTTAGTGAGCAACTTTAATTAATACTGCGTTAACGGCGATGGGCAAACCATCTTACGAGCTGTTGTTTTCCATGTAGGCTATACTGTCAGGTCAAGTTGTTAATTTAATAATAGTAAGTAAAGGCACCCATTATAAATAACAAAATAACAAAACAAATAACAAAACGTGCAATATATTCCAAAGTGTTGTAATATATGGATGTGCTACTAATTTAAATACACAATTTTACATTACAACTCTTTTACATGCGTTTGTGTGGTGTTTTGGGAGGGCAAGTCTGCGCAGGTACGGTTACGTGCACGCGCATTCCAATGTCTTGCATTCTGGCCACGCAACCTGCTGCTCTCTAGGATTTAATAGTGAGGTTTGTCTTAACTTAGTGTTTATTTCGTGTTTAGAATTGTTTATAGTTGTCAGTTTCTTTACTAAGTATTCATCATTTGATAGGCTTTTACAGCAAGTCAGTACGATACTTCAGTTTTTTGGCCTGTTTTGGGTGAGGATGATTCATGAAACCACACAATTATAGGATTAAATGCTAAATAAGTGCATATATCATTATTCCATTAGAATTCATAGTGGAAATATCAAGACTATCAGACTTTTAAAATGTCCATCATTATCAGAGTCAAGTGTAAAATAACAACAGTGTGTAGAGAAATGTATAATTTAACCTATAAAATTATTTATTTAGTCATTCGTTCTTTCTGTCTGCATGTTTCGGCGAAGGCATGTGATTAACTGTAAACAACAAATCATAGAGCTATATAATTAAGTGACTTATAAAAGTGTAATTGAATTTTTTTTATCATAAAACAAACTTGCTGTTTTCACATAGAAGAACCCCTCCCTTGTGCTAGTTCTGTTTGTGTGCGTGTGTTTGTGCGCTCTGTTGCTCTGACCTAGCGTTAGCTTGTAAAAACTACAGCCTCAAGAGGTCAAATCCCACATACTTGTTATCTCTATTTCAGAACAACTAGTCAAGGCGTTCTGGTTGCTACACTACTGTTTTATTCTCTTTTTTATTTTACTAATCAGACTTTAAAAACAATGTCTACTTTACAGATGTGACATTGTAACTTAAAATAAAGGCTCAAATGAAACCAAGTAAAGCTGGCACTTTTATTTAGCCCTTATGATTAATTTTGCAACATTAACTGCAAGGGATTATAAATAATATCACACCTAAAGAAACAGAGCACAAAACAAAACCTATATGCATGCATTGCAACATTGCAAAGGACTGTTTCAGTTGCTTGTGCACAAACACAGGTAGCATGGCAGTCGTGCTTGAGCGAGTAAAAAAAAGTAGCCTTACTTCTAGAAATGCATTGCCTCAGGCAAACAAAACAGGAAGACAGGCCTTAAAAGAGAATCCACAGATTGATATATGCTCACATACATACAAACATACATTTATAAACCTCCTATAAACTAAAACCTTGCTGTGCCTTTAGATTTTATCAAACACCCTCTGATAATCTCAGAACAAATCAATATTGTATCAGCTCCATATTCCAGAAAATACAATCACATGGGTGTGGGGACAGGGAGATGTGATTATTTGAGCACAGAAACAAAATCAGTGTGAGCAAACACAGAGTAAACTTTGGTCTAATGGATTTTGAAGGACATATAACATCCATTTTGAATATGCTTTTCAGGTTGTCTAATAACATTCTAACATTCACAGTATATGGCTAGCCTATCATTCATCAGTTATCAGCCGATTTTGTGTGTGCACGAGTGAGTGAGCAAGTTTTACCAGTAGTAATTGTTGATATTGTATGTGTAATTGTGCAAGCTAATTTCCCTTATTTTTACATGTAGATTACATTTTCCATCTTTTTGTTGTGGACACAGAAGTGCCTCGTCATCTAATGGTAACTTAAATGTAATCTTTAAAAAACACTAATCAATTAATAACACTGTTAAATGTAATGTTTAGCAGTTGTTGAAATGAAATATCCTACTGTACTGTAATTACAATTCCTGCTATAAAATGGTAAAAAAGTGATAGAAAAGTATTATATACAATGTCATTAATTGTTAAAGCTATAGCACATGCCACAAATGATTCATCTAACTATAAACAATGTTCTTGTTTTTCCAGACTGGCCTTACTACCAGATGAGATGAGTGTGTAATGGTGTGTGAATATATTTGAGGACATGGCGAGTGATGCAAGCACCCTTTCCTGGAAGGTACCTACACAGGACTGGGATGGGGGCATCAAAAGCCCTGACTTGGGTCCTGTTGGAGATGATGGCCCTGTGAAGATTATCAAAGTGTGCTTCAGTAGCAGCAACAATCTCAGCAAAAACTTCAAACTGGTCAAATGTAACAGCGCATGGCAGATCAAGGTATACATACTGTACACTGCTGTTCAAAAGTTTGGGGTTGGTAAGTTTTTTTTAAAGAATTTTCTTAATAGAAATTTAAAATAGAAATCTTTCGTTACATTATAAACGTCTTTACTGTCACTTTATCAATTTAATCGATTTAATGCATCCTTGCTGAATGAAAGAAACAAAATGTTACTGATCCTAAACTTTTGAACAGCATTCAGAATTCATAGTATTTCTAGTAATGCTATCCCAAATGTTGGAATACTTTGTCTAAACACTTTGTACTTTTTATCCTTTGTATTTTATCCATCAGACAATCATCCAGTCCATTCTGATCAGTGGGCGTTTGGGTCCAAATGTGCAGAACGCAGGCTGCTTTGGGCTGAGGCTCAAACACCTCAAATCTGAGGAGCTCCACTGGCTTCACCCGGACCTGACAGTAGGAGAGGTTGAGACACGCTATGAGAGCCATCATGCTGAGGCAGAGTGGAGGTGAGGGACAGTGACGCTGGCCAACACTCCCACTCACATCGCCAATAACCTGGTTGTTATTTTAATGTTGCATAAATGTGTGTTTTATTTCAGATATGACCTTAGAATTCGCTACATTCCTGTTGATTTCATGAAGAGGTTAAAAGAAGACAGAACCTTCCTGTTGTATTTCTATCAACAGGTCAGCAAACATCTCCAGATTGTAACTTGTATGTTGTCACCTTATGTTGCACAGTCCATGAAAATACCATTTCTCTTGCGGCAGGTGCGCTGTGACTACATGCAGCATCATGCTAGCAAAGTTAGCGACGGCATGGCACTTCAGCTAGGCTGTTTAGAGATCAGGTAAAGAACAGCAGACTCTGTTTCTCTGTTATTGAGTGTAACTGCTGGATTTCATGAGCAACAATTGAGAAAAAAAGTTGTTGAACTGTTGAATTGGGAGAGGTAATGTCAAAGTAGTGAATGACATATGTGGTTTGTTCTGTTTTTCAGGAGATTTTACAAAGACATGAATGCCAAAGGTCTAGAGAAAAAGACAAATTTTGACTTGCTAGAGTAAGTTTATATTTTTCATGTGTACAAGTCATTTTTAAAAAGGTGATTTCGTTTGCTAATATCATGCCTTTTTTTATTTAGAAAAGATGTTGGTCTGGACCTGTTCTTTCCTAAGGGACTTATTGACAGTATGAAGGTTAGATTCGTTTTCTTCTTTTCAAGGGGTGATAATAGTTGATTGAATGGCGATTTCGCAAGTTAAAAAGTACTAGTTATCATTTCTCCTTAACCAGCTGTTCAACACAACCTATAATACCAATTGCAAAACTTTTACCGATAAGACATATAACTCAGCATAAATTCAGATTGGCTCTTAGCCTGGGTTTCCCCATACTTCCTTGCCGCAGCTTGATTTTATTCACGCTGCTAGTCTGGAAACCATGGACCAAATTTTCGCCTCATCTAGGGAACCATTCACAGAACAGGGAGGGAGCAGCAAGATGATGATGACGTCTATGCGACACACCGAATCAATTTGTTTATACCTATGGATCCAACATGACAGCAAACGCGAAGTTACCGACATTCTCAAACTGTCAGCAGCGTTCTGTGTGCTCGTCACCTTGTGAGTACATTTTTCCAAGAACAACTAGCAAGAGCGTTCTCCCCAAGAACCCAAGTCCGTTCTTTGCATTCTTGGAATTGAGAAACACCCTCTGACCCATCGTCTTCTTCCTCGTCTAATTTCTGTCGCTCTACATACTGTACGTCATCTGGTATAATTGTCTTTACATTAATAATCTTAGCACCCAATAAATGGCACGCCTCAAATACGAGAAAATGAACATGTGGTTCCTGACGTTAGCCACGCTAATTGGCTCATGTATTTTTGACTAAATGGATGAAGTGTTGGTAAGTAAACCCTCTCAGGGCAATCATGAACAGAAAAACAAAAAAGTGGCAGCTTATGACGTTCTACTGCTAAACTGTAAAATCTTGGTTTGAACAGCCTAAGCAACTTCGGAAGCTCATCCAGCAGACGTTTCAGCAGTATGCTACACTAAAAGAGGATGAGTGTATGATCAAGTTCTTTGAGACCTATGGAGAATTCTCCAACTTTGACGAGGAAATATTCCCTTGCGAGTTAGTGGTAAGTTTCCACAAGTTCCCCAACTTAGGTGTTTAAAAATGTTGGGGATTATGCAAAGAAGTGTGGCCATGTTAGAAATTGAATTAATTTACTGAAGTCCTTCTTTATCTACACAGCAAGGCTGGAGTTTAGCAGTGGATTTAGTCATTGGTCTCAAAGGAATTCGTCAACGGACTAAATCAGACTCCACGGTGAGCAACGTCATACTTGGAAAAGTCTTTATGTTAATTACGATCAGTTTATTTTCAGTCTCAGGACAGTTGTCTATTGAAGATTAATTCTGCCACGCAATAAAATATATTTTTTCAAAAAGTTTTTGCAAGTTTTTATCTTGCACACAATTCACAATTATGAGTTTTGATCTCAATTCTGACTTTTTAAAAAATCCGAATGCCATATTTATATCCCCCAATTGCTAGTTATAAGAAGTAAACTATCGCGGAATTGCAATTGCTTCTCGCAATTAGTTTTTCTTCCTCTCAGAATTCTGAGTTTACATCTCACAATTCTGTTTTTATTCCCAAAGTGTTATACACCTGACCTGATCACGTGCAGAGTTCTGAGTAAAAAATTGCAGATGTAAACATAGAATTCTGAGAAAAAAGTATGAATTGCAATATGTAACTTAAAAGTCAGTATTTTTGCAAAAAAGTCAACATTGTGATATATAAACTTGGGGCAATTGGGAGAAAAAAAAAGTCTGAACTGTGAGATTTTTTTTTTGTAAACTTCCCAAGTTGTCAGTGTCCAAATGTTGTTTAAAGTTAATTAAATTGCACTTTAGGCACTCATCATTCTCTTTTACTTTTCCCAGGCTGTCTGTCTTGCTGAATTTAAACAGATCCGAAGTATCAAGTATAACGCACAAATTGAAGGCAGAACATTGTTACTTATTGATATCGAGGGTGCCAAACAGGTAAGAATGTGCTCACTATGCTCAGTATTTGGTTGTTAAACTTTGTATGCACAATGCCACTCATGTACTAAACTAACATTTTTAGTTTACATTTTTTGATATTTTTTCTATTCATAGCCTCTCTCTGTCAGCGTGGCGTCTCTGGCTATTGCGGAGAACATGGCTGATCTGATCGATGGCTACTGTCGGTTGCTTAACCACACAGACTCCTCTTTGATAGCTGGACCAAATAAAAGTAAATCTCAAGGTAAGTTCCAATTAATGTATGTCTGCAAATGTCAATAGTCATTTGGAAAAGTGTCAATTAAAGGAGTTTGTGTGAGCTAGTTTCAGAGGCAGTTATCAAGGAGATAAATGACTAATAGTTTTGTTGTTGAACTGAGAATTGAATTTAGGGCAGCTTTCTTCTGAATGTTGTGCGTTTTTAATCATGACTTTTGTGATTAATGTGGGTTTGGGTATTGCCATATTTCTCTGTGCTGTAAATTGAGATTTATCTTTGCTATCTTAGGTGTGCAGTTGCGCAACTCTCTTCCTGAAATTCCCTCAGGGTGAGTACATCAACATTCCTCTATCTGTTTTGTTCTCCACAGAATGAATATTAATTACTATAACTCTAAAGTGATCTCACATGGAATCATTTATAATAAGTGAAATGGATCTGCTGATTAAACGTTGCACATTTTTTATAGACTTTATTTCACTTTCCTCAATGCTGTTCACTCTTTCCTGCTGTTAGGGAGCAGAAAGAAAGCTTCAGATACAGCAGTGAGTATCAGGCCCTCCCATTCAAGAACCCAGCTTGATATTTACTGTATTATTCTAATATCTTCTTGACAATGTGAATAACATCAACTCCATGTTTCAGACTCTGATATATACTGTGAAATCGCAGATGAAAAGCCGCCCCCACCTGGTATGAAAGGGAACGTTTTTTTGTATCACTGTAAGTTCAGTATTGATTGTACTGTATTGATGACAAGTCCTCTCATAGTTTTTCATGTGTTTCGCAATAGCAAAGGTTGGCCTGTACAGGAAAGATATTACCCTGAAACGTATGCTGGGCGAAGGGTTCTTTGGGGAGGTTCATGAAGGAGTTTACCATAAAAAGGCAAGTAGTAATTCCAGACACTTTAGATGTGTTATGATGCAACAATTACTAAAATGTAGGATTTGTCCTGTTACATTTAGCATAATGTTGTTAGATGTCTCACAGTAACATCAATAAATCTTATCATCAGTGAATTAATTTAAAAAATAACTAACATTATTATGAATTTTCAATAATTGTCGTGGTTAGACTGGGGAGAAGATCAGTGTTGCGGTGAAGACCTGTAAGGAGTGTGCACCTGACGTCAGGGAGAAGTTCGTGGGTGAAGCAGGTATGTGAATGTAAATATCATGAGATGGGTGTTTCTTCAACTGTGGGCACTTTTGGACCTGTGGAATTTTAGACAGTGAATATTTAACTTATATACAAGTGTATCTACATATCAGTCACCAGAGAATTCTGTCATTGTCTGTCACTCACGACTGTCAACTTTTTCAAGCATATCTCAAATGATACATTGTTTAATAACATTAATTGTTGGAAATAGCATTTTAAATATTTTTGGAATAAAATATCACACTCAGGCTAATATCATAGCTAGCATTTTATGTATCTTGCATACAATTAAAAAATATTAGCTTGATTACAGATTAAGCTTGATTACAGATTAGCTTGATGCACAAAAGAAAAAAAAGGTGATATTTACCTGGATTTTTTCTTTACCTGGCCTTCAACAAACTTCCATGGGTGCCTCAAAATTACTTAAAATTATTTAAAATAAGAAAACGCAAGATTTAAGGTAATAATACAAAAAAGATAACCATATTCCATTCCAATTTTAAATCACCATCTCAACAGTTTTTTTTTATTATTTGAGGAACCACAGATTTTTTTTAAGTGATAAATGAGGAAGCCTAATTTAAAAGTGAAAAAGTCATGTAAATTAATAATAACTTATAAAACATGCCATGTTGAATAATGAATATACATGTTTCTAGTTGTCAAACGTGGCTGAAATATTTTATCTGGTAGAAATAAAAAAAGTCATACAAAATGATTCAATGATATAATAAATAGTTTTCACACAAGAGATATTGAAGTTAGATATAATGGTTTTAATGATGGATTTTCATATTCTGGGTCCACCACAACAATTATTGAAAATTCAAATTATTCAATTGAAAAAAATCATAATCATGTTAGTTAATTAAATTCACTGATACAGACATTTGAACTCAACCAAAAATAAACAATAAAAACATGATAAAATGTTAAATAATAATAAGTAACTGTATTCTTTTTTGCATTATAACGTCCCACCCATCAAGTTATCATGAAAAACCTTGACCATCCACACATAGTGCGGCTGATTGGTGTCATCGAGGAAGACCCGGTATGGATCGTCATGGAGCTGTGTCAGCACGGAGAGGTAAGCAACAGCTCTGATGCTGGATGAAATCACTCTTATTTTTATTATATGTCAAAACACGTCTTTTGGAAAATTGCAAGGCCAATAATGTTGTCACTATGAGGGATTATTTTGGCAAGGGTGGTAATATATTATATGAGATACAGGGGTTTACGTAACTTTGAAATTAAATCAATAAAATTTCCTTTCAATCCATAATGTACTTCCATTTGCCAGAAATGCTGTGATTAATGGAGTAAACACAATTAAGTGAATACCATAGATATGGCTCCATTAACATTTACAGGCTCTGTAAAAGTGTCATAAACTGTTTAAAAACTCACATGAAGTTCAGTATTATGTGAATCAAGATGATTGTCTTCTTGTCAAGTACAGCAGAATGACTGGCTTGAGAAGTCAAGTAGTGGTAAGCAAACATGGTTTGTTTTAGTTACTGATTTAATACAGTAACTAAATGCTTTAGAAACCATCATAGGGCCTGAAAAGGGCAGCAGAAAGACTGTATTGCCACACTAACCCATTTCTAAAATACGTTCTTTTGTGCTTACAGCTGGGGAAGTACTTGACAAAAAATCAGCAGAGTTTGACCAGCGTGACTCTGGTTCTCTTCAGCCTACAGATCTGCAAAGCGCTTGTTTACCTACAGGGAATGAACATGGTCCACCGGTGCGACATTCAATTCAGTATTTTTAATTTACTTTGTTCACCATGGCTGCATTTATTTGATCAGAAATTCAGTAATAACAACAATATTATATTATTACAATTCAAAATATCTGTCTTATCTAATTTATTCCTGAGTTTGCAAAGCTGAATTTTCAGTCTTGTCACACGATCCTTTAGAAATCATTCTATAATGCTGAATTTGTGTGCAAGATATTTATAAAAAAAATAAAAATTATTTTATAAAATTAAAATTTTATAAAATTAAAATATAAAGTTTTATAAAATTATTTTATAAAAAAAATAATTATTATCAATGTTGGAAACAATTGTGCTGCTTTATATTTTTTGGGAAAACAGTGTCAAATGTTTGATGAGTTGAAAGATCAGAAGAACAGCATTTATTTGAAAATAATAATTTCAAATTTTACCGACCATAAACTTTTAACTGTTAGTGCATGTACAGTAGTAATGTGTTTACATTTTTAATCACTCAAATTGTTTATATACATACAGTGGGTCCATACTTGGAAGCAAACAAAGTTTTTAAATAATGGGATAATTGTGAATAATGGATAAATTATGTGCTATTTTCATATAGTTTTGGAGCAAATACTTTAGTTTATGTGATACAATTTTCAAAAGTCTTGTGAAGAAATGATCATTATGGGTTTTATGACCTTATTTCAATTGTTTTTTTTTTTTCACAAACCACACATAAACGTCATTATCTAAAAACTACAAAATTTTACATACATGCTGCTGACATATTATTGTAGCAGAGTTTTTGCTGAATACAGTGTAATAATACTTTAGCCATGAAAAATGTCACAAGTAACAGAAAAAAGCACACGTGTCAGAGCATGTCAGAACACCTCCAGGACCCAGAAAACAGCTTAGACCCCTAAAGGTTAAAGAAAAAGAAACAGACCAAAAACTTGCATTAATCTATGCATTAATCTTACATTGTCATTATTGTTGCTGTTTGTCTTATTTGTTTTTGTCATCTGGTTGACAGGGACATAGCTGTACGAAATGTTCTTGTTGCCACTCCTGAGTCTGTGAAGCTGGGTGACTTTGGCCTTTCCAGATACATAGAGGATGAAGAATATTACAAAGGTTACCTCAGCGGTTTTACACACTCATAAAAGTTGCGATTTTTTTAATCATTGCATGATTTGTCATGTCATTCCCTATTGAAACTGGATCTTAACTCCGCTTAGTGCCACGTTATGTAAATCTTCGATGCATTATGTATCTTGCGTTATGTCTGCAGCATCTGTTACTCGTTTACCGATCAAATGGATGGCTCCTGAATCCATTAACTTCAGACGCTTCACCGCGGCCAGTGATGTGTGGATGTTTGGTGAGTGAATAGAAGGAAATCATCAGATTTTAACACAAGGCCAGTGTACCAAGCAATGACACTGTTACAGTAATATAGACAGACAATCGCTTGTACATTGCCAGTTTAGAAACAAATGTTTCCAAAATTGCCTCTATCTTTATTAGTCATCGTAAAGTTCTCGGAGGGCACATAATTCTTTTTTATGAATCCAATTTTCTCTTTTGGCATGCTTAACTATCCTCTACTTGAAAACATTATTCAGTGCCCCAGGCCCACTATCAAACTTAATTTAGACAAATTACCATACAATAACTGACCTTCATTTCCTTCACAACAATTTGCCAATTTGTCATTTTAAACTAATTTCCTGATACAATTACTAAATAATCATATTGGAATAAAAAATATCTGTAATTATTTTTCTGTACTGTATTTATATTAGTCTTCGATCAACTGATAGCTTGAGACGCCAACAGATTTTATTTTATGTCTGACGCCCCTCACTGACACATGGGGTAAATAACACATGACTAGAGAGACAGAGACCCCTCTGTTTGTAAAACTCAGCTGCCATGTTCTGTAAATCATGAGCTTTCACTCAGTCTCTCTGATGGATGGCTTCACATAAGAGTGCAGATGCACCATCATCAGTAGTGAAGCATGGGAAAGGTGAACAGATGATCGCAACAGTTACTCAAAGCTTTGGCCTCACTTTTTCAGAAAAGAGGAACTGACATTTTATTCTGAATTAAATGTCTTAAATGTTCCTTTGTATCAATGTATTGCAAATTGTTGCTCCCATCCAGCTGTGTGCGTGTGGGAGATTATGAACAGAGGTAAACAGCCGTTCCACTGGCTTGACAATCGTGATGTGATTAACCAGCTGGAACAGGGCAACAGGCTGCCCAAACCTGAACAGTGCCCTCCTGCCCTGTACTCACTGATGACCCGCTGCTGGAGCTACGACCCCCGCGAGAGACCCACCTTCACCGAACTAGCCTGCAACATCAGGTTTCTGCCCAATAACAATCACTGTCTATCTAGCTTTTTTCTCTCTAAGTTATATCAAATGGTTTAGAACATTGCATTAACTGACATTCTATCCATATTTTTCCATTGTACTGTATTTACATTCATTGTAACCAACTCACTCTTTTTTAACAGTGATGTCCACCAAATGGAAAAGGAGGCGGAGGTGGAGAGAGAGAGAGACAAAGCCCGTAACACCCGGTTCATGGAGCCCAAGTTTAACATTAGTGAACCTCCACCAAAGGTAGCTGTCAGCTTCCATCATAGGCTTTTTGTTTGCCCTTACACTCAGTTACAGCAGCACATTCCTCTTAAGAGTCAGTGTATTTTGTTTACGCCTCCAGCCTTCCAGAGTCAATTCTAGCCGCTTCGGAAATACCCTTGGAGTCGGCCTACATCTTCAGGTAGTGTGTTCTTTGTGTTTAGATGTCATATATAGGAAATTTATAGTTTTAAGTTTAAAACATTAAGCACTGAATTGTTGTAAATATAGAATATTAATGAATATTTAATTTACTATATATATATATATATACACTGTATATTATGTATTACTATAATATTTAATAAATATTTTACATAATAATAATTGTAAATAATTCTTTTTTTATATTTATTTAATTTTATATTAATTTAATGTATTGTGCTCTTATTTTCCATAGCTTAATGAGGCTTTATGTGCCAGTTCACCAGACCTGGCCAGCCCATGTGATTACCAGTCACCTGTGGACTCAACCAACATCCTGTCCATTCCCAAGGCATCGCCCCGCCGCCTCAGTCTTGGGGTAAAATTAAGCCATGATGTCTATTTTCAATGTATTTTTATTTCATTTCATTATCGTATTTTTTTAAATTATAAAATGATATAATAATAAAATAAATAAAATATTAAAATAATTGTAAGACTTTTATTAGAAGCTATATGGGCTTGTGTTTGTGTACGGGGTAGGAGGGCGAGTTCAGCTTCGGCCCATCCAGTATGGAAGATGCGCAGAGGCTGTGGCAGGTGGAGAAGGAGCGCATGCTGGATACTATGAAGATGCAGAAAGAGCAAATGGAGGAAGATACCAAATGGTTAAAGAAGGAGGAGAAGCTACTCGTAAGCTAATCTTTTTAGCATTATATATATATATTACTTTATATAATATAGGTCTGTCTTTAATATTTGTTATAATACACATTGCATGCTTGCTGCTCTTTCTAAGGACCCAATGGTTCACGAGGGCACAAATATTCCTGAGGTGTGTATGTCCTTTAATTTTTAAACCCATATCACATGTTTTGTCAATTATATTTTCATTCCAGTTCATAGATATGATGTACTATGTAAAAAATGTACAACCTGAGTGTAAAATTTGACAACCCCAATAATTATTGTTTTATTAATTACCAGGCACCTGAACCACCACTTAGTTATGGTAAGTCCTCTGGTTTCTAGTAAAAAGTGAAGATACGGATGTCAATCTATTGTAAATCATATCACACATTTATATTTGATGAGAAAATTAATGTAATTCTTGTGCCGTGTCACCTCCTATACTGACTGTTTCCTGTATCCACTTAAAGCTGAACTGCATCATCCTCCTTCAAAACCACCCAGAATTGCAGTGCAAGTAAAGATTTGTTTACACTCATGTACAGCATGCATGTTGTATATGTTTAATGTATAAATAATTGACCCCACTTTCCCAGTACAATGGTAGTAACAATTATTCAGTTTAATGTTTCTTCTGTCTGTCGTCTATTATTCAGCCTACACCTACAGCAGAGCTGGACCGCTCAGAGGATAATGTGTACCAGTGTGTCATGGACACGGTGAAAGTGGTGGTGCAGCTGAAAAATGACATTAACACACTGCCATCTACTGAATACATCTCTTCTGTCAAAGTGAGATTAAGCCTGGGCAGTATGAGGATATATCAAAGTGACAATAAAAAGTGTCTATAGAGATATTTCTACTTAAGTACTACAATTTTGAGTGATAAAGAAACGTGCATGAATGAGAAAATAAAAAACAGGACGCGCATGATGTTAAAAAGAGTTGTTAAATGCAATAAGCTGTGGAAAAAAGAACTACATGCATTACTCACACTGACTGACATCCTTATACACCTTATGCCGTCTTTGTCATTAGTGTTAAAACAAAAAAAGACAAAGATATAATTACTCACTGCTCTAGACTGAAGGAATTTTCTATGTTACCGTATATCTAATAAGAATCAGTTTCTATTTCATTTATACAGTGAGGAAAATATTGTGGATGTTTAAAATAATGTTTAAAATGTTTAAACGAATGTTTTTGTGCATTAATGTACTGTATATAATTCATTTGCAGACTGTCGGTCTCTCATTAAGGAATCTAATCAACAGTGTGGATGATATACTACCAACTCTGCATGTTTCCTGTAGAACGGAGGTATCAGACCTGATTTCACGACACTAACAATATAAAGTACAAAAATATATTTTTTGCATTTTTCAAGTGAAATGGCCTCTGTAATTGTTGCTACAAGTGAGTTTAATCTTCTCCAATACAGATAAGACTTTTAAGAAACTGACATTGAATCAACGCGGAAACGACATCTCCCATGACATCAAAACATGTTGATCTGGCATTGTTTTGCTCATCAAATTAACGTTGAACCAACGTCAGACGCGGCATTCTTCAAAGCTAAATGAAAATCGAAAATTGTTTTGCTTTCCTAACGTTGAAACAACGTTGATTTCAAGTTGATTTGTCCGTTAGTTTTGAAGAATGACGCGTCTGACGTTGGTTCAACGTTAATTCGATGAGCAAAAACAATGTCAGATCAACGCTGTTTCGATGTCATGTTTCCACGTTGATTCAATGTCAGTTTGCTATCTGAGAAGTTAAACTCAACATTTTTTTTTGTCTCTGCTCTCAGATCGAAGGCACTCAGAAGTTGTTGAATAAGGACTTGGCTGAGCTCATCAGCAAGATGCGTCTGGCCCAGCAGAATGCCATCACCTCTCTGAAGGAAGAGTGCAAGAAACAGATGCTGACAGCAGCCCACGCTTTGGCCATGGATGCCAAGAACCTGTTAGATTCTGTAGACCAGGCACGGGTGCGCTCGAACCTGGCCAGACCCAAACCTGAGGACGCAGACTCACAGACTGACTAGAGGAGCGGATCGGGACAGCTTGAGTACAGGACGGATTGAATCAACTGTTTGCACAAGATTCAATTCTCATGTAATAACAGGGCAACACACACACCAGCATGGGACATGAAACATCCAATAGAAAGTCAGGCTACTGGTAATAACAGCTTGCTTGCTGAAACCTACATGACCTAACATTCCTCTGGACAGCTTGTCTTATTAATAGCATTTTTATATATTGTAGACCAAAGCTATATAGAGATAAGAGAATCACATACTAGCAAATATGCTTTTTATGTTTGCAAACAGCATTAAAAGATGTTGTTATTGGTGAATGTTGTCTTCCTAAAACACCACAGATCAAAAGTGCAAATATAACCCTTTATATGTGTATGTGTATAAAAGGGGCTAGATGTAGAATTCAGAAACCCTTGTTATTAGTGACACCGGTGGCCGTTAAATGAACTGCAGCCAGCAACTTATTGCGTGTGCTCTAACAGAATTTACGATTCTAGGTCCCTCACAGCAAATTTCTTTTCTGATCTTTGCGTAGAAGTAAAAAGAAGTTGGAAATACCTTTGCAGCGAAATACTGTTAATGATGATCCCGATGCCATCCACGCTGCTGAGAGCGGCGTTCAGATATGTAATGTGCTGTACGCTTTCCACTCAAAAACAAAATAAACACTCAATAAACATGACAGCGGCAATTAAGATCATACAGTACGTGGATATGATTGTACAAGCTCTGCAATTCATCGCCATCAAGTCGACAGATGAGGTAATTTAACTGTTGTGATAGTTTGTTTGACTAAAGCATAGGCTAGGCCTATTTAAGACAATAGACTATAAATCTGGCTATGTTAGACTAGTTTAAATTACGTTTCTTTGCATGACACATTGACATTACAGAATGGCTCTTTCTGCATTATCCTGCATTAAGCATCGTTTCATGTGTCATAGAACGGAAGAGAGGCTATGGGCGGCATGGAAAAATATTTTTTTTCATTACAAGCTGTTCGCATTAAACAAATATTTCTTTTCATTAGCCTACTGAACAAGCTGTTCGCACGTTGGCAATAGGCCACAAAGTGATTAATACATGAAAATTATTACATAAGCCAGCTCCTATAAAGGAATTCGTTTAACCACTCACATCATTCCAAACCTTATGACTTTCTCTCTTCTCCAGAACTTAAAATAGCCTAATGTTATATTGGTTACCAAACTGTTGCCAAACACTGAAACAGTTCTGTAAATATCTTCATGTTCCATTGAACAAAAAAAGACATGCATAGAGTATTGTAAAGACAAGTGAGTAAATGACTCATTTGACTTAAAGAGCCCCTATCGTGATGGTAAGTTTCAGTTTAAGTGTAAGTTTCATGTTTGAGGTGGTTTAAACCGTGACAGCTACACGTTTTCAAAAGTGGACCAACGTGATTATTTCACGTCTTGTCGTGATACCGGGTTGAAGAAATGTTGTTTTGGCCACATAAGGCGCTTTTCCACTACACAGAACCAGCTCGCCTCGGCTCGGCTCGGCTCGACTCGACTCGCCTTTGTTTGGTTTTCCACTGTGTAAAAGTTGTACCTGTACCTGCTTTCGGGTACTTTTTTTCGTACCACCTCCGGCGAGGTTCTAAGCGAGCTGAGGCGATACTAAAATGTGACGTAAAACAATGCCGACTGCCGATTGGTCAGAGAGAATCGTCACTATTCACTGCGTCATCTTGCACGCGCCAACCGGATTCGTCTCGTTTTTTCAGCAGTGTTTCGTTTTGCTGCCCTCAGCCTCTCATGAAACAACGTTTGTCTTCTTGCTGTGAGAAACAGCCACATCCCGAGGATCAAAAACAGCATACACTCGATTTCCTCCATTGTCCTGTGTGTGTGGGTAGCGCGGATATGTGTCGCGTATTAGATTACGTCACGGCAGTTTACTGCGGCGTCGCTATGACGACCGGGTACTATCTGTGGCGGTACTATCTGCTATGGAAAACGGAGCCAAAAGCGAGCCGAGGCGAGGCGAGCTGAGGCGAGCCGAGGCGAGCCGAGGCGAGGCGAGCCGAGTCGAGCCGGTACTGTGTAGTGGAAAAGCGCCATTAGTTTCACATAATCACAACAATTTAACGTAAGCAAGAATGAGATTTGAACTCAGGTCTTCTGGATTAAAGCCCAACGCTTTATCAACTGAGCCACTGACTCTGTTAAATGCAAGGGTATTTTGGATGGGGTTTTATTGCGGGTTTGGTTTTATTTGTTGGAAAAATAAATTTAGAAATATAATTTGACACAAGAGGGCAGTATAGGACTATTTATGGTTTTGAGTTTAAAATAAACCGTGACACCTACACGTTTTCCAAAGTGGACCAACGTGATTCTTTCACGTCTTGTCGTGATACGGGTTGGGCACTGAAGTTACAGGAGTTTCTTCTCGTTGCTAAGCAATGGAACTAGGTCGAGTATTTAAAAGGTTATGGTTAACACGGTTAACGTGGTTTAACATCGATGTAATACGTTGTTTTAGCGTACCTTTTGCTTAAACGAGGAGCTGGGGGACGCCGGAAAAATAGACATTTTACTCATTAGGCTGCTTTATTAAAAACGTGACATTTAGACGTTTCTTCGGTGTGGATCCAGGCAAATGAATCCTATTCACCTTGAAAATAATAAATGTTTTTCTTTTTCTTTTTTTTTTTTTGCATTTTAAATAATAGACCATTTCTCAGTGATTGTCAATAAAGCAAAATTCCATTTTTCTCAGTTTAATGAAAACCAATAGGGCGTGATGTAAGTTTCAGTTTAAGTGTTTCACGTTTGAGGGGGTTTAAACTGTGATATCTACACGTTTTCAAAAGTGGACCAACGTGATTATTTCACGTCTTGTCGTGATACCGGGTTTAAGAAATGTTGTTTTGGCCACTTTGTTTGATATAATCACAACAATTTAACGTAAGCAAGAATGAGATTTGAACTTGGGTCGTCTTGATTAAAGCCCAACGCTTTATCAACTGAGCTACTGAGTTTTTCGAGTTTGATTGTGTATTGGATGGGGTTTTATTGCAGGTTTGGTTTTATTTGTTGGAAAAATAAGTATACACATATAATTTGACTCAAGAGGGCAAGCACCTGGCTGCAGCCTGCAGATCGGGGTGGGGCTACACCTGGGGCAGGGGTACACGTGTAGCCCCGCCCACAATGGTTCTCATTGAGATACGCGTTAAAATTCGCGTGTTTTTGGCCCTAAAGGCTTTCCATAAACACAAAACATTGACCAATCGCCGCAGATTCGCGTCACTCAAAGGAGATGTTTGGGAAAATGAATCGTCCAACGCGTTGAGCAAATCAGGTAAAAATAAATGCATATTATAAGACTAATAAAATGTTTTTTATCATTGCATGCACTTTAAACTGTTTTTGGGAGCTCCCAAAACAAAAATAGGAACATTTCAAATGCTATGATAGCTCTTTAATTTTTAGGTAAACTTAGCTTCAGCCTTTAACTTTCTTTGTATTTAACGTTATATATTAAGTGAGTACATCATGGATCAATTTTCCAAACCGTGTTTTTGTCTTATCCTAAGTGGGCGCATAAACATCCATAGTGGGTTTTGCCTTACCCACTATGGTAGTACACTTGTAATCAGTGTTTATATTTGGATTATTTTAGATCGGTCGGGCTACAATGTTCTTTCACAAAACTCATGTAGTTCTGTTTATTAACCGCTAGGGCGGTCTATTTCTTTTAAGTGTGCACTGCTTGATATGAGCAGTAACAAGATATGAGAAATACCAAGCGCAATGATTTTATTTGTGTAATTGAGTAAGTCACTGTGTATCTTGTCCAGTTGGCACCTTTAATTTGGACAATAATATTCAAGGTTATACAGTACATTCAAATACAAGCATTTTCATATACAAGCTTGTCTCTTAATTTTTGTTCTAAAAAAATCAGGCGGTTGGTGCCACATTCCTGATATCAAACATGCATTTTCTTACCCCATGCAGGGGAAATATCCCTGCTAGGATTGGCATTGTGTCACCATGCTGGTTCTTCCAGTGGAAGCCCATAAGTTAGAAGTCCATATAGGCTATCCACTGAGTGTTTTCTAGATCATGCCTGCAAGCCAGGGTGGGAGAAACAGCCCAATTGTGCCCAGCAAACACACTATGATGAACATCCATAAGAAGATTCTGTCTATTACCATAGCAACATACTTCCAGTCCTCTTTTACCTGTGTGAAGAGATAAGACAAATGAGTGGATTCTTACAGCAGTAACACAACTAGAAAATAAAAGGTGGGAGTCAAACTTTGACGTTGACTTGACAAATCCTTTCTCGGTGAAATAGTTAACAGGTCTGTGCCAATACTGATAGATCTACTGTAGCATGAAAGCTATGGGAAACTTTCATTTATTTTATAAATAAATATTAAAACAAAATTAACTGAAAAATATTTCAATTACAATTTTCTATACCACCGTTCAAAAGTTTAGGAGCAGGATTATTTATATGTGAAATGCATCATGATGTTACAAACGGCTTATTTTATACAGTTGAAATTGTAATACTTCACAATATGACTATATTTTTGATCAAATGAATGCAGCCCTTGTAAGAGAATTCTTTCAAAACCAATATGAAGTCTTGCTCCAACTCAAATAAATCTGAAAGAAACTTACACTAAAGTCAGCGTCTTCTGCTCTCAGGTGGTCTGCTATGTAGTGGACCCCCTCCAGAGCTTGCAGCACACTTGGGGACAGAGGAAACACTGCCTTGTCTCCCATCAGGTTTTCAGGCCGCTTCGTGACAGTAGCTCTTCCACTGGGCTGCCTGGAAGCCACGCCCATCTCCAGTCTTGGGGAAGGACCAAAATTCTGTAGAGTAGGTGGAGTTGAGCCAAGAGGGCAGGGCGAAGCAGTTTGGAGTGAAACTGAGATTGCGGAGGACAAAGTCCCCAGCTCTAAGTCCTTATAACAGAAGCGCCTGCGGTACTCCTCCCCAGAGTTCTCCCCTCGGAACCAGCTAGTAGAAGTACTGAGGGTTGTGTTTGCCGGTCCAAGCACCCGGGACGTCATTCCTTGGCCCTGCCGCTGCAGGAGGAGGAGTTTCTGCCTGCGATGGCTGTCCGGTGCAGGTCGGCGCATAAACAGCCACCGCGGGATCAAATCCAAGAAGACCGAGTGGACCCAGTGGGGCATCTTATGAGTGCTGGGCGAGCGGTGATGGACGTTAAGCACGAAGACGGTGATAACGATGGACAGGGTGACGAAGATCATAGTGAAGAGCAGATATTCGCCGATGAGCGGGATCACGAGCGAGGTGGACGGGATGATTTCTGTGATGAGCAGCAGGAAGACAGTGAGCGAGAGGAGGACCGAGATACACAGTGTGATCTTCTCACCGCAGTCTGACGGAAGGTAGAAAACCAGTACGGTTAGGCAGGAGATGAGCAGGCAGGGAATGATGAGGTTGATGGTGTAGAAGAGCGGGAGACGGCGAATGATGAAGAAGTAGGTGATGTCTGGGTAGATCTCATGGCAGCAGTCATACTTCTTGGTGTTGTAGGTGCCAACAGCATTGATGATGGCCCACTCACCGCTCTCCCAGTAATCTTTCAAGTCCACCGTGTTCTCGGTGCGCTCCAGGTCGATCTTGGCTTTGTCGTAAGTCCACGAGCCGAATTTCATCTTGCAGTTCTGCTGGTCAAAGGGGAAGAAGGTGACATCGATGCTGCATGAGCTCTTGTAGATGGCAGGTGGAACCCAGCGCACTTTACCTGTGTGGAAGAGGTGGGCTTTGGTCATGTGGGTCACTGCAAACTCCCCGTCTGCACTGAAAAGGAAAACAACATTTATTTCAGCAGTTGCCACTTTACTGCAGAAAAAGCAGTAAAATGGTGTCATGCATCTACATTTGAACAGGATTAATTTGACACATTGCTTCAAAATTTGCTTTACTATGCTTGCAGATACAATGACTGTTAAAATGGATGTGATGTTTTATTTTTACACTAAACGTTTTTTTTTTTTTAAATTGTATTTCACTAAATATACCCAGTTTGGTTATATGACTTTTCTAGACTTGATAAAATAAACCCAAGCAATATTAATTAATTAATTAATTAATTAATTAATTATGATGTAATATAAATGCACAAGTGGTGTAGATGAAGACGAGAGGTATTTTAGCGTGGTGGCAGCTTTGACAGTTACAATAGCTGATGTTTTTAATAAGTTTTACAGTAAATATAGACACTTTGATTATAGGATTTTTATAAATTTAGGTTATTTTTTTCTATTTTATTTATATCACATTTAATGATGCTTTAAATAACTAAATTCCAAAACAATATAGTCAAACTATTTTTATATTATTTTATAAGCTATGCCATGTATATCCCTTTCACATGGAGTCTCCTGACAATGAAATCTTTTTCAGACAGGACAGATGTGTTCCCATATTTTAATAATGATCCAGCAGTAAACGCTCAGTGTATGAACTACCTCTGCATTACCACACTCAAACAGCAGGTGGTAGTCTAAACAAACTCTAACGGCATTGTATTACATACAGTACACCTCATAGATCATCCAACTCTGCATTTAAAACAGCCTTTTACGCTCCGGCTTGATTTCTTTGCATTTAACTTGTGGGCAATCATGTTGAGCGTTGTTTAGCTTAGATAAATTGTTACTCACTTGTTGTACAAGACTATATCCGGGACCCAGATAAGTTCAGACGGAACCCTGATAGAAGTCACATTGTCATAGTCTGAAGGCTTCCAGCGTAGTTTATAGTCATTCCACTCCTGAGAGAGAGGCCACAAGCATTTAAGAAATTAAAACAAATTTATTACAAAATGTCTATCATTATTTGCCAATTTCAGATTATTATTATAATCATGTTATTAATTAACCACCAACTTTGCTCTTATTTATTGTGCCAGATATTTTGAAAAATAAACAAATTCTCCGTTCCTCAAATTAACTTTCCTGCCGAACATACCTGCTTTAGCCAGACATTTGTTGTCATCATCTGATTCTTCTCATCCTGTAGATGAGGAAAAGAAGGAAGGACAGTGGATATTAGACGAGTCAGGATGCTGGTTTTGTTCCAGCAGAAAGCTTTTGGTTCAGAAAGGTCACAAACACCTTATAAATTTAATCTTCTGATGGACCTGGACACTTCAAGGACCATGTACCCTAATTCATCAAGATTCTAAGGTTTTAGGGCTCTTATTTACTGTAGGAAGTTGGTGTTGGTGTTAGTGGCACTTCCTCTATTAAATTAATACTTCATGACATCTATGAGCAAAACAAATAACAACCGGCATTTAGTTATTTATCTATAATTATAATTACACTAAGCTTTAAATGCCTTGGGCCAAAACAGACCATTGTTCCCCAATATTGAGCAAGGACGCACTTTAAGTGTACCTATTTTTTAATGAATGGAAGTGTGAAGTTGTGTAAACTCATGACAGGGACAAGTCACAGTTTTTTTCTTCAATTTATTTCAATTGCAATCTGACATAGTAGTTAATCTGACATAGTAATAGCATAAAAATAGTATGTTTACTACAGTGCATACATGAGCATATAGGTTTAACTATAATGGTATGTAAGTCCTATAATATATATATGATATATAACTGTACTACAGTTAGTACAATTAGTAGGAATTTCCAATTGTTAACATGTGGAAATCATGATAATTTGGATGCCACTGACCCACATACTTTGTATTCCCTCTTTTATAGCCTGCAGTGCCTTACCACATCAATCAGCTGGGCGATAGATAAACCGAACTTGACGATGACAACATCAGAGGTGTTTGGTACAGGCCTTGACCACTTGTTGTAGCCATCAAAGAGCTTTTTGAAGAGATCATCTTCAGCATGTGAGTGAGTCCTCTCACAACAAGAAACTGTAAGTGGAAAAGACATTTAAACTTTTAAAGCAGCTTCACACGCTCAGCGTTTTGAACGTTTTCTTATAGATTTGAGAATGGCCTGACAAATCATTAAGCAAGTGTGAATTCAGCAAGCTAGACTCTAAATACTTACTGAACTAATGGGACAGATAGTCTATTAATTTATCTAGAGTTCACTGTGCGCACTATTTGCAATGCATGTTAAATAATTAAAACATATAGTAAAGTGCTTCATCAGGGGATTAACTCTCATTCATTTCTCTAATCATATATAATTACACGCACCATCACTTCTCATCTGTCGACTAGCACTAATGGATTAGCTCAAAAATGTTTCCAGGCGAGTTATTTCACACGCTTAAACTTAAGCAATATCACACGAGCAAGAGTGCTGTGTTTCCAAAGTCCCGCAAGTAATACCAGTTGGAAAGAGCATGATTTGCCAGTGTAATATTATCTAAACAATAAAAAGTTAATATGTAACTTACATTTTAGGCAACAATATTGCCAGTTACTTTGTCTTTTGTTGATCCAACAATGAAAATACTTCCAAACAAAGAACCCCTGCACGTCTCTGAGCGACACAAAACACAGCAGGTGTTTCGTTCCAGAATGAATCAGTGTGTTTTAAAGAATTGGTTGAGTAAATATTTCAATGACCCATTCAAAATATCACACTCTTATCTACTACTCTTACTATTGCCTATCATACACATATGTTGCAGAAATACAATTAATTTTTGCAGTCTGTTTTTCTGGCCTACACACTGCTGCTAAATTCGGTTGTCAATTTACCATGGTAACCACAGCGTCAATCATTGTACCTTCAGGAGTGAGTTGTGTTCCATATTCATACAGAACAATTATTTAGAGGATTCACTCCCGTATTTAAAGTCAGCATGAAATGGAAGTTGTGATAGTCTTTTCTACCCTATTGTGATGTGTGTGTATATATATATATATATATATATATATCCAAGTGAAATGGCTTCTCAAACTAGAAGAAATGTTGGGGGGGGGGACTTGCTTTTTGTCATACAGTATTATTTTTGTAACCGCCAAAATTAGTGATATAAGTAACTTAGTTTTAAAAACAGTTTGATTTAAGCAATTTTGAGTGTGGCATGGTTGTTGGGTCTTCTGCTGTTGTAGCCCATCCGCCTCAAGGTTGTGCGTGTTGTGGCTTCACAAATACTTTGCTGCATACCTCGGTTGTAACGAGTGGTTATTTACAGCGCATTCTCACCCCAAGGTGTCACCTTTTGACCATGCTTCAATATTTGACGCTTTAGGCGCCCTTTAACGTCAGTTACATGACGCGATCCTACAGCGTCATCTAACTGACGCTAAAGCAAAAGCGTCAGATGACGCGGGTAGGTTTAGGTCTTGGGTAGGGGTAGGGTTACACGCGATTCTAGGGTGTCATTTAACTGATGCGTCATCTGCGTCAGTTGGGTGATGCCTTGGGGGTGAGAATGGGCTGTTATTTCAGTCAAAGTTGCTCTTCTATCAGCTTGAATCAGTCAGCCCATTCTCATCTGACCTCTAGCATCAACAAGGCATTTTCGCCCACAAGACTGCCGCATACTGGATGTTTTTCCCTTTTCACACCATTCTTTGTAAACCCTAGAAATGGTTGTGTGTGAAAATCCCAGAAACTGAGCGTATTGTGAAATGCTCATACCGCCCCGTCTAGCACCAACAACCATGTCACACTCAAAACTGCTTAAATCAACTTTCTTTCGCATTCTGACATTCAGTTTGGAGTTCGGGAGATTGTCTTGACCAGGACCACACCCCTAAATACATTGAAGCAACTGTCATATGATTGGTTGATCAGATAAATTGGACAGGTGTTCCTAATAATCATTTAGGTGAGTGTATATATACTGTATTCTAGCCCTTTTTTATATCACGGCAATGAGTCCCTCGTGTTTAAATCTAAAATGGGTGACAGGCTGTCTGGAATGTGCTTTCATGGACAAGCTGACTGATTCAAACTGTGAAAAGTTGCAGTGCTGCCTGGTACACTGGAAATCTGATTGAGAATGCTTCTATTTTCTGTTCTATTAAAGTTTTCCTTTAGACCTTCACCTGATTTGTGGAAAAAGCCTACAGTTTTTAATTATATGTGGGCCAACTGAATGAGATTGATTCTCTTCATTTTCCAGGTAGAGATGCCCTGTAATCTCTGCACTTTAGGTTGACACCAATGCAAGACAGAGCGTAGACACCATTAAGCCGGCCACCTCCGGTCTCATCTCTGAGCTGAGGTCTGAGGAGGCATTAACACAGAACCCTGAGGACAGAGTTTGCAGATAGTATGTGTCAGGCCTGCTATTTGAGTGCAGTAACATGGCTGGAGTTGCTCTCTGAGCGCATTCATTTGCTGTGTGGTGAAGTGAGCTCTCATGGGTCATGCTGGCACAGTGAGTCACACTCTGGGCGAATGACAACATGCCATTAACAAGTCAGATTTAGGGTCTGCACCACAGGGCATTAGCACAGTGGGACATGATATGAAACCCAAGCACAGCCAACGAATACTGTCAGTGGCCTGCAGATGGGGAGGGAAATATTTTCTCACCTCTGACACATTTCTTGCTTTTTTAAAGCATATTATGGCCAGGCGCTTCAAAGCTATTATTACTCTGAGGCAGGAATTTTATATTTTTAGAAGATAACAGCCTATCTAAATATTTAACCCAAATGATTAACTTATAGCTTAAAGTGAAAGAGGTGTTAATTAACCAACCGGCAATATGGTTTAATTGGTAAAAATGGGCAGACCCATTTATTTGTTTTTTTTTTTTAAATCATATATCCACAAAAATAAATCACAGGTAACTTTGTATTACTCAGCATTGTCATCAAATAAACAAAATGATGTTAGATTGAGAATCATTCTTTTACACTGCATTTTTTAAAAATGATTGTCGTAACTTTTTGGCCGCTTGTTAATTTCTATAATCTCGTCTTGATTTTAAGTTTACAATGTTTCCACTAATTGTCTTCATTTTAAATTAAAATGAGAAATAATATTTTGAATCTTAATTAAGACAATTGTATCCTATGTATAGGATATCGCACACAGTTGCTGGATCAGTAATCATTAATTAACGGTTTAGTTCTTTATGAGTCGTACATTAACTCATGATTATCTGTGCATTAGTTAAGTATGAACTAATGCATATTAGTGCACCCGTAAGTGTTACCGATCTTTTTTTTTAAGTAACAAAAGCCTAGAAACTATCGTTACGGTGGTTTATTTATTTATTTAGTGTTTAAATGAACATCAGCTTCCTAGCCTCGATCAGAATTCCAGTTTGGAATAGTGAAGCCTGCGTCAGTTCTGCAGCCTCTCCAACAGCGCATCTGTTCTCCAGTCTGTGAGTGTGATGAGCACAGCAGGTGGACGGCTTCGATACGGTCTACTATAGGCTAGCTAGATCAAAGCCTCGGACCTGAAATTAATTGGCAACGTGTATCTCCGCGTTCAACTCTGGAAACTCTCCAAAGCGCGGGATGTTCTCAAACCAACCCGACGCAAATAGCGGTGGTAAAGTGCATCCAGCTGCAGTTCGAGCGCTCGGGAATTGTCAGATGCCCGCAGTGATATTCATTCATTAGGCGTCCAGCGGCTGCTGACAGCGAGCGGACACATAAATGAAGAGTGCGAGCGTAAACGCAGAGTGATGAGCAAGCCCAATAAATCTGCCTTGATTTAAGCGCCTTGGACACTTGGCCGTGGAGAGGACATTTCATTTTACTGGCAACCGTGCGTGCCATTCTAATGTCTACACATCTCTGAATGTGGATGTGAGAGCCAAATAGCTACTGTACCCCTTCGTATACCACTCACGATGATTTGCTGGTCTTAGCTGGTTTAACCACCAACAGCTTAAAAAGCAACAGAGAACGCCAATTGATCAGTCACTATAACGTTAGAAATGCCTAAAACACACATAAAGCAATAAACTTTTATCAATAAAAAACCCAAAACAATAAAACTATAAAAATTTATCTTAAGATGAACTTTTTTTTCTGGTCCAGGGTGGATCTGGTTTGGGTTGACGGACCAACCAGGAATACTGATTATAGGCTATAGGTCACCAGATTCAGGTGGTAATGGGCACATGCCAACTGTTTGACCTGGCAAAGGCTGTTTGGACAGTTAATGACCAGTTCCATGAGTCTCTCCATTTCTTAAACAATAGCTACATTTGTGGAAAAAATGTGAGAAAAACAAAAACAGAAGTGAAACTTACTTGACTCACATAGGATAGTGAAGAGAAGAGTAATCTTCAGGAAGAACCACGGCTTTTCTAAGCGCTCCATCATACAGCCAATTCCACGCGGCAGTTTCCGTATAATTCAGTTTTTCTCATGGCTTCTGTGTTTTCTGTTGTGTTGTCATTTCATTTTCATTCTACATCTGGGGCTGGTGGTTGTTGGCTATTTAGGATGAGATGTTCTCCTCTCACACAAGTTTTTGTTTAAATCACATGTATTTTAAATGCTGGCAGAATTGGCGTTTGTCATAAATATGTTTCGATTTAAGTTGCATAAATCCCGTGTTTATCCATATTTTTCCAAACTCGAAGTTTCCTGCTCTTCAACGTGAAAAGGCACGATGATAAGATGAAGTTTTGCACACCTGTTCAGCCGAAGATCTGGTACACAGTTTCCGTGCTGCAAAAAAGTATTATTTATTTCCATATGCATCCAAAAAATAAGGATTTTTAGAAGCAGACATATCCCAGAGTAACTCCATCTGTGTCAAATGCATAGATGCACTCATGACCTGGCTCCTGCTGTTTCCAGGGTTTACTCCAGACTGAGCATCTCTCTCTCAGTCCGCCCATCCACTTTCATGCAAGCAGAAAGGGAGGGAGGGACCTCATCACAAGTTTACCAGCGTGACCCGATTTCAAAATCAATTAGCAACTAATCTAAAGGTCATTTATTTCTTATATAAACAGTATAATGAACGCACACTTAATGGATAGCCTACGTGCGCGAACTCGTATAAAAAAATGGGGGTGGGGGTATTTCTCGGCCAAACGGGATTTTAAGTGATTCAAATGTTATTACATCTTATGACCTCTAGAGGTCAGGGTAGCTGAATAAATGCTATTCATTATTAACTGGAATACTGAAAGATTATGGCTAGAGGAATAGCCTATTTTCGCACAAATAAGACGAGGGAATATCCAATATAACAGTCTTTATTGGGGTAAATCAACGTGAATAGGCCTAGGAGATCGCAGGAATGATAATAGTCACAGAACGAAACTGAATGTCAAAATAAATGGATAGTTAATCAAAAAAAAAAAAAAAAAAAAAAAAAAGAAAGAAATCTTTCTTTCTACTCACCCTCGTGTTGTTCCAAATCCAAACCCATAAGACTTTCTTTCATCTTCGGAAAACAAATGAAGATCTTTTTGATAAAATCTGAGAGGTCTCTGTTCCTTCATTGATAGCTATGCAACTGACAATTCAACAATTCAAAAAAGTTCATAAAAGATCATAAAAGTAGGCTTATCCAAACTAACTGAGCGGTTTAGCCCAACATTTTCTGAAGAGGCACGATAACTTAATGATGAGCAGGCTGAATTTAGGTTTTTATTCCCCTGCTGAAAAATCCAGCTAAAACCAGCCTAGGCTGGTTGGCTGGTTTTGGCTGGTCTCCCAGCCTGGTCATATGGTTTATCCGTCTGGTTTTAGAGTGGTTTTTTACACTTTTTCAGCTGGTCAGGTTGGTCTTAGCTGGTCAGTGGTCTTAGCTGGTTAGGCTGGTTTTAGCTGGTCAGGCTGGTCTTAGCTGGTCAGCCTGGCTGCCGGTCTTAGCTGGTCAGTGTTGGTCTTAGCTGGTCAGGCTGGTTTTAGCTGGTCAGGCTGGTCTTAGCTGGTCAGCCTGGCTGGTGTTAGCTGGATTTTTCAGCAGGGTAGCCTAAAAACTCATCAGTTGTGGTAAGGAAAGCATCAACCAATGATTCATTCTCGTTTGAGCTTCCAAGAGGTTTGTTCTCGCGTGTCAATCAAGTTCGGATGAATAATATAAAGCGATTGAGTCCAGTGAATTCACTGGAATTAAAATATTATTTCAAGCTTACCGCTTTGAATCGAGCTAAGGCAAGCAGATAGTGTTGAATACAGCCAGCCAGTTATGTATTTTCTCAAAGATTTATTTTGGATAATTTGTAATCCCAAAAAAGTTACAGACTGGAGCTTTAAGAAGCCGATTGGCTTTTCA
Source organism: Cyprinella venusta (assembly GCA_038021265.1). Classification (NCBI taxonomy): domain Eukaryota; kingdom Metazoa; phylum Chordata; class Actinopteri; order Cypriniformes; family Leuciscidae; genus Cyprinella; species Cyprinella venusta. Next base: position 16,956,958 of record CM075876.1, on the reverse strand, counting down.
GTTACTTTTACTGTCATTTGATATCTGGATTTTATTATTAATCCATTTAAAGTTTACACACACAAAAAGCAATTTATAGTTGAGGAATTACTTGAAAAATCTATATTGACTATAGCAGTTTTCCATGACCTTTTTATTTTTTTTTTAAACAGTTTTAAAGTACATGACTGTAGTAGGAACCCTGCAATTCTTTTACAAAGTTGAATTTTTGTGAATATCATTTTCAACAATGGCACATCAAGACTTAGCATCAATAGTATATATTTAAGTATAAAACGCTCAATATAGTAATAGCTTATGTATTTCATGTCTTGTAATTCATTCACTCACACAGGCTGTATCTATGACCATACAAATACTAGCATACACAGAATTGGTCAAACTATGCATACAGCAAAAGTGACAACAACTGACTAATACACTGAAAATGAACATTCTTTGGTCGCAAAGATTTCATACTTTATCTGTTTCTTTAGGTTCTGTTCTGTTTTCATTTATTCTTCAGTGACATCACTTTAATATTTTTCCTCTCTTTCTTTCCCGCCTTGCTTTCTCTTTCCAATGTATATGAGTTCATGCTTTTTGATTTCCAGACCCTCATACAGTCTTTTCACCATCTGCTCCCTAGCGCCAAGACAGCCAGACTAGCTGCGGGGTTGTCTGTACTCAGAATATTCTTTTAAGATGTCATCTCACTGCCAAGATCATTTTGTCAATTTCCTTGTACACAGAGCCATTATGTTTTCATTATGGCTCACAAATGAACATTGGACAAGAGTGGAACAATATAGTCTGTGTTTCAGTCCTCTGACAATAATTCTGTTTCACAAAAAAAACAAAACAAATATAAGGATTGGAGATAGCATATATAGACTGTTTAAAGTGATGACATTGTATCACTGTTATTAAAACATGGAAAAATACAGAAGTGGCACTTTATTTTTCCGGGTTGGACAGCTGCCCACCGAGTCAATTAGATTAGCGTGGCTGTCTCATGTTCTTCCTCAGCTGTGCGATCATCTCCACATGCAGGGTTCTTGAAGAACTCTCCAGTCGAGTGGCGATGTCTGACGCGGTACGCAGCATTTCTTCAAAGGCAAGGGACTCCTCTTTTATTCTTAGATAAAGACATAAAGCATCAGAAACATCAGAAATAATCCAATACAGACAGACAGAGGGGGAGTGAGAAGGAGGAAATGAACAGGGGCCTCCTCAGGGCTTCAGTTTAGTTTTTCTTAAACCAGGGGCCTCTGAGGGGCTGAAATTTAAATTCCTTCCAACTGTCCAGGCTGGTGATGGAAAACCCAGAGACCAGAATCAAAGCATGATTGTGGCTATAGTCTGTGGCTAGAAACATTTTATGCAAATCATCACTGTGTTTATAATCATATATTTCTTGTTTAGGATCTTTTTAACAGTTTTACTTGGTTATATTTACTATATTTTTTCCTGGAAAGTGTTTATGTAGATGCATGCAGCCACGCAACTTGAATCTTAAGCTGCAATATTTAGTGAGTGGTCTAAAATTTTCAGCATTGATAATATGAAATGTTACTTTAGCAGCAAATAAGCATATTAGAATGATTTCTGAAGGAATCATGTGACAGTAACAGACAAATTTTCATATTGACCAATTTAATTTTAAATAAAAGAATTCCTAAAATACTATAATAAAATAATGGCCTCTGATCTTCCATCACCATTTCTTATCTGTGAGAACCAAATCACCCCCAAAAAAACTAAAAAAAAATCTCTCCAACATATTATTAAATATTCCTCGTATATTTATTCAGGTTTGTTGCCCTTAAGCATCTTAAAATTTTAAAAGCCTTGGAGTTTTGCCTAGAAGATAAGAGGATATGACTGTCTTATTAGGATTCAGCTCATCTTACTTTTGAATTCCAGCCGAAGTGTCTAGTGCGTCTCCCTCCAGCTGACTCTCCATCTCCTCTGCTGCTTTTGTCACCACAGTCTCACAGCTCACTTGATCCTCCCTGATTCCAACAATGTTTTCTTGGATCACCTCCTCGTAGCGTTGATCTCCCATTTCTGCTCCAACAAACTGGACCAGATTCTCCATCACCGCCTGGTTCCCATGTTGAAGAGCCTTTAGATAGGCAACTTCCTCTCTGAAAGCTCGTAACCGTCTTGTCATGACTTGCCCGGTGTGGAAGTGGACATAACAGTCGCCACCTTCCGTCTCTGGCAGCGTTTGAAAAAGTGGCCTGGTTCTGTCTGGCTCATCCCCAGCTGCATGGAAGATTGGAGCAGAGGAATTGCCAGTGATCACAGGCCCGGAGATGTCACCTGATCCCAACTCTCCATCATCACCACTCTGGCAGTAGACTGGCATCACTAGGAGTGTGAAAAGCCAAGTGCTCAGTGTTGAGTGCAGCCTCATCATGACCCAGAAGAATCCCGGAATAACCTCTATGACCTGGGACTTGATGGAGTGATGGATGAAAACCCAGGCTATGAGAAATTTGACCCTCTCAAAGCTTTTCCACACAATCACGCCTGCTGCGAAGTTCTGACCTCATCTGTAAAGAAATAAACAGAAGCTCAAATCCAAGTCTGATTCTTAAGTCTCCTCAAGCGAAAATATACGTTACTCTTTAAAAGTTTTGAGTCTATAAATTGTTTTAGAGGATACGTGTCAAAGCTCACAATCACCACTGCTCTCACGCTGTAGAACACCAGCACTGGGAGTAGACAGCACTCTTAAGAGTAACATCAAATCGGTCGGCTCCGAAGCGAAAGGTAACTAGTGCGTGCATCCACTTCCGTATTTATACTCGCGCCGTGGGGGCGGAGTGTGTTATGCAGGTCACGCCCACCAATTCCATTGGCTCGTTCAATTGGACTCAAAGAAAATTGGCTCTCTGATGCAATCCCCCATTCAGTCGACTATGTCTGACGTTATCGACTGAAAGGGAACTGCATTTTTTTAAACAACAAATCTTTTGTAACAATCTAAAAGTCCTGAATCTAAATTAATTTAATGAATTCCATGTTGAATAACAATATTAAGGAATAAACAGCGTGTTTGTTTGCAAAAAAGAAATGGGTATTATAGTGTATTATAATACTATAGAACTGATTAAAAAGAAAAATACACATATCTTCAAATAATCTCCTGTAACAGGTTAAAATGTGACAGGTAATTAAGAGGTAAGGGGATGAAAGAAGTTTCTTTATTTGTGAAACTACACTGTCTACCAACTGTACTGTGAAAGTTAACCAGTCACTTTTACAGGGTTTTCCAGAGCATGTGGTGTGGGGCTTCCTGCTGGTGTATGTAGTGAGCACATTCATTTATGTGAGGGCCCTGAGGTGTAGCACATGACCTTCTGAGAAAGGGAGGTTGTTTATTTAGTCTTGCATGTACAAGGATGAGTGCTCTGCTCTCACTCTCTCATTCTTCACTTCAAAAAAAAGTCCCATTTTAGATAATACAATCACACAGGCTCTTGTTAATACTGAAGCTCTTTCCTTTTCATTTTCTACAATGTGTAGTGGACAGTGGTCGCAAATAAATAAATCTTTTTTTGAGTATTTAAAGCAAATTCTCATGAAAACAAGCACAATTTTAGATTATAGATTTAAACTTACAAAGAACATATATTACATTTAGAGAGGTTTGTGTTAAAAAAACAAAGCTGTTCTCTGAAAACAAGGCTCTTTTTAGTTATTTTCGCAGCAAAAAAAAATAGCTCCTTCTTTCTGATGTTTACCTCATCCCTCATGTCTCATGTCTCCTGGTGTGACTGGACTGAACTGAACACACACACACACACACACACACACACAATTTATTTCAGTGTCCTGTCTACTCCAGGGAGTCCCAACACTCCTCTCAACATCTGGAAACATGTGAAATGCAATTTCTGTCTTCATGGGTAAAAAGCAGCTTTTCCACAAAGTGAGCACTTTGGCTTCTGTGGTATAGCAAAGATATATATTGCATTGGTGTAGAATATCAAATTTGCAGTCGTCTTTTTCAAAGGCTTGACCTCTGGGGTTGCAGTCGGAGCACATCCTGATTTTGCAGTGTTAGACGCGTTCCTGGGTAAACCCTGACCCTAATTTAATCTTAACCATATCCAAATCCCAATTGTAAGTTATTCCTAAAATCAGAGGGAAATGATAGGTGATTAACACAGATGTAGAAGCACCTAAGCCTAAGCTGGTTGTAAGTCTAAATTTAATATAAACTTTAAACTTGTCCCTCAAATCCTATTTGTTAGATTGGAATGTTGTTCCGGGATCAACAAAGAAATCAGGTTCTGCTGCAATCGGACAAATAAAACATTTTTAAAAGTCTTTGGTTACCAATTCTATCAAATCTGTTTGCATCTATATATATATATATATATATATATATATATATATATATATTTAAAATAAACAAAGACAAAAGCTTGAAACTAAGTGTTTATCAAGCTCTTTTAAATATTAATATTAAATATTAAAACTGTTTTTCAAATCTTAGAATGAAGCATATTCTTCGTAAAACCAAATGCAGTCATGTGCATACATCATTTTTAGATGTACTGATCAACAATGTGAATGAACAATGGCACAAATGCCTTGATTTGATTAGCAGCTCCATTTTCATCCCACACAATTGCCCAGAGAGGCACTCCAGAGCTTGTAATTTTTTTTACAACGAAGAAAACAATTAAACATTTTAGACACTTAAATGATACTATTGGAACAATAAAAGCCCATTTAAACAGCATTTTTAACCTTTAGGATCCCTTCAGGAATCTTTAATAGTAGCATTGTTTCATTCCAAAAGTAAATGCCAAACCAGTTCAAAGCAGAGGAAATGCAGTATATTTTTAATGATAACAAAGTCTAATGCTCAGTCCAAATAAAAAGGGCACAATTAACTTTCAGTATTAATGCCAAGTGTCTGGAAGTTTTCATGTTCACCTTTGTGCTGAAACTCTTCCATCAGAGCAGATGAAACATTTGCAAAATTGCAATATTGGAAGACTATGCAAATAAGCCACAAGTCTCTTTGAATGGAAAGTACAAAGTTGCTTTTACAGTTTTTGGCTTAATGCAATCTTATGAAATGAAAGAGATTTTTTGTAATTACCCAGCCATAACAAGTCATCATGTACGCCGAAAGCAAAAAGTAAACACACACACACAGACACACACACACACAAGAATAACAGAATATAATTAAAACTGAATATATTACACAAATCACTAAAGCAATGAATCATGCAGTCAATCAATTTCGGTCACAGTTTCGATTTTTTAATGCAGAAAATAAATGCATAAACTAGCTCTGCCATATTCATTAAGACATGTCTTGTTTATTGAGGTAGAAACATGAATAAAATGAAATTCACAAAGCCAAAAACTGACAGAACTCACCAGAATCTTCTGCCATGTCACAAGTTAGAGCCATGTGGCTGGTCAAATGTTCAAAGCTCCATTCTTTACTTTACCATTCAAAGGCAGAGAAGTGGAGCACATAATCAGCCTGCCTTAAACCTCTTTTCACTTCTTCCAACAAAATTTGGGAACCTGAAAGTCTGTGCCCCTATTTGGTGTCTACTGGAAGGGGAGGGAGTGTTTATAAAAAGGGTGAAACTCAATGATTTCTTTCTTCTCTGGTCAGGAGAGAGAGAGAGAGAGAGAGAGAGAGAAGAGTGCAGGAGAGGAATAGTAGGGGGAGTGTGTGGTAATCTAGTTCACATCTGTACCCTGATGTCTGATAAAGTATGAGAGTTTCGTAGAAATGGGGAAAAGTCTTTTCATGACCATGCCGGATTTTCACTCAGCCATTCATTTCAATAATAAAAATGTTTAGAAAGAAGAAGGGAATGAAAGCTGCTACACTCTAAAAAATGCTGGGTTGTTTTAACCCAATTTTGGGTAAAATATGGACAAACCCAGCCATTGGGTTAAAAAATGTAATTTAAAAATGTAACCCAATGGCTGGGTTTGTCCATATTTTACCCAAAATTGGGTTAAAACAACCCAGCATTTTTTAGAGTGTAAAAATACAAAATATCTTTCCAAGGCTCTGAACTCAGCAATACATTTCCTGCAACTTTACAAGGGTGAAAACCAGTTATAAAAATATTTCATATCATCTTTTCAAACACAAAGTTTATCTATCATTACCTGTTGAAAGATAAGAACATAAAGCTCTCTTTGCAACAATATTATAATGAAGGGATTTAACGCTTATTCTGTCACCCAAGGTCAGTCAGATATACCCTGAAATTAAGTGCATTTAAACTTACAATCCTATATCAATTTCTTTGTTTCAGTTTATTTACTCATAAGTTATTTATAACAGATGGTTTGTCTTTTCTCTTTTAATGCTAATTTCCAGTAAGAAGCTCTTCAAAACCCACCATGCAGTTTCCCAGCTTATATCGGATTCCTCCGCTCTCATTGCTTGGACTGGACACAGAACCCATATAAAGAGCTTATTCATGAAAAACAAAAAATGGATTGGAGGAACTACTTCAGAGGATAAAACGTGAGTATTATTCTATCAATCGAGCTGTTCAGTCATGAGTCAGTTTTTTTTAAATTTTATTTTATTTGGTAACAGTTTATTTTACAGTGTCCTTATTACAAATGTTACATGTACTTTACATAGTAATAACAGTAAATTATGCATAATTACATGCAACCCTCAACCAAATCCTAATCCTACCCTAACCCTTTAGTAAGTACATGTAATATTACTCAGTACTTAAACAAAGAACACTGTAACAATGACACCTTAAAATAAAGTGTAACCTTTATTTTATATATACAGTATATGTATATATGGGGGAGAGCCAGGATGGTTGAAACACTTTTCAGATAAACATAGTTTTCTAAGATAAGGTTACAGATAGATTTGTGTGTGTGTGTGTAATCAACAACGTGTTCTTGTAGTATCATGTATTATTTGGTAGAAATATAAAAGGATTTAAGTAAAAATTTACTTTGAAGGAGAGTTGTGCTTTGTTTTAATCGTCCCTCCAGAGCGGGGCGATTGAAACACAGGGGTGGGACCAGTGGCGGCCTTAAGCATTTGGGGGCCCGTTTCAATAACTAATATGGGGCCCTACCCACATAAAACATAAATATAGAGCAGAAAAAGCATGCATCAAGTGTATATTATTTTGTCACATGCATTTTCAGCTTCATGAACTGGCAGCTCAACATAGAAATAATATGACGTTATTTGATTAAAACTATATACGATAGCTTGTTTGCATATGATGTCACATCCCTGCATTGCCATCGTGCGAAATGCAGATGGAGGGCAGGAAGTGATTTGTTACATTTAGGAAGCACTATAACAAACTCAAAATTCCCTTTAAAGAAAGGCTTTGTATAATGTTAACTTCAAATAATAGTAATTTAAGGGCGAGGCTTATTCCAAAACGCTGTATAATAGGTGGTTTGCAGTCACGTGATTTTGATGATGTGTGAAATTCAGATGGAGGGCATCATCGTGTGCACTGCACACACAGGCATTTTAAGATTCGGCCTGTCCCGACCGCAAGTACTGTCCATGATATGGTTTCCCTGTCGGTAAAGCCATGTACAGTATTTCGCTGGGCAGTTCTGCTCTGCAATGTAAGTAGCTCCTCCCTGGACCTACTGTAGTACTGTCCCACGGATCAGTCCATATGTGTATCCACCACATGCTACCTGCTTTTTTGTAGGGTGTGGCGTAGGACTAGGCATGCTTCCCCAGCTTTAACAATACTGGTCATGGCTGAAAATAATGGGAATCGAGATCCGAAGAACTTCCCCCGTGAAGTATCACGATAAGAGAAACAGCATCTACGTAAACCCTGTCCCTTCCATCCCTTTGGTATGGAGGACTACTCTCCTTGGGCTTGCACAGGGCACTGGGTAGGTTACAACTGTGTGAGGGCAGTTACCAAAAGGCACGCTACGGCTTGAAAGCATCTGCGTCTCGGACACTCGTAACACAGTTCAGTGGCTGTGGCCCTTTACACAGGGACCCTAATGTGTCAGCATCGATGTAATGCTCCATTCCCTCCTTTAGGGAACAAAGGTCACATCAGTAGCTGAGACGTTCACAAGTTTATTGTAATTTTAATCAAATAATTGCAGCATTCGTGAGCATAAACAACTTCTTTGAAAAACAAAGAAACAATTCGTCAAACACACGAAAAGGAGAAATCAAACACATGAAAGTCTCTCATGAAAGTAATATTAATCACACTTCACTTATTTCACTCCTAAATTGAAAACCACAACTTTAAAAAGACATTCAAAATTCTCAAGTGATGGTGTAGTGGCTGGCGTTCACTGCCAAAATCAATCATGGACATGCCAAATCTGCCTTCAAACATTTTACCGTTCATACAGAGACACAAATTAACAAGTTTGAAAGTCTATTAAAAATTATTTATTTCTTTTGATTAACTAGCTCCCCGGGCCCACGTTGTTCTTCTCCTCATCGTCTATATTTTGTCATCACTCTGATTGCACATTTGTTCAGGCAGTTTCAGATGATGACATTGTTTATTCATTGTGTAAACTTGCCGATGTGCTTTAGATTTTGGACGATAAATGTACGTGAATGTCATTAAATACTGTAATGTTCTCAGAACAGAGAATTAAACAACTGAAACCATATTCTGTAAACTACATTCTTTTAACACAATTAATGTAGGTCAAAAACAGGATGCATGTTAGAAGACTGAGAACATGCTTTTTGCCAACCCACACTTGATCATGACTGTAAACTGTAACTTTCTTTGTTAACGGTACAATTCATCTGTAGATTGCAGCGATGAAGCAATAACAATGGCTAAAAGTTGAAACTAGAGTCAGCATGGTTTACTGAGAAGCAATAAAAATTGCTTGAAAACAACTAAATTTAGCACATTTGGCAGATGCTTTTATCCAGCTGCTGACATTCAAGCCACTTGACAAGTTTTGGTTTTTTGCGTGTTTAACTGGTGAAGTTCGACCGTCTCTGTTTACTGGTGTAACTTGGAAGGATAAAAGAATATACACTGTTTCATATTATAAGATGAATTATTCAGTGTCTTCCACAAAAGGGGACCGGAACTGGTCATCTTTGGAGAGCAAATAAAAAAGTGACATGCATGAGATGAGATTAGGTAAATTGTATGCCTAAACATTCAATATTCACTGCAAAAACAGCTTTTTAAAATAAACAAATAACAGAAAACACAAATTAAAATAATTTGTCTGTTTAATTGTTATATGGAGCTTACTATTCTGATGTTCTGTATAAGGCAACTGACTTGAATATTTAAGTGACAGGATTTTTCTTTTATACGGTCATACTCTATTTTATGTTTGTTGGCTTCATTTATTTAGGAGCCAGTCCATCTGTACTCAGTTATCTAAACTCAATTTTAAAACTCCGTGTAAACCAGATTTTATTGAATTTATTTGCCATTTGCCTCAGAGGGGTGCAACTAAGAAGCAGACTACACAAACCAGATGTTTTCCGATTTATAGATCTGTTGTAGGATACTTGTAATTGTCATTATAACGAGATTAAGCCAAATAGATGTAAAAGTACACTTTGTGATTCTAATTCTATCATAAATATATACATTTCTGATCGTTCTGTAATAAAGAGATCATTTTGACACTCATTTGGAACAGAGGGGTTTTGGAATTGGCTGAAAGAAAAAAAAAATAGATGAAAGGATTTAATTTAGTCAATCTCTAAATTCAATTTGAAAGCCACATATATTTCAGCTGGGATCACTGTTCTCTGTCTGGGAAATAATAGTTTGGACCACTAAGCAGTTGAGCGTCCAGTGGAGGGCTATAATTGGGCTGGTCATCCTGACTGCTTACAGGATGTATGACTCATCATATCTTCTCTATCTCGAACTATTTCCTGTGTTTATTTCCTACTGAATTAAATGTGCACGATTTCCGTAGCTAATATTTAAATCATCTCATATATACTCTCTGTGTGATGTGAAATGTTTCACACCTGCAGTGTGTTTTGCAGTGGCTGGAATAATTGTGCTGCAAGTAAAATAAACAATATATAATCAAATAGACAAAATATTGAGGTGAATTAAGATTAATTTAAGAAATAAAATAAAATGTAGAATTGCTATGTACTATAGATTGTTGACCACAAATTAAGTTTTGTCTTACAATGAATGTCTCGTGCAACTGATGCCGTCAGGTGATGGGAACATGTCTCTTAAGTAGCTTATAAATAGACAGTTCACCCCAGAATAGTACATACTTCTGCCCTGTTGTGTTAAAAATCCAGTGGGTCAGCATTGTAAAATGCACACATATGGGTGTCACATCCCCGGCTGTCAAAGTCAAAGGGCGTCCCAGTCAGCATCCTTTCCTCTAATGCTGAGGTCAGTGAACATTAAGGGGGTGGAACATGAGCCAGACAGGATCTATTAAAGTATTGCATCAGATATGATTCACATTTGCCTTATGAAACTGAGACAGGTTGTTTTTTAAAAGTCACATGTTCACTATTCAATTGTCCTTGGTAAAGCATTGGTAAACAGTAATTCAAATTCATATAAAATGTAAATAATAATAATAATTAAATAAATATGTTCATTGAATTTATTACATGAAATGTTTTGATTGACAAATTGAGTTATGATGAATTAACCTAAATTAATCACATACTGCATATACATTTTTGCAAAGAAAATCTCCCAAAGATAATTCTGTGAAAATATGTTGTGAAACCATTGAACAGACATTAAAAAAGTGCTTTTGTTTAATTTCCATTTCAATTAACATAAACCGACAGTCCACAGAAATCCACCCATTTAATTAAATTAACACGTTAAATTGACAGTCCTAAATCAAACAGAGGTTCTCAAAGACAGCTAACAAGCAGCTGAAAATATGACCAAACCAAGCATGTACGTTGATGTGATACACATTTGAAAGCAATTATGCTGCAAACCACCTCACCCAATCCCTTAAAGCAAAGAGTTGGCTGCTTAAATGCAGTGTAAGAACTTCATATCTAATTGCTGGCATGCTAATTGTGTCCCACTTCATTGCGCCGAGTGCTAAAAACTTGCATGGCTCATAAAGCACAAGAGATTGAATGGGCCGATTGGCTTCTGTTCATGATTTCATGGCTGCTTCTTGCCATCCATTAAGAATAATTTTATTTATTTATTTCCTTTTCAATCTGTTTTTACGTGACTTTCCTCTGACATCTCACAGCCTAAAGAGGCCCACATTACCACTTCAACCTGAAATTCAGTATAATTGAGAACAAGTGTGTTTTGGGCAAAATTGAATGGGAGCTTGATTGTGCAAACAGTTGGTAATCTGATCTCATTTTGTAAACACAAATTTATTTATTTTAAACTTTATTTACTCGGAACATAATCCTTTGGATGAATAAATGGCAGAGTATCCTAGAGCGCCGCTGACAGGATACGGCGTGTTACAACGGTGTGTTATTCACATGATGAAACCGCTGCATATGGCAAAAAAAAAAAAAAAGAATCTCTGCCAAGAAAAATAAATTAAATGTATTAGCCATTGATTTATGTCCTCCCTGGAAGATGCTGTGTAACATTTGTAACATGAAAAGACTTCTCCTCAAGGACAACTAGTTGCCTTTGGCTAAGCTGTAAAACCTTTTGCTGAGATTGGAAACATTTTATGGTATACTCAATATCCAGGATTGGGATTGGCTGAACATCTAATATATATTTTGCATAGAACACAAAAGCAAGAAAAATCACAAATGAGATCTCTTCAATATCTTTCTAATATCTCACATGTCTCTTCGAGCCTTTCAGAGATGTTGACAACATTGAAAATAATTCATTCTGTAGGTCCATATAAAGCAAGTGGATGGATCCATCACTGTAAAAACATATTATAACTTAAAAATGAAGTAACCTGGTTGCCTTAAATTTTTAAGTTCATTGAAATGGAAAAATTGAGTTAATACAATGAACGAGATTGATTTAATCATCAGAAACTCAAAATATTATATCTGAACTACATAAATTATTTAAGTTGATTTGACAATAGAAAAAAATGTTGTTTTTACAAATCAGGAAAATATTTTTTTATTTTACACCGTTACGGCCTTGAGCTCATCCTCTAGATTTACATGAGCATCATACTTTTGGGAGCATTTTATTTAGTGTGCAATTTTACATGATGTTGTAGTAATATTAGTATATATTAGTTCAGTATATTTTAGTTACAGTGTTAAAACAACAAATTTAGTTTAGTTTAAAAATACTTCACACAGCTCACATAGAGATGACAAGTCATGGACAGGTCATGACTACTCTTAGAGTGTTTGGCATGGTGATGGATTTGACAATGTTGATATGTTTGGTCTTGGCAGAATAGATCTGGTGTGCTGCTGCTGTTGATTATTACTGCTGCAAAGCCAGTACAGGAATCGCTACTGCCAATACACGACACACTGCTGTGAGCAAATAAGACATGCTGCTGCTGTACAAAATTGCGTCCATGAATTACTCGTAGATCTATACAGGTGGAGCTGGGGAAGGTGGTGGGTTTCTGAAAGCGAGCTGCACTGCTAAGGCCAAGTAGTTGAAGGTTGAGCACACAAGCTCATTGGCAACTGATACAGCAGAAACCAATCAGTTTTGCCCTATAGATAATGATGTGATTACGAGTAGGTTGAGTTAAAAGACTTATTAGCCTGCGCCATCTAGAGTTACATGACAGAACTTTATATTTTATCTAAATGAATTCTTGATATTAAGTGTGTGTTAAAGTGCCATGGCAACTAGAGGAGCAGCTGCTCAGCCTGCACCTAATGTCGTCTTTGTTTCCTCTCAGCGGATCAACAGTATCATAAAACAGTTTTCTAAGTCTGCAGGCCACGAGAATTCCCAGAATCAGAGACTGGCAAAATTCTCAATTGTTCTGTCTTATTTCTGCTGTAATAAATACTGTCTTACAGACCTTATGCAAGTCCGCTTCACCTCCGGTGTATTTTGTACAGTGCTGCCACAGCGATTTGGTGCTACAACAGACCTTGTCCTCGCTTTACTATGTTTAGCATTTGTCTGCACAGTGTCAATTGGGTAAATGTCCAGACAGTCTCCTTGTTCACCTTGGGATGTGTGGTCTGCTCAGCCATTATCAGACTGCACCTGTGCTTAAGTCAAAGTAAATCAAAGTGTCATGGGTTCAGAAGAGAACAATGCTGTCTATAGAAGCATCTCACATTACTATGCTTGGATGCTAAACTTGCTGATTGTAGGGATCTGCTCACAGTCAAACAGCTATCGCCATATCACGTTTAATTCAACTGAAAGGATAAAATGGGGACATTATTAATCGCTGCGCTGGATATTTCTATTTCATTTTATTTAATTAAAAGCCCTTTTGCACACACACTCATTTATAACATTTATCATCAAGGTGGCTTTGCTTTGTGCCTGATGTAAAAACATTTAAAACGCAAGGTATAAATAGACAGAAATTAGCTTTTAGATATTTTACATTCCAGACAAAACTGGAGCAAACATAGAGAGCCTGCTTTTAGGACAGTAGACAGATCAATCATTTAGTTAGACTGAAGGAGAATTCACCCTTGCCCTCACCTGTTTTTGTTATTGTGGAAATGTTTCAAAGAACACAATCTATTGATGATGATAAATTCTGGTCGTTCATGTTAATGAGGAGTGTTTCACTTTGGGAGATTGCTGAGCTAATGCGTCAGTTAGAAGGCTTTGTGCACTGGACACACTCGAGTACATTAGGCTGATTGCCGCTCCTCAGTTTATACTGGACGTTGGCAAAGGCATCAAATGGCGTCCAAACATGAATGCTGAAAATGGACTGAACTATGAATTTTTGATATTTGTGTCTGCCTTGGACAAACCATGCCAGTATTTTTGTAGTTTGTCTTGTGACTTTATGACATTGCAGGACATGTATGTCTAAAATATTTTTGAGTTGTTTGGTTGTTGGTGGTGATGGTTGACATGGGTTCGATGACTCATTGCTATGGTTTATGGTAACGTCAGTGCAATTAATCCTCTCCTAAGTCATAGCCAATCTGTAACGTTGCTACCTTAAATGCACTAGATCTCATTTGGTTTTATATTGATTTTCTTTGTATATCCGGAGGTATACAGGATCAACAGACTGTTTGTTCAATTTCCCCCTGAAACCGCTTAACATCAGACATATATGTCACTGGGGATAAGTTTGAAATTTGTCACCATCTTATTGTGTGCTGTGGTAACCTTACAGAGCCCACAGGTTTAAAAAGCTTTAGATGGTTATCTGGCCTTGTCAATTGGAAAGACAGACTACAAACAAGGTTTTATCACGGCACCGTACTTTGTTCAAATCTGTGGCCATTTATTGAGTGGAACTAAGACTGATGGATAGGTGGGATCTTTTATGTTCAGACACACCTTTTTATTGCCAGACAATGAAGTCCAAGATTAATGGGGCGAGCATGCTGCTGCTCATGAGTGTTAGACTGCTAATGTAAGCACACACATTGTGAAGATATAGACAGACTGCTTTTCAACGCTGTAGTGTAGGTGTTGTCATTTGTGTTGCATACTGCCTAATTGCTTCATGCTACATGCTGAATGCCATTGATTTCACACATTTAAGCATGCCTTTAATTCTTTAATCTTCATCAAGTAAGTGATAGAAGGAAGCTGTTTTACTGTCCCTACGTGGGAAAATTAATAAGGAATCCAGGATGATTTATGTTGACCCATCAGCTCCATGATTGCATATAACATGGCTTTTACAACTGCTATTAAAGTAATCTTCAGCTCTTCCAACAGTGAAAGCCACAATACTCAATGCTCTCTGGTAACTCCATTTTCACTTATCACATTTTCAAGGACATTTTCAGAGTTTCTATAATTTTTACTGTTCATCTTTTTAAGTGTCAGTACAGATACAAGGTTTTATAGAGTAATCTATCATAGTTTGTGTCAGAATCAGGGTTGAAATCTTCAACAAAATCTAATGAGTGTGTCATGAAAATAATAAATCTCTTGTAACGAGATGGATCCTTTACTATAAAAGAATGAAAGTAAATCAGCACCAGCCTCATTGTTTAAGACATTTTTTTCTTGCATGTTTTTTTTTGTTTGCTAAAAATGGGGATTCAATTGTTTCTCAGTTCACTCCTGCACTCCAGCTTGATGCTAAGAATTCAGATATATTATACAGAACGGGAGAAACACCGGTGCACAAATCTTCTAAGTAGCAAATTTATTGGAGGTGCAACAATTGACTAGCGTTTCGACATACAACTACATCTTCATCAGAGTCCTGATGAAGACTCTGATGAAGATGTAGTTGTACGTCGAAACGTTACTCAATTGTTGCACCTCTAATAAATTTGCTACTTAGAAGAGTCGACCGGGCAAACTTCACCTATGGTGGTGCGGTCTCACTCAACTAGGAGTATGCTGGCCTCTAAGGCCTTATTGTCAGGAGTACTGTTCTCGCTATGGTGGCGTTGGTATAGATGTTCCCTTAGCATCAATTGACGCAGTGTGAGTTCCCATGAAAGGGAACGCCTTGGTTACAACTGTAACCTCGGTTCCCTGAAGAGGGAACGAGACTCTGTGTCACATGCCATATCTCTGTTGTGTCTGTAAGCGACCTTACGAAGCTAACGCTGCTTTGTTTGGGCAGGCTTTTTATAGTTTCCTGGTTCATGACGTCACCCCTCCTGACGTTCCGTCACACCATTGGACTGATTTTACAAGTGCTTCAAGACATCATCACGCAAAGCATTCCCTTAGCATCAATCGACGCAGCGTCTCGTTCCCTCTTCAGGGAACCAAGGTTCCAGTCGTAACCGAGGCGTTATTATTTCTAACGATTTTTTACAAGGGTTTTGAAGATATTATTTAAAAGTTAATAAAGACACAATGTTAAAGCAGTTGGATTTTATAAGCTTTCCACTAAAAACAATGACTTCTCTGTCTGCTTATCAGGCTCTACCTAACAAAATCTCTCTACCATAATGTGAGAAATAGCTCTATTAGGATCTAATTAAGTCCAGATTTAGGTGATTGGGCTGGGTGACAGAGTGAAGAATTTTCCCTGTGTTAAAGGGACACAGGGGGTGCGAGGAATCATGTTGTCAGGATTTGAGTTGGTTTGATTGCTGACAGGCTCTTGGTGCGATGAAATTCACTCGAGCTCAGTGGGAGATGACAGAGATGGAGAGAAGGGGTCAACAGGAGACAATTGCCTTCTCATCGGAATCGGATTGATGAAATGCTGGAAATTTGTTCTCTAGAACACTTGGTTTTTTAAGTTCTTTATCTGGGATTCAATGTTAATTACTAAGAAAGTACTTTGTTCTGCATCTTCGTTAAACTCTAAAAAATTAACAAAAGTTTTTTTTTTTTGTAGTGATGCATTTGAAAAGCCATTTTTTGGTTCCCAGAAGAACCCTTCTGTGAACTGATAAGCGATTGATAAGCGGTATCGGTAAGAGTAGTAATACCGTTACTCCTCACAGAACAGGCGACACACTCTTTTTTACAAAATTGGTAAAAGTAAAACACATTTCAAAGTTACATGCAACATTATGCTTTGCAGCTAGGCGGGCATTATAAAGTGTGTTACAAAGTGAGCACATTTGTCACTGAAGTAAAGGCTGGACTACAATAGAGTGAATAGGTAAACAGTGTTTTCTCTGGGACATGGTAAGTCCCTTTGGGGTGGACTTTGGGATTTTCACTTTGTAAACCTATGTAAATCTTCAGTTCAGGCACGAATTCTCTTTGTAAGCAATTAGACTTGCTTCGTACTCCAAGACTCTTCTCAAATTAAATCTAAACCTCTGGACATGAATTAATTTGAATAATGAAATTAAAATGCCTTATACTTGGCATTTTAGGTCTGGTAAGCTTTTGAAGTCGAGGCTATCATTATAAAAATTCGCAAGTACAATGATACTCCACACGGCATACAAAAACAGGTCTCTTGAGAACTTGACGATTTAGCTTTTTTTATGTGTTTGAATGTTGAGAGAATAATAATATCAGAAGTGACTCTCTGGTTCCACATGGTAAAACTGATAGTGTAGAGATCAAAGCCTCTTAGATTAGTTGTCTGTGTATTGTGTAATGTAAGAGTATCTATATTACATAAGCATGTTTGGTCATTTTGGCTTTTGCAGGTTCTAAAGTGCCATGATCAAGAGAAAGATGAAAGGGGACATAAGCCTGTGCTCAAGGCAGTATTCTTTGGATATCTCCACTGTGTAACTCTGCCTTCATCACCCCACCTCATTACCTTGTCTGAGCAATGGATTTTCCATCAAGTAAGTGTGCCTCTTCCTATGCCACACCTTTTCACACTCTCTAGCCTAATCACACTTTATCTTCACACTTCTTCACACCAGACGGAACTGGATAATATTCTGATTGTTCCAAACCAAACCAATCTGACTTCTGACCTATAATGTTGCCTGAATCATAATCATAGACTGTTCGTTAATTGGCCAGAGGAGAAAAGCGCTTTTGTGAAAAGCACCATAAAAATTTACTTCACTTGAGTTGATTAGTATGAGTATTAGAGGAAAAAATGGAACAAATGGCAACACCCTTTTTACCTGTATGCGACAGAGTAGAGTCTGAGGGAACGGCAGTTTCTTTCAGTTTTTCACTTCTGTTTGGCCTAAAACACTTGTGGTCAAACAATTTGAAATGTTGACTGGATTATGGAGAACTTCCTCTACTTTCTCTTCTGGAGAACCAAACTGGATTCTGTACCCTTTCTCTACCATCTGCAGGACCCATTGAGATATATTTGGAGTAGCTTCCACGCTGCCTGAAAATCTACTAAGGGAACCAGCCTCTAGAGGCTGGCCTCTGGTGTTATAGAGACAGCCAGTTTGGAAGCCTGAAACATACCGGTAGGAACTTCCTGAACTGACTGTTTTTGAACCCCCTTCAGAGGGTGCGAGTCCCCGAAGCACCAAGGGTGGTGGGCTTGGCAGAACGGCCCTGTGAGGACACAGAGATGTATCGGGCACCGTATTCTGAGGTGTGTACTGTCCCATCCTGGTTAGGGCTGCCCTCACAGGTCTGACGCTAGAGACGTCAAGACCTTTTCTTTTGGGCCGAAGTCTTCTTAGCTAGAAGAACGGTCCTCAAATCCGGCTTAGACTTTGAAGTGTGAGTGTTGAGTTTTGCGACTGTTTCCAGTGTTTCTGTGGAGGTGCTGGAAAACTTTTGGAGGTGTCTGGAAGTGGAGGTGTCTGGAAGACTTTTTTCTGAAACACTCTCTTTCTGTTGAGCACGATATGAGGAGCTTGACAGCTGGGGCTGCTCACGCCCAGCAAGACATTGCGGGGGGAGAAACATTTTGAATGCTTCTGATTGTTTTTTAACCTCCTGAAAACTGTCAACTACGGTGCTCACTGCATCACCAAAGAGACCAGAAGAATCTAGTGGAGCATCAAGGAGGAAGGTTTTATCCTTCTCCTTAATCTCAGCAAGGTTTAACCAGAGGTGTCTCTCAGTAGCTACAAGGGCTGCCATAGACCACCCAATTGCTATAGCGGTCTCCCTTGTAGTTCTGAGAGACAGATCTGTGGCCCGACGCAGTTCACAAACCTCATCGGGGCCCCACTCCCTCACTCCTGTCTAAATCCCCCTGCAGGTCAGTCTGGCATGCCTGAAGCACAGCCATAGTGTGAAGGCATGCTCCAGCCTGACCCACTGCCGTATATGCTTTCGCTCTAAAGTTGATGTTGTCTTTAACGGCTTTGTGGGCAAAGGCCTTCAGAAAAGATGCTGGACCGGGCGACAGATAGCTCGCGAGCGTCTGTTCAGCCCAGGGGGTCAACTCATAAGTATATGTGGTAAAGTTCAGGTTCAACTTGTGTGGAAGTAAGAAGACAGGGATTGGCTTTGACTGGGACTGGTGTGCTTTTATTCAGTTCAAACAATATAAAATACACACTTCACAAAACTCATTCTCAGTAACCAGCGTCTCTCTCAGCCTCAGGTTCGTGCACAGTTCCAATTTTAACTTAACAAGAGCCTGGGTTCCCACCAGCTGACCAAAATAACTATATTAAATATTAATAAGTGCACTATGCCTCCACCAGGAATAATTAAGCAAAATAGTTTCACACACACTCCAAAAATGTTAAGTTAGTTAAATTAATTTGGATAATCAATAAAGCAAAGAATTGCAAAGATTTAGTATCACTAATATGAAACACTTTTTTAAGGTTAAAAAAAGGAGTCCAATAAATAGCCTTTGAATGAAAGTAGTAAAAATGATTCACATTATGGATTTGAAAGGCGGCAACAGAGCATCAGATTAAAACTCTGACTGAATCTCCAGCCTTCAATGGGAACATGTGTCACAAGCTGGGGTTAAAACTTCCATCTTTTTTGTAGATGATTGCTGACAAGATATAAAGCTGCTTTATGTCCTGCAGCTATTTTGGTATTTGAGACCATTGTCAAACAGCTTACGTCCATATTGCCTGGTTTTGTTACAAAGCCGTATTGATAGGAAAGTGAATTATGCTGAAAAATGTTCGTGTGTATATTGAACAAAGGATTAGAAAGACACACTGCTGTGGGACACACAGCTAGCCCTGACTTTAAAAACCAATTTCATTAACATTCCAATGCATCATTTATAGTATCTATTTTACACAAACATCAATACAAAGTCATCACCCACACACCTCAGGTTAGAGACTCTCCAGTCGGCTTTATTGCTACTCGGATGAAATGTGCATATGCAATGCAGACCTCCCAGGCACATATAATTCACAAATTGAGAAATTAAATTGATGAATGACCAGAACGCAACTAGAATGACCAATGCTGAAAAAAGCATGTATAATAATGGAGTTCATGCTAGATACTATAAAATTGATCCAAGCTATAATACCATGCATGCCATGTGGGTTATTTATGCAAAATGTAAAAATGTATTCAAGTTTAGAAAAAAGTTATTATTTGATAGAAATGGAGAGTGAATATAAATAATAGAATAAAAAATTGTCTGTGTTGGTGACAGAATATAACCAAATGACACCAAAGCCACGCCTTGAGCAAATGTAGAAATGCACGTTTCTTTCTAGTTAGCATGCTTGTCCAATGTTGACTGAATGAAAATAATAAGAAAAGAAAAACAGTTTTAATTTAATTATGGATAAGATAACCTTGCGCCTGCAACTGTCCTTCATATTAATTTCATATCTCATATTTGCAGCCGTGGCTTACTCTACTGTTTTAATTGTGAACTTGCAATCAATCATAACTTTGCAATTATTTTATTCACAACACTGTTTAGAATTTCAGTATACTGAAATTAGCATCTACATACAGTACAATCAGATTGGTTTATGATAAGGATACATAAATTGCTTTACTTTGGATTGAGAATAAATGTACACACATGATATGAGCAAAACTAATTGTTTTGGAATATTTTACATGCTCTATGAACATATATATTTTTGTACACTTTAAATTTTGTGTCACGGTAAATTCCAACATTTATTCTGAGCTTAAATCAGCCTAAACTGGTTTCAGCAGTCTATGATGACCAGCGTGGGTGATCGGTTAATGCCAGCAAACTATATTATGGTTTAATCTGTTTTTTACTCACATTTACATTCACTAGTGCAAAATGCCTGTGCAAAATAATGCCTGTGTGCTTCTTTTCACGATATATTTAGCAATATCTTTTGCATTTCTAATCCAAACAACGTCAAATTCGGCACTGTACTCACTCGTGCCTGTAGCAAGACACTTGTCAAGTTTGAGATCCATCGGACTAACGTTTCGAGAGATATGCGATTAACAGACACACACAGACAGACAGACGTTCCTGTAATTTATAAATAGATGTAACATGCCTTAATATTGACTGCATGACTAATTCTCTTTGAATCTAAGCTCCATCAGGTTTTTGAATTTACTTTGAGGATCCTCAGAAGCATTTGTTAACCTTTACACTGATTTGTGATCTGTACACCCAGTCCTTTTAGTGCCATGCAGGGTCAATAAACTGTAAGATCGGCTTTGAAGAGATGTATTAAGGGCTTTCTAAAGGTGGTCATGTGATCATCAGAAATAAGAAAGAACTTCATAAATGACTCACCATGCAAGGTCACCAGTCAATCGCAGTAGATAACTATGGTGAATTGGTGAATACAATAAAGTGGGTTAGAAGCGAGCTTTATTCATTTTTTTTTTTTTTTTTTTTTTTTTTTTTTTTTTTTTTTTTGTGTGTGCAGTATCTCCTTAGTTTGAAACTATTTTCAATGGTGGAGCCAAAACTTAAAGTGCAATATTCTGTCGATTATGTAAGTTATTTACTGTTAACAGTTGTACAACACCACACTCAAAGTCATTCTGCTGGTCTGAGTATGTATTGTGTGATTTTAAGATTTAACTTGGCCTTTGCTTGACTTTTTGGGATCCTTCCAAGTTTTATCTACTCAAGTTAATGAAACATTCGTTCCTCAAGAGATCCAAATATAAAGTGTGACTGAAGACACACATGCCGCTTAATTTTAACTGGCACCTACGTCTATACCATTGACATTAAAAAGCTTGTTTTGGATTGATGTTTAGAAAATGACCACCACAGCCTCAGCTCAAGCTATTTAACAAATGGCTGTCGCTAAGACTTTTGGTGGAATTGGCTGGCAGCGGAGGAAGGAATCATCTGATAAAAGAGTATAGGTGAGATTGAGTGGTTGTAAATCATCTCATAAATCTTTTTTAAGGTAAAAGAAAATAAGATGAGCTCCAAGAGCTGTTTATCAGGCCAAGGTCACATGAAACAGGTTTGAGGTTCTGTTCCCAATTTATGGCTTTATGGCTAGTAGTCATATCACTGCAATGTATTCAGCTGGTCTTGTGTATTAAAGTAAACAGGAACGGTCAGCTTTAAAACTGTTGTCTGTTGGTTGCCTCGCATAATTAATTGTCTTTTCTGGCGGAGCACATGATTAGAAGCACTCCAATGGAAGCAGTTTCTTGTCAGCTGCCTTGACATGAGGCCGCTCGTGTTTTGACAGGGTCCTGACATCAAAACTGCTGTGATTACAATTAGACATAATTGAGATTTTTAAGTAGATGCAGGGTGCAGCAGTATTGATTAACATGTTTCATCTTGAGGCACATCACAGCAGTCTGCGAGACAGATGGTGGCGTGGATTGAATCCACACTGTGCATTGAAGGATGTTTGAAACATTTCCCTGCTGAGGACACTTTGGCAAAGGTGAAATGTGAGCTGTCAGATACGCATGACAGAAGGAAATTGAGTTCATGTAGGTACATTCAGAGACATTGAGTCTTACATGTTTTTACCTCTCTGCTACTTAACATACTTTTTCAGATAAACAAATTTGTAAGATATTTATTTTCATTTGTGTCTAGAATTTCATTTTGCAAAGTATTTCATGGTGAAATTCTTGGTGATTATTGTCACGGCACATTAGAATGAATATATATATATATATATTCGTGATGAACAATCTTCACACCAATCACACAGTTATAAATCAATTTCTAGTTCTATAAAAGGTTTTGGATGTGGTGGAGTTTGTCAACTCAAGGCATTTAAACATTCTCGGCACGACACTCCAGCCTGGACAAATTGAAGTCCAGCCTAAGACTTTTTCTTCCCTGTTTATTTAAATATTATTAAAAATTAGTTAAAGATTTTGTAAGCATATTTCATAGTTGTGCTTGGAGTCAATCATTTTATTTACAATAAAAAGCCAATGAAAAATGACAAATTGTGCCAACATAATTTTTGGCCAGGCTTACAAATTATGAACACATGCAAAAACAAGACACAGCCAACAAACTATTAATAATAATAATCAGTATGCTTAAAACG
Organism: Cyprinella venusta; assembly: GCA_038021265.1. NCBI lineage: Eukaryota > Metazoa > Chordata > Actinopteri > Cypriniformes > Leuciscidae > Cyprinella > Cyprinella venusta. The sequence goes on along the minus strand of CM075876.1, from coordinate 16,934,064 downwards.
GTAATAAAGTCACTAGTCAATGTAAGCCTAAGTTTTTTCCTGTCAGCTTTTTGTTTTTCTATGCATTTTTTTTGTTGCTAAGCTGTAGTTTGTCTTTTTTGCCTAATTATTTTATCAGATAAATACCTTAACCAAGTTTAAAGTTTTGTTTTTCTTTCAGATATAAAATAGTTTAAGATTAAAAATATTTTCCTCATATTTTGATATTAGATTTGATTATCACACTATGAAGACGTTTTATCCAGCTGAACTCTTTCCATTACTATTGTATGTTAATTATATGAATCCAAGCTTGATTTAGACAATGTTGAAAAATCGATTATCCATTAGGCAATGTGTATCTCTAGCAGAAACACCGATGACCTTTTTATCAAGTGAAAGTCATTTGTGACAGTGTGCAATTAGCACAATGATGAACTTGATTAGTGTTTCTGCAATCAATGATAAGAAGAAAGACGACATCTGTTCTGGTACAGGTTTTATATTGCATACACGCCCACTCTTTGGCGTCCAGAGTAATGTATGACCGAGATCATTTTCCAGGCCAGTAATGTCATCATTGTAGCAGTTAAACTTTTCCTCCTCTGACCATCTGCTGGAGTTTGTGTATTCTTGTTTTTCTGTTTAAAGCTGTCTTCTCATTTGACTTGACTAATAGACAAGAGCCAGGCTTGAGTGATCTTGGCTACTGTCACTGGATTGCTTTATTGTTCCATCCATAATCTCAACTGGCTTTTCACTGGATTCACACCAGATCTAAATGAAATTATAGAGAGCTTAGTGGCTGTAACCTTGCCAAAGGCAAAATACTTATTAACCTAAAAAGCTGTTTCTTTTTGTCTAAAACAATCCGAGGGAGGATTAGGCTTTTTTATTTTCAGCATGCACTTAAAAGTTAAATCAAAGGAAGATTTCAAGCATTTGTTTTTTCTCCATAAAGAAAATTTTGTACATTTGGGTCAATCGCAATACATTTTATTTTGTCCCATCTTTTAAGTTAAAAAATGTTAAATATGAAATCATGTACCATGTGTACTATGTGCTATGACTTTATAACAGCTCTTATATGAACACATTTTTCACAGTATTTATTTTCAAATTCATGTGGTGCAACCAACATGAAGAAACCATAAAACAGGAAATGACATCATATATGACTCCAGAATATCCCATGACTGTGTGCCAAAGTTAGCAAAAGTCTCTTATGTTATGTGGAATGACTCCACAAACACTTGTATATTAATATATTATATAATAATTATATTATAACAATATTTTATAATAATTAATAACATCTATACAGCACTTTACATATAGAAGGGGGGTAAAAAATGCATGACATTTTTGAATATGCAATACACTACTATATAAAAGTGTGTGGTTTCTTTAGACAATGCTAATGACATTTTGTTGCAATATAGCATAACAGTAATTGATCCCATTAGTGCTTTATAGAAGGGGGGTAACAAATGCATGACATTTTTGAATTTGCAATACACTACCATATAAAAGTGTATGGTTTCTTTAGAAAATTCTTATGAAATATTGTTGTAATATAGCATAACAGTAATTGATCTCCAAAGGGCTTTTCAGCCATTCTTTTATGTCTTCATTTCATAGTCTAAACTCATCAAAATGAAGGTGATAAGAGGCACTGGAAATGTGCAGTTTTGTATTTGCTAGCATTATGAAACGTGTCTGATTTCATCCCTTGACATTAAGTGTTTACACTTGAGAACAAATATGTAGCTCGCAATGAACTGAGTATACTGCTGATTTATTTGCGATATGAATAATATTAATGTGGCAACAGCGTAATATCCAGTCCATGGTGATTTGCTCTTTTCTCTATCAATATTGGAGCATGACATGAAAAATGCCTGCATTTATTTCCATAATGACAAAGATTTGATGCTGGCAAAGTGAAGCAAAGCACATCTATCATGGAAGTTCTGCATTGTTACAAACAATCTTATCAGCAGCTGCCATCCACATAGCAGTGATAATGTGCGAAATGTGATTATGTGGAGCTGCTAGTGACTGTACCTGACACTGATAATAATAGAGAACCTTTGAATATGATTTACATGTTATTGAATAATACCATCAAGCGCTTTGTTTTCTCTTCTTTCTCAGGAAATGTAGCTATCATCAGCACACAGCCTATTCAGGTCTAATTAACTCATTTGTTTACTTTATGTCCTGAGATTTGGACATCTTCAAATCATGATGTTTGCTTTGACATTTTAAGACATCAGCCCCAAAATTTTTAATTTGTGAGCATTGACAGAGAGCTGGTATTTGGATAAATGCAAGCAGTTTATTAATTTTTTAAGAGAAGAAAGATAGCCTAGTCCTGGAACAGGAATATAATCAAAAAACACAACTGAAACACAGGGGTATACACTGGAAACATGAGGGCTAACCAGGCACATGTGAAGGATATTTGAAACTATGGTAACAAATGAGGGTAATTACTAACTAGGGCTGTCACTTTACATTTGAAAATTGATTGGACAATCGATCGGACCAACCAACACAAGTTTCAAAAATGAAAATAGGGAAAAATGTGTTTTAGGTGGACAGATCAATAGAGTACACAAAACATGTTGGATGTTGGAAAATAAAAACTGTACTTTCTGTTAACCAAATGCTTTTTAATACTCGCTATTACTTCAATGCAGGTGAACAAGCGCGCTGTTATTTGTTACTTTGTGACGTCACGTGTGTTCAAGAAAGCCAGAAATCCACTGATTCTACTTCATTCGCTGGATTTAATATATCATGAGGACTCACGAGTTGCGTTTTGCGCTAATTCCACGCAGATTTGTCTTTTATGAACTTCCCCACCAAAGTTAGTAAACGTAGAAACACGCCAATTGGCAAGTGATTTGACAGCGTTACCTGCCAAAGTTAATTTTTACACACATTTGGTGGGTTGAAGGGTGATAATTTTAATCTCTGAATGTTGCACTCCTGTTTTATTCATTGTACACGAAACTTAATGCCAACAAATCATTAGAAATATTGCTGACTTGTGCGCGTCTCAAGCGCGCTCTTTACCTTCGTCCCAATGCCTGTTAATTGTCTGTGGATTTGCCTATATTTGGTGTTGAACATGGAAACGTCTTTCGACATGGAAAATCAATTTTTCAATTGATTCAATGAACACGTATGTCTCAGAAATCGAACAGGATTTTTTCACAAAAGGGACAGCCCTACTACTAACTAGGGAGACTTAAGCCTGGAACAAACCATGCCGACGCCGTCGCACTAGCGCTGATGAAAGCCGATGTGTTGTCGCCTCGCGTCGGGGTAAAAAGCTGCACTTGAACACACTGAGAGAAATGATAGCTTTAGCTTAAGTTCTGTCAGGAAGACTCAATCAGCACGTCATGTATTACCTCACATCTATCCAATCAGGTGTGAACACTCAACCCGGTCTCATCCCAATTCGTCATATAACTGACGTTTTGGGACGTCTTTTGACCATTCGTCAATATACGACTTTTTAGGGCCCCCTTAAACGTCGGTAGATGACGTTATGGGATACTAACTCTACCCCATACCTAAACCTAACCCTAAACCCAACTCGTCACCTAACTGACGTTAAAGGTAAAGCGTCAGTTGTATGACGACCCGGGATCGTCATCTACCGACGTTTAAGGGGTACCTAAAAAGTTGTATATTGATGAATGGTCAAAAGACGTCCCAAAACATCAGTTATATGACGAATTGGGATGAGACTGTGTTAGAACACTCACAGTATAAAAGATTGGTACTTGTCTGAGTTTGCAGTTTCTTTCGCTGCCAATTACCTCCATCCTCCCCATCCACCACCAAGATGGTACCTTCCCCTCCATCCTCCCCACCACCACCACCAGGCTGGTCCCTTCCTTACCTTCAGGGGGGGTCGGCTGCGCCCCCGCCTTCATTCTCGATTTCAGCCGACGGTGTGGAACACACTGAGAAAACTTAGTCGGCCGACGCACAAAAACCAGTATCTATTTGCAGTTATTCATTGCTGATTACAGTTATAACTGCATTCACCTCACAACACTGTAAAGAAACATATAGGAACAAAGTGTTCATAAATTGAACACAACAAAAACATCTCCTGAGTGGGTTTGGAATGACACTTCAACATGGCTTTGATGATCGTTCTCTCTTCTGTTCCCTTACTTGTCATTATTTTTGCTGTTTGAATCATGGTAAATTGAAAATGCCTGCTCAGCTCATTCCATGCCATATGGTTAATGTGTTCAAGACCGATCACGATTCTGTAAAGCCAAGAAAAATGCAAAATGTTTGGCTCACCAAGCTATCACATCTCTTATTCTAAAATTGATTCATATTCTCATAGGTCAAAGAAATTGCACCTTAAAATTATCCCATTACAGATCTCTGCCATTATGAGATTGCCTCTGGCACATTCACTGAAATAAGCCATTATGCACAGAAAGCAGGGAGTCCGTTTTTCATCAGTATTCATCATAACTTTCATTGATTCTCGACCACCCTAATTTTAAAAGTTAATTGTGTTAATTAGTTCGAAAACCCAGCAAAGAATGAGTGCTAAATTACAATGACTTTAAGTAAAATTTTACATAACTTAATGGCTCCATGTAACTTTTATTATCTGAAAAATTAAATGTGTTTTTGGACTGTGTAAAGCTTAGTCAACACCTGTAGATGGCTTCTCTTGATGTGTCAGAATCCATTTCTAATTAGGGGCACTTCTAGTGCTGATTGGAAAGGAACCTATAGTATGACACTGACACACACTGCAATTTACTGGGTAATAGTTCTAACAGAAAGACTCTGGAGAATAATGCCGTTACCAGTAAACAGCTAAACATAATATGAAATAAAGATATTTGGCATAGGCCCATCCATTTTTATTGCATTTCAAGGGTTGGGTTTGTCCATATTTGACCCAAACATGGGTTGAAATAACCCAGCATTAGTGAGCTGTTTTTGCTAAATAATTTTAAGTTGAAAAAGATCAATTAATGTAGGTGTAGGTTGCCACATGAATAATCTTTAGAGTAATATTTTTTTGTCTACAAATAAATTCAAATAATTTTTTTGTTTTTTTTAATTTTTGCATTTTGAAGAATCTAAATTCGTTCTGAAGCCACAATAAATGGACTGATAATCTGTTTCATATTGATATTAATCAAATTTGAAACAAACCAATAACAACAAAAAAAGTGTACAATCTACTACACAAACAACATCCAGCAAAATGTTTGTATTTCTGCCCTGGCTAGAATGCTGAGGTTCAATTTGAGTCATCATTGCATGAGCTGAGGTAAACAGGAATAAATAAACATATTCAAGGTGACAACTAGTTGTCATCTCACTGAGTGCAGGGAGCGTGCATGGAATGAATTGTTGAGAGGAACAAATGAGATTGGTGGTGGAGAAAAGGCAGAGCCTGTGATTGGATGATAGATGAGGATGGTTCAGTGGTTTCCTGTCTGGCTTTTGGACTGTGATGGATGGTAAAACCAGGTGTCACCTGGGATTGCCTTTTCCTTACCTCCACTCACGCCCTTCTGCAAATTTGCTCTGTCTCGCTCTCTTAATCTCACACAAACAACCCCCCCCCCCAACACCCTCATCTCACTATCCATCTCTTCTTTCTCAAATATCTTTTCCAACTTGTTTGTACTGCAAGGAAAAGCTATAAAAAGTAATATCGCACCAAATAAGAGAAAAGATATGGAGTCTGTCCATATATGTGTTTCAATTCATAGCATGAATCCTATTCTCCAGTGCTACAAAAACTAATCAAGAAATACGGTGATGCTGACATTTACACGTGGCCATGTTAACACGTGACAAAAATAATATGCCTCAATTTGATTAGTTCATTATTGCTCTGTTTATGTGTAAGCAATTATGGGTATGTATTTTTCTTTACCAGTTATTCTAGGAACTATTGTTAATAGTTAAAGGGACACTCTACCCATTTGCATTAAGATTTCCATTGTTAGAAATCCAGTCATACTATTGTATGGTCGTGCAACTCTCTCTCATTTTCCCCTGAGACGAGATAAATCCGCTATTTACTTTTTTCACTTCCACCTACAATGACGCAAAAATCTGTACTTTTATGTCATTGTAGGAGGAAGTTTTCTGGAAAGACTACAAGCACTAGATCCCACCCTTTCAAACCCGCCGATAGGGGGTTGGACCTAATACGCTACCAGACCTATCACAAATCAGTGCCAGTGCATTTGATTTCACAGAAACTTTTTGAAAATATGGACGATGGTAACTGAATACGCAGACAGATGCATTATAGATTGGGTTGGGTACTGAAACGCGGTGCCAATGGGGAACTAGTTCCAACGTAAATGGTAATAACCAGACTGAATAAGAACGAAAATTTTGGTGCCTGAGTCTCTGTGTCATGATCGAGGCGAACACACGTACAGTAAAGTCTCTCGCTCTCTCCCTCTCCCTCGTGCGCTCACTACACGGTTTGGAGCAGTCTGATCTGTCACGCAAAACATTCGCCTTTGCCATGCCGGATTGCTATTTACATGGCGGAATTTACAAGTGGAAAAACTGAACGTTTCTCCAGAGTGCAAATGGATCTGCTCATGCGTGATGTTAAAGTGCAATATCTACGGGTCAAGTCGGATTCCACCATATCATTATGTACACAATATCCCTGTGTGTTTAATAAACGGAGTGTTTGGGCCGCCTGTAGGGGCACATTACTAACGCGCTCTTTAAATAGCAAATAAAATAATGGCACAGTCTATTTCAGTTGCCTCAAAAAATCAACGCACCAACAATGCATCTGAACACACCTTGTTTTCAGACCAGCATGCCCATGGCCGCAAATGTATTTGCTATTTAAACAACGTGGCGCTGGACGTGAAAATGATAACTAAGCCAGGCTGAATCTAGCAAAAAAAGACTTGCGCCATGCTTTGCACTGCATTGCACCGGGTGTATGATAGGGCCCTACACTGCATTATATCAAAATTGCTTAATGTTACCGAATGAAATATCGACCCAGGACGAGCTACAGGACTGTGCAAGCTTTAAGGGTGTTGATGGACTCGATCTACTTAAACTATGTTTTGATCATCATACTTAATCCAGGTGTAGTCTTTGACAAAAAATATAATTTTCTCAGCTTTTTGCTCAAAATGTAGCTTTTTTTATGAAACTTACCCATGTTCAAATGTTGATAAAAAAAGAATGCATAAAGCTAGAATAAAACAAAAAAATTGTCCGTTTTTTCTTTTGATGTATTGCATGTTCTGATATTCATACAACAATATATTCCAGGGACCATGAAACATTTGCAAAAATGCTGGCACTGGCTGGCAACTTTTTTAAAAAACACTGGCAGGCAAAGAGTTAATAATAAAAACTATAAAAGCAGCTCATTGATACTAAAATAAAAAGACACAATAAGAGGGCCAAACTAATCGAGCTCATCATCAGTGCTATATTATAAAGTAATGCAGTTTAATTGATTTGGTTAAAAACACATGCACACAGATGTGAACAAGTGAATTATTTAGATGCTAAATGTAACGTTGCATTGAAAACCAAGTCATTGGCCCAAATGTTTCATTGGCAACATCCTGCCACCACATTCCATTTCAAAATGGATAAATATTTCAGCATCACTTTGGGGTTCCATGACTGATATGGCTTTGAGAAAAGCTCATTGTTTGCCTTGTTGTTTTCCAGGTCTGTGGTTGTATGGAATAATAATCGTTTGCCTAAAGCTTCTGATTGCTGGGGCAGCCGATACGTCTTTATAATGATACCATATGATGTGATTGAGCTTTATTTTCCTGGAAATTCTTGGTGGAATAATGCTGATCTACTCGCAGTGAAGAAAAATGAATATTGTCAGATTGATAATGACATCAATGCTTTTGGTTCTTAGTTAATGTAATCGCAATTTGTTTAATAACTGGTTGGAGTAATTATTGTTTTCATTTATCAAGCATAGCCAAGAATGGACATCAATCCTATCTCAATTTTCTACAGGCCACTAAATATTAAAATTTCACACGTGAGTTGCCTTTATATGTGACTGCGAACTTTATATATCAAAGACCTCATTAGAATGATATGTCAAAGCATTCTGAGGGAAAACAGGCTTTTGACAATGTCTAATGATAAGATGAATGCATGCTATATTAAGAATTTAAAAAATGTGTGTGAATATGTTACAATCATTATGAATAGAATCCCTCCTTATTGCTGTTCCTTTCAGAATCTTTCCTTTTTATCTTCTGATAACCTTTCTTGTTCTTCTGGTGTGCCTTTAACCCTCAGAAATGATGGCGTTAGAAGAGAGATTGTGTTTGGTGTCTCTCTCAGATCATTTGTCTCATGTGTCACCTTCACTTGGACTGTGTAGAGAGAGTGATATTCAGCCCAAACACGAGGCACTGGGCTTGTCACACTCTGTTAGGGCTGGCTGATGTGTTAAATGCCAGGTGATGTGCGCAGACTGGCAGCTTCTCACACCCCCTCTACAATGATGATACTCTGACATCTGTTACGCTCAAAGTCATCTCACTTCTTTCATCTCACTCTCCCTCTCATCTCCATCTCTCCCCTTCTCTTTTGGCTACTACATTTGCATTCAAATCTAGAAAATATTGTCAGTTGCACAATAGCATATGCATATTATTATTAGACTGAATTCTAATAATATTTTTGACATTGTGATTCAATTTGATTTGGGGGTCTTAAAATTCTCAATTTAGAGTTTGTTATTCATATGCGGCCGTGTACAGTACATGTACACGCCCGCAAGACGTACACACTCAATCAATCATACTCTTAGCTTTCTTACTTTGTGTGCGAGTTCGTAAATTGAGTTGGCTTAGCGATTGCAAGTGAAGAACTGCTAGTACTGCCTCCTTATTGAAATCATATGTTTTTTTTTTGTTTTTTTCCCTCTTATACTGCTACAAAAAACATTTTTCTTTATGCTGATAATTGTTTGTTTGGCTTGTTTTCTCTTTTTGTCTTGTTATCCCTGTGGGGTTTGAGTACCCTAATGACCCTAGGAGCTATGTTGTCTGGGGTTATATACCCCTGGTAGGGTCTCCCAAGGCATACAGGTCCTAGGCAACGGGTCAGACTAAGGGTGTACTCACACTAGCAGTTTGAACCGTGCCCGAGCGCGTTTGACCACCAAAGCGCGGTTCGTTTGACTAGTGTGAGTGCTCCGAACCGTGCCCGGGCGCGGCTCGATTAGCCGGCCCTGGCCCGCTTGGAAGAGGTGGGCCAGAGCACGGTTCAGTTGGACTCGGGCGCGGTTCGCATGCAGTGTGAGCGCTAACCGTGCTGGAGCACGGAACAGGACGTTTGAAGTCATGGTTTTTAGGAACTGTAGTCCGTAATCAAAGCTGCAAAGTCCTTTCTGCACTTCAGCTGGTACCTTGCAAACCTCCTCATACGAGCAGCACGATTACGTGAAAATTTTCGCGCCACAAAGGCGACACATCTGTTTAACAACAGGCTGTGAGAGGGCTGTGGACCACCGTGGACCAAACGACATAAAATTATCCACAAAGAAAACAGAGCGATGGACTCCATAGTTTTCAGAGAGCGCCGCACTTTTTGTTTATCCCGAAACCTATGGAAACCGTCGCACCATAATGATGACGTAAGCGTGCTCCGGCACGAATGCTGAAACCCTATGTGAGTGCAGGCCAGAGGGGGAGTGGGGAGGGGGGACAATCGTACTCGGGCCCGGTTCATGGCAACCGTGCCTAGTGTGAGTACACCCTAAGAGCGGTTCAAAATCCCTTATGATGAAAAAGAAATCCAGGAAGGTGACGCCGCTCTGTGTGGCGCAGCCGAGGGCCCACCCTGGAGCCAGGCCCAGGGTTGGGGCTCATATGCAAGCGCCTGGTGGCCGGGCCTATCCCCACGGGGTCCGGCCGGGCTTAGCCCGAACGAGCAATGTGGGACTGCCTTCCTGTGGGCTCACCACCTGCAGGAGGAGCCGTAAGGGGCCGGTGCAGAGAGGATCGGGCGGCAGTCGAAGGCAGTCACTACTTGATGCAAGTGAGGGAAGGATGGAACGGGAGATTGACAGACGGATCGGTGCAGCTTCTGCAGTAATGCGGTCGATGTACCGGTCTGTTGTGGTGAAGAAGGAACTGAGCCGTAAGGCAAAGCTCTCGATTTACCGGTCAATCTACGTTCCTACTCTCACCTATGGTCATGAGCTTTGGGTCATGACCGAAAGGACAAGATCTCGGATACAGGCGGCCGAAATGAGCTTTCTCCGCAGGGTGGCTGCACGATCCCTTAGAGATAGGGTGAGAAGCTCGGTCACTTGGGAGGAAATCAGAGTAGAGCCGCTGCTCCTCCATATCAAGAGGGGTCAGCTGAGGTGGCTCGCGCATCTGTTTCGGATGCCTCCTGGACGTCTCCCCGGGGAGGTGTTCTGGGCACGTCCCACTGGGAGGAGACCCCGGGGAAGAACTAGGACACGCTGGAGACACTCTTTCTCCCGGCTGGCCTGGGAACGCCTCGGTGTCCCCCTGGAAGAGCTGGAGGAAGTGTCTAGGAAGAGGGAAGTCTGGGCATCTCTGCTTAGACTGCTGCCCCTGCGACCCGGTCCCAGATAAGCGGAAGAAGATGGATGGATGGAAATGTTTATTATTGGGCTACCATTACTACAAGGTCACCTGAAATCTGACTTGATTTAAATTAATTCTTTCATTCACTCTTTACTTGTGCTATTTATTGGTAGACCTCTCATAAGACCTGAGTCATTTCAAGCACTGATGCCAGGTATAGTTTTTGTTTTGTGATTACTTGAGTTGAATTCTTTCGTAGTATTGTTTTGAATGGTAGTTTATACAGTATGATACTAGAGTCGGTACACACTAGAGTCGGTACACTACTGTGATGGACCCAGATGCTCGTTTAACAAGCATCATTTGCCTCAGAAGCAGAGAGAGCTGGAGATAGTGAAGTAATTGCCATCTGGTACAAATCACTCAACAGAATCATTTTTAAGACAGCAGCACAAGCTTTTACCACTGCAACTGTTTGAGTCCAGTTGCGTGTTTGCAGTTTTACATGGAAGAAGTTTCACTGCTTTCATTCAGTCAGATTTAGGTTACTTGATGCAGGTTTTGTCAGTGAACAGGCTATAAAACTGTTGGCTAAGTTACAGCCACTCATGAAAAATATTGTTTGTTTCAAACAAGTTGTGAATTTGTTGTAACATTAAAACTGGAGATTATGACTTGGCTTGGAGCTCCAGTAGTTTCCTTTGTGGGTGAACAATGGTGTAACAGAATCACGTGAACAATTCCAGGATATGATTTTTTTTTCATTAGTTGTTCATTAAAATTAACTCAGATACAATAGTGCTATTTTCTGATTGGCTATTGTGTAGCCCCTATCTTTTTTTTCATTGGCTGATAATTGGTAGGCTCTACTAAGAACTCGAGACAGGGGTAGCTGCAGCTTGGAGTAATGGGAGTGTCGAAAGGTAGGGGTGTGGCAAAAGGTAGGGGGCGTGTCGAAAGGTTTCTCATTAGTGAAAGAAGTTTTCTCCTGGCAACTGCGTTGGCCAGACGGCAGTAATCATAGTTATACAGAGGTATGGATGGAAATTCTTAGTTATACAGATGGCAGAGGTAATGCATGCATGTATGATTATTATCATAATTGGTTGTTCCTTTACTTTACATCTTTCAGCTTTGGTAATTATTTACTTGTTGTTGACAGACACGTTACAGTGAGAAGAGTTAATGACTGCATTTGCTTTGAAGATTTCAGAGTCGAACATGTTTGGCATTATATGTGAATTTTCCTATTTTAAACTTTATTTGTTATTTGGAATGCAGAAAAAGCCAGCACTTTCATTGCTTCCACTGCTCAAAAAATAATTATAAAATATAGCTGCAAGCAGCGATACAGTGGCCAAGCCCTGAAGCAGCAGGAACTCTACCTTGCCCTCTTCTTTTTTTTAAACTCAGAAAAAAAATTGATTAGCATTTTTAGAGAAGTTGAATTCAAGAAATTAAGTCAAAAGTCCCCACTGAAATCGATTATTGGCCATCAAATGCCTGACATTATTGGCCAATAAGGGTCACCAGGTTCCTCAGATAATTAAACTGCTGGACTGAGAGGACAACACAGACCACTACATCATGGTCATGGAACGACCCTTTCCTTGTATGGACTTGTCTAGTTTCATGGAGGTCCATGGAGGGATCCTCGATGAGCAGACTGCACGACATGTTATGCGCCAGGTCATCGCGGTGCGCGGTGTCTTCCGTCACGACATTAAAGGGATACTCCACTTTTTTTGGAAATAGGTTCATTTTACCACTCCCCCGGAGTTAAACAGTTGAGTTTTACCGTTTTCAAATGTATTCAGCCAATTTTCTGATATTTAGAAGAATATCAGTTACCAGACCGCTTGATTCCTGCCGGTTCCATAGTGAGAGCGGCGCGGCATATTAAATATATTATGAATTGTGTTTCCGAGTGAGAAAAACAAATGTAAATCTAAAATATATCTAAAATATATTAAATTATGTTCTGAAGATAAACGTAGGTCTTACGGGCATTAATGACATAATTTTCATTTTTGGGTGAACTAACCCTTTAATGGATCTAGTGCTTTACTTTGTAAAGAATGGTTAGCCTAAACATTGGATTTAAAAAAAAGCTTAACTCTTCAGAATCAAAAAGTGCTAGAACAGTGCTGGATTGATGATCAGAGGAGGTGTTTACAAATTTGTCTTAGCTGACAGAAAGTCAATAGTTGCCTAACTAGTGGATTTACACAGAGGAGACTGACAAGACACACGGTGGCCCCAGGCCGACCCTGCTGCCAGTCGCTGGGTCAATGTGCTTCAGGCCGCACACTATCAGGAGCTACATGAGTAATGGGCTGAGGGGCTTTGCTGGGACTGTTTAATTAACCGTGAATTATTGCTGTAGCAACTCCAGCGACCAGCTCAGGAGGTCTCAGCTTGGTCCAGCTAAATGAGGTGGCAGAAGCTGTCATGATGGAGGGCTTGTAAATCTGACACTTGGGTGACAATTCTATGTCCATTCTGGTTACTTTGGGGTCTGATGGGACTAAATCATACATATAGGGGAAGTTGGGGGAAGATGCTCCCTAAAAGGGGTCATATAATGGTACTTGTACTTTTACAAGTTGATTGTACCACAATGCGTGTTGGCAGTGCCTGTACACAACCATCATTATAATGATAAAAATCCATGCAGTGTTTTTGTTTTAATCTCCTTATATGTATTCCCGTCACAAATCAAGCCATTTCACCATGTGATGTCACACTTCGCATAACGCCCCTCACAGGTTGTTGATTGACAGCAGTGTTTCAACACAGACCCGCCCTGAGCGAGCTGTCATCATAGTCCTCATTGTTGATACCCTGGATCAGAATGGCATCTAAGTGATTGTGTTGTTCTGTTCTTGGGTACAATAACAAACAGAGAAATCATTTTGATGTTCTCAAATCTGAACCGCTGAAGGCGCAGTGGCTGAGTTTTGTTTACGATGGGAATATTCCCCACGATCAACGTCAATGCGTTCATATTTGTGTGGAAAAGGTTTTTCATGACCATTAGTTGTAACGTCAATCTGCCAATGAACTAACGTATACATCGGTAAACACACAGCGTTCGTATCTCAATACTCTACCGTGCCAGTGCATACAAAGATAGATCAAAGTGACATCACGTCAACCAACCATTCAGAAACTATCTGTTTGAGCCTTAATTGTCGAACTTCTTTGCGGCCGTCATCTTGTTCCTGGTGCGACTCCAGTTCAAACTGATACGATTGCACAGATGTGTCCTCAGAGACCATAGACAGTAAGGAAAGACTCCAGGAAATTACAGGAAATTACAGTAAAAGGTATGATTCTATGTGCAACAGCTTTCTGGTTAGAAATTACATCTATATATTCACTACTTATGTGCATTACAGCATAATGACAGTAGCTTACCAAATTCTTCTCAGAAACATTCTTACTCACTATGGAATGGATGGTACCAAATAAGCAATGGATTCTTATTTGACAGTACAGAATGAAATACATTCCCTTAAAATTCACGGATCGTACAGTTTTCATTCCTCTAATGGAGACTCTGGGTTGTTGGACTCACTCATGTAATATTTTTTAATGCCTAAAAGTCCTCCAATTTTGTTTCATCCACCATCTCCTTTGACATATCCGTGACTGTCATTTTTTTTTCAGTAAAGTTTACTAAAGTGACTGAAGTTTTTCAAAGGCTCACATGGAGTAATAGTCAGGGAAGGTTCATTGTGAGTCATAGTCAGACCTGGAGACTGAATTAAATAAAATGATGTGAATAGTGGGGACATGACATTGTAAGTGCACATTAACAAGGTTCTCCAATGAGGCAGATGCGCAAGTACAGTCTTTGTATCAGAGCTGGAACACTACTCTTCAGTAGTGTAGCCTATCCCACACCTCATTAGATATCAGCTTGAGCAATTTATTATGCCAGGAAGGCAAAAGTGTGTCAAAAGAAGACAAATGAGCACAGTAGAGCACAGGCAAGCTTGCAACTCATTTATCTATTGTTAAAGAGAGCCTGAATAGAGCTGATATGTCTGCATTCACATACATACACGTATATCATACAAATACTTGACAAGCTCCCATCCATACATTAGCTTTGCAGGAACGACAATCCATTGAGCCTGGATTGGATTTACCTGACGATGTGGAAAACTGGGTCTCCCTTTAAAAACTATATTTATTGAGAAAACTAATGATAACTTATAAATTGCTAATTTGATGGAAAAGTTGATACAGAAATCTCATCTTACCTCAAAATATCCCATCCTTGCAAATCAATATGTTTGAGTTGTCAAGGGTCAAGGGAAACCATCCCTCACAAATTGAAAATTGCCTATCCTGTCCTCATAAATATATAATTTTCCCTCCACAGATGGCTATAGAAGAAACGTTGCATAAATCGATTTACACTGTAAATTCAGTGTGGCAAAATGTTTAGCATTTGCCGTGAAGCAGTAGAATCTATTTAAATGTGTACATGCATGAAACACTTGAAGGCCAATTTAAAACTTGAGAAAAAAAAAATACATTTCCACACAGCTTCCTGTAGTTCTTCAAGTGTCTTGTGAAATTAAAATATTTAAATTGTTATTCATGCATTTGAAAAAGAATGATATAGGCCACAGTTTTCCCATTATTATTGTCTGTATATAAGCCTGAAATCCTATTACTGGCACATCACATATTTCTGAGGCGCAGTGTTTGGAATCTGGTCCTGCCATACTTCCCATACATCTCAAGGGCAGAATCTGAAACAGCTCGTGCCCAGCAGATAAAGTGGAGAAAAAATGGTTCACTGGCTTTTGATCAAGAATCTGAGGAGTTTGGATCAGCTTAATAATACTCTTCTGTTGACATTGAGGAATAAGTTTTAAGCCCATTTTGAGGGTCAGAGCTCTTATTTTGAAGCATTTAGCAGCTGGCTTTGAATTTGAAGTCCCTTCTTCTCAATGGGGATTATGTCACTACAAAGCTTTTACTAAACACTGAATCCTCCCCATGTGTTTCTAGTCTCTTGCAGTGATACAGGTTCTTGCTTTTCTCAACAAAAAAGAAAAGCTACAACAGAGACCAAGCCTGGTGTATTTTCCATTCATGACCATAAATAGTTCAATGTCTTTGTCTCTCATTACATGATAATATCCCTAAAGGAATTTCACAATGTAGTCGTATTCATTCTGTTTATTTATACTGAAAGTTTGCATTTTGCTATTACCATTAACTTAAATTCCCTTATTAAACCTCTGCAATGCCACAGGGTTGAGTTTTGAAAGGGCAAGCTCTGTTTACTTTAGAAAAATTTCTTTGAGAAATGTAAAATCAAATTGTTTATATTATTTGGAATAATAGTTTTAGTTTTTCCGTATGTTTTTGATTAAGGTGCATTATAGTAAATGATGTTTCATTAACAAAGTTCAGAAAGACATCTGTGTCCAATCAGCTCATCATCAGCAATTATCACGTCCAATCCTATCAGCATGAGAGGAAGCCTATACACAGTTGACTCAACTATATTCCTCGACAGTTTTCAGCATTTGGCCCACCCATTTGTTACAATGTTGAGATTGAATTGTTCCCATTTGATGACAAATCCCTCATTTCCCAGGATCTTTCACCACATCTCACCAAATGTATTTTTTTAAGCCTAAGCAAATCTCTTGTCTATGTAAATAAGTTTTATTATAGATTGCACCCCCCACAAAACTCAGCACTTTTTGTCTGGCACAATTTGTTGTGCTATAGACCTTTTTCACAACTTCCATATTTGTGACCGGAAATACGCAATTGTCGTGGTAATCTTCCTCCGCTCCGGTCAGAACAGATAGCACAGGCAACTAGTAAGAGTTGTTGCGTGCCGGTCTTTTCAACCCGACCTCACGGGAATTCGTACGAATTTTACGAGGTGGCTAATTCGTAACAATTCGTACGACCTCACTCGTACAAATTAGTACGATTTTTGCTAAATCGTACATATTTTATGAATTGGCCAATTTGTATGAATTTATACGAATAACCTACCCCTGACCCCTCCCCTAAACCTACCCATCATGTGGGTTTGGACAAATCGTACAAATTCCTACGAGTGAGGTAGTATGAATTAGTACGAATTAGCCACTTTTTAATCACTCGTACGAATTCGTACGAATTGGTCGTGAGATAGCGTTGGTCTTTTTGTTATTCCCAAAAGCAGCCATATCTGTCGTTTTCATTCCTTCCCTCGTCAGTTCCCTGTTGATGAAGTTCGACGGAAATGGATTCAGGCTATCCGGCGGGATGTTATTGATCCTGTGATCTTTTGTACTTGTCACCATTCACTAACCCGTCATTGTTTGTTTTTATTATTTATATTATTATGCTTATATATTATGATTTTTGTATTATGAAGTAGTTCATGTTCAACTTTATTAAGATCCCGGGGATATTTATCCCGCGTAATAAACACATAAAAATATAGCACCACAAAATAAAACAAGATAAATAAGAGCACACAACAGTAGGCTACATATCAATTTAAAATATGAATATATACCATTCTGAGTTTTTAATAATCTAATTGTGCAAGGGATAAATTAATATTTGTATAAATTGTTCTTCATCTTTGACAGTTCTATAGCAAGAGCAGTGCAAAAAAAGGTCACTACCTAAGAGCATAACTGTTGAATAAAACTGACAGACTTCCTTTTGGTATTCACGTCAAAACGCAGTTTTTTTTGTAATTAATAGTCCCTAAATATTTATAACTTTCACACACTCCACCTTCTCACCTTTAATTTATGTATATTGGGAAGAATTCGCTTCGGTGTTAGATACACTCAGCTGCAGACAAGCACCACCACAGCATTTTACAAAGTCATCAACAACTGGACCATGAAACGTTTAATTTTTTTCAAAGTTTTGAAGACTCTCTGAGCAATTTTCTATTCCTCGGGTATGTTTTTCTGATATGTTGATGGTTGACAGGAACTCCGTTTCCACGACGATTACGTATTTCTGTTTTTGGTAAAAAGGTCTATTATTGCTGGTGGAAAGCAGGTGTTAAACAGATTTTTTTATTTTTTTTATTGATCATGGCAGCGGTAATTCGTTGACTGACGATGAATTGATAGAGAAGAGCATTTAACCCAATCTCTTGCATTGCATTCAGCATCTCGGATTCATCTCGGACCTTTTTCCAATTCAAATCTCGCACCTTTTTCCAATTCGCATCTCGGACCTTTTTCCAATTCAAACCATCAGTAGAAATAAACAAAAAGCTTTAGAATTTTGAACCGTGAAACAAAGAAACATTATAACAAAAAATAATCTGCACTAATAGGCCTCTGATTAAAGCACATTTGTGACAATGATTAAGTGACTCTGTACAGATAGTCAGATGTTCTTGCTTCCAATGAAACTGAAGATGCTATTTTGGATCTTCTCAAATGATGCTTGAGAACATGATCCTCAGGTTTTACACAAATTTGTGGAGGCCATGCAGATGGAGTGTTAGTCAATAAAGCAAAAGTGAGACAAATTGAAGACATTCTGAAATTCATATTAATTATCTATTTGTCTTTTTTTTTGTTTGTTTGTTTTTTACCGGATTCATGTTATATGAATCTCTACAACCCAAAAAGGACACTACAGTTTGGGAAAATGGATGGAGCGCCATAGAGACCAAACCTTTTTTCCATTTCATTAACAATCCAATCACCTCAGCAGCGCTGTCAGGGTATAAATAAATGTCTAAAGAATCAGACAGATCTGTGTGGCATGACTTTGCCAGGCTCCCAGCCATCTTCTGGATCAGGGTTATGCATGGTTGTTTCCATGATGAAGTTGGTCATGGACCTATTCACCAGCTGTTGCCAATTCCAGAGCCAGCAGCTGTCTGGAGAGAGAGGAGAGGAAGGACATGAAAGGACTAACCTCGCTTTGGGCTCTTTGTGCTCATTTTAAACTTCTTAAGAAGCCTCATGCAGAGTCTTCCCAAAGGAACACATAAAGACAAAGAAAAATAGTTAGGTCTGTAATCATTTTGTTTCTGCCTATCCAGAAATAGATTTATTTGCATATAGTTGCCACCTCCGGTGTTGCCACCTGCTATCTTTAATTTACGTCTTGTGTTGCAATATGGAAAATAGTCAGTTGGCAAAATAAATGTACACGTGGAATCAGAGTGCACTGTGTGTAAAAAAGAATGAACAAATCTGGGGAAGGATGTTGTTCACCCAGAATTCGGACACCACTACGAAATGGCGGACACCCAATATAGTGCACTATATAGGAAATAGGCAGCGGTTTCAGACAGAGCATATGAATGAGAGAAAGTTCACTGTGCAATATGGTGGAATATGTATCACCTTCTAAATAAAAAAAAAAAGTTAATCACCATTTGCTAAAGTCATTGCACATTTTTTGAGATTTCAAGATTCCCCCAATTAAGTAGATCGGACATCGTCTTTTCTACATTACATCAATAAGAGAACATTTCTTTGATTCAGAGATAATTTTGCATGATTCTGAGTTGCTGTTTTGGATTAGAAGTCCATGTTCTAATCAAATACTGACCTGCTCTGAGAATCACACAACTTGGTGTGACTTATTTCGTTTTCCTTCTGAATAGAGGTTCATTGGTTTACACAGGGGACATGTTCAAAGGCACCCGTCCAAACTATCACCCCACATTACTCTCACTATTGATTGCATTGATCCGCGGGACTGTTAAAATAGGTAGAGTGTTGCATCATTTTTCAGTCACGGTCTAACCTGATTAACCTCTGTAAGTGTATGTTAAGATGAATTACACTCCACAGCACAGCAGTCCATAGCCACCATCAATGCACAGCCTTCTAGATACAAGAGTTAACCAGAGGTCAACACAGATGTATCATGCATGTGCCATTTACAAGAGTCTGTATGCAAAATTATAGCTAGGGTCTGAAAGCTAAATGCAGTGGCTGCTTTATGTGGCTGCTTTAAATTATAGAATGAGACGGTATAGGAAATGCCCATGGCTACGTCATGCTTTCGCCACACGAAAACTACTATTTATACTTAATTTTGGGAAAATAATTTACAAATACAGTACAGTGAATGACAACGGTATATGGTACCCCAGTTGCTTACATTTATTGGCATTTATAGTGTTAAGGTATTAATTTACAGAGAAACAAAAGATGATAACATCTGCTATGTCTGAAAACAATATTTTTGTCTTACATTTCATAATAAACTTAGACAAGCTCAATACCACTCATTTCCAGTCAGTTTATTTTCATGAATTTGAATATAAAAGGATTGTGGGCTATTTAAAGGGATACTTAACCTCTGGAAAGATGAATGTGTATTTAAAATGGGTTATTTATGTAGAAGAAATGTGACATTATTTTTAAATTTGGAGCTAGACTGAGAAAAGCCAGAAAATATATTTTTGGCTTTTGTGGATGAAAGACAACAACTCCCAATAAACTTGCTTCACTGCCCCAGGAGGCCACGTCCACCGGTAACAGAGTGCTAAACAACAAGTCTAGGCTACTAGTGAGTCTCCGTGATGAGTCTACCGAAAATGTGTTTCGAGATCGCCCAAAATGTCCAGGATTCGGCTTTTGCTTTCTACAGTTACCATTCGTTATGTTTACTATGGCGAGCGGGACGAGACTCGGGCCGCGGGAGAACAACACGAGGTCGGTGGCGTGATTACCGATGAGCGACACCTGTGAGACGCACCGTTCTCGTATCTCTCACGGAGGAGCGAGAATTTTCTTAGCAATGTTAAAACGCACATCAACCGATCACTTGTTTAGCGTTCATGTAAAAACTACATTCAGATTCACCAATCGGAATGAATTCAGTTAGATTAAAACATGCTAATAAACTAATACTGAGTGTAGTCTTTAGCCTCTGGACGCAAAATACTCCTATGACGCATACCCTGTCTGTTTCAGTGTTTTTGTCATGGAGTCCTTGTTTTATGTCACCACACTTCCGATGTCTGTATCTGCCCGATTCTTATTTGTTTCTTGTGTTTTGGATTGCCTTGTTGGATTTTTAACATTTGCCTGGACTGGTTGTGAATACGGATTACCCAAATAAATAACTATACATGGATTTTTTCCCGTGTGTGTGCATCATGACCGAAACGAAGGCTGCCTTTCAAGGATCCTTCAAATTGAAATGGCCTTCAGCAATGTTTGATGACGTTGTTGCCGAGATTTGCAGCCTATAGGATCCAGCCTTCTGAGTGTATAAAGATCATGAATATTTAATGAGGAAAGCACTGACCAATTTCATGATTTGTTGACTATTAAAATCTCACTGCAAGATTCCACTTACCCCTCCCCCGCTTTTAAAAATGATTGTCTTTTTTTATAATGATCTATTTTTATGATCTTACCTCAAGGTTTAAACAACCCAGGTTGAAAAGCTTGTGGGCTGGATGGCTTTTGCCTTTTTATTTAGACCTTTACAGCACTGCACTAGCCATTTTATAACCACTCGTGCATGAATTGTGATTTCTCGTCACAGTAGATTTTATTCAGTTCAAGCCATTAAAACTGAATGTTGACTCAGTAGGCCTGAGCCCTTCAGTTAATGACCATCCTATTAGATTAATTCTGACTAGTACCATAATGATTTTTTTAACTAGATTTTTAATAAACAAATTAAGTCTGGATTTAGGGTACGCTTGACTTCTCAGCATGACTCATGGCAGCAGGGTAACTCATCCTGAGGTGTAATTACACTTGCTGAGCCTTAGTGAGCTTTGATTTGATAACCATTACTTCAACAGCAGGACCGGCATTACGCAGACCCATGACGCATGGCTGTGTTTTTATTTTATTATTGTTTCCAGAGCCTCATCAACAAAAAATCGTTTATTTTAACCACATTCGGGTCAGTTAAAAGTGCAGTAACAAATCAGTTTTTCAGTTGTTTTAAGTTTTTGCTAAATCTCTTAGTTTGAAATGGCAGAATTTCTTTTTTTGTGTGAATTATGAAAGTCTGTGGAATATCATAGAAAAGATAAAACATGGATGGTCAAATTATAGAGAGAGAGAGAGAGAGAGAGAGAGAGAGAGAGAGAGAGAGAGAGAGAGAGAGAGAGAGAGAGAGAGAGAGAGAGAGAGATGATGGAACAGCTAGTAACAAGCACATAAATTAATAAGAGACTTTTTCTTCTCACTTAGAATGTCGATTGCAGGCATTTGCTAAGTGTGTCTAAAATGCTCATTCAATTAACTTGAGGCATAATTTCAAGTTCAAGCAAGAATCTAAAAGAGACTGCTCAAATGTTAATATCTGTGCAAGAGAGCAAATTGTGATGAGATTACTAATGTTGTACAAGTGTATCAGCAATATCACAGGCTCATTTCATAAAGTTATTGTGCAAGTATTCGAATGGCCTCTTTTTATAAAAAGATACAGAAAAAATATGGTTACACTTTATTTCAATAGTCACTTTAGACATTCTACTAACTATAAGTAACTTTTCAACTACATGTCAACTAAGTGTCATTAGAGTCTTAGTAGGCTGTAGTAGACTGTTAGGTTAGGGTTAGGTGTTAGGGTTCAGGTTAGGAGAATAAGTTGACTTGTAGTTGCTAAGTTACTTACAGTCAGTTGAATGTCTGTTGCGGGACCAACACAATAAAGTGTTAGCAGATATTAAGCAGACTAGAGTTGTTCCGATTCCGATACTAGTATCGGAAATGCCGCCGATACCAATAAAAATTCTGGAATCGGTATCGGCGAGTACTTCTATCCGCGCACCGATCCGATACCATTTTATTAAACAATGTCTAGTTATACACGCTAGCTTTGCTAATCGCTGCAAAACGGAGATGAACTCTTCTTCGCTGCTCCCACTTGTGCAACAACCACTGTTTAGAGCAGCGAAGAAGAAAACGCGCGTGCGTCCTAGCATAATGTCCTCAGTTTGGCTGTATTGTGTATTTCAGACTGGACCAGCCAGCCAGTATAACGGCGACATGTCTCATGCAATACAGCAATTTTGAGGGGAAGAACAAGTATTAGAACCTTCAACATGAGTAACTTAAGCATTTGAAGACCCGTCAACCCGCAGAACACGATGGCAGGCGGAGGATGAGCCGCGTCAGAATCAACAATCATTAAGGCTATGTTTGCACGGAAACGACTCTGAAGAGAAAACGCAAAAGTGGCGTCGCGTTATCACGTTTTATTCTGCGTTTAGACGAGCAGTTTGGGTGTGAAATCCGCGTGCAGATGGTGACGCAAAAGTCTGTGAAATTCAATTTAGTATGCACTCCAGGCGGCTAGTGCATACTACAACAACGCAAGCCCGCGCGCCTGCATACAACCTTCACTGTAAAGCAGACCTTTGCGTTTTTACCATTTAGGAGCGTTTTATAAGATTTCCACTCTGGAGGGTGGTTTCACTTTTTTGCGTTTTTAAGCCCCAAAAACGCCGTCGCCGTGTAAACGAAAGGCACATCCAATAATTTTTTTTTACGTTTTCACACGTTCTCGTGTAAACAGGGCCTCAAACGAAGGGAAATGTTAAAAAGACAGCGAACGAACAATAAATATAACCAACAACATGAAAGTTATTGAGTTTTTTATTCTGGATGGACCAGTCGCAGTCCAAACTGAAATGTCGTTTATTTAACAAAATGGTTTATTGAGCTTCAGTTATAAAGAGATTATTTTCTTATATCATTCATATAATCTTTTTAGATTCCTAGATTTATTTGTTGCACTTTATATATATATATATATATATATATATATAGTTATTTTGTAAATCTAAAATACATTTTTTAGTTTACAGTATTAGATGTGTTGCTGCATTTTAACTTCTTTTTCACTTAAGATAAATATTGCTATGAATTGTAATTCAGATAATAAAAATACTCTAGTTAACTCTATGTATTTGTTCATGATTAATTTAGGGATAAGTTTGTAGCACACCATAATAATTCTATCAATTCATACAGTACTAGAATGAATTGCAGCTGAATAGATACTATACACACCCAGGTATCGGATCGGTACTCGGTATCGGCCGATACCCTGAGTCCAGGTATCGGAATCGGTATCGGGAAGAGAAAAAGGGTATCGGAACATCTCTAAAGCAGACAGTCTACTAATACTCTAAGGATAGTTAGTTGACATGTAGTGGCAAAGTTATAGTTAGTTGAATGTCTAAAGTGGACTATTAAAATAAAGTGTTACCAAAAATATTGTTCATCTATGGGCGTTTTTCTTCCAAACAATGGAAACCTCAGAAAAGTGTTTGTCTCATTCATTTCCACACAATTTTAATTTAGAATTTTAAGTATGCTTACTTTTTCTGTCAGTCCAACAGGTCACCATGATTTATGTGCACTCTAGATCTGTGCTTTTTAGGCGCTAGAACTCACTGCAGCTCCCTGTCCATTGGCAGACTCTGCGAGCTCCATTAATCTAAAGCCATTAAGATGGAAGCATTCCACTGCCTGATAACAGATAGTGGTTTGGACGGATTTCCTCACTGGACTATAAACACCAAGTGCAGTGTGCGTCAGCTGAAAAAGGTTTTGTTATGCTGTAACCAGCAAGATAGTTTATCACTATAAAGTCCCAAGACGCATTTCAGAGGTCCAGTCTTACAGTTCTTGCGTTCATTGTCTTTAGCTTTTATATTTACATTCTAACCCTATTTTAGTACATTTTCTGAACATTGTCGGCAATGTTTTCTTTGTGTGCTGTGAATGGCAATGAACAAAATAAATATAGTCAAAAGAATTGCCAATGATTTATGAACAATGCACTCAAATGCACTGAGTGCATTTAATTAAACAATTTAAAATAACATTTTTCTATTTTATAATAGTTTAAAATAGTTTCAGCATCAATATTCCAATCTTCAGTGTCACATGATCCTTCAGAAACCATTGATTGGATGCTCAAGAAACATTTATTATCATTATCAATGATGAAAACAGTTGTGCTGCTAACTATGTTTGTGTACTTCAAAATTGCAAACTTGCATTAAGCAAAAAAAAAAAAAAAGTCACCTTAAAGACTGGAGATTGTATTAGTCAAGTCTCTGTAAAAAATATTGTTGGTTTAACTTTAAAAAGTAAGTAACCTGGTTGCCTTAAAATGTTAAGTTCATTGAAATGGAAAAAGTGAGTTAATACAATGAAGGAGAAATTATATGTGATCTGAACTAAATAATTTTTTTAAGTTGATTTGACAAAAGAAAAAAATGTTGTGATTACTAATCATGAAAAGATTTTGCATGTTACCATAAACTATTAGCATCTCATTAGCTCATAATGTGCTAGTGGCCAGCGTCTAATTACTGACATTTAAAATGTGTTGCAGTGATAATTGGCTGCTTTGTTTAGTTAAGGATTTCAACTTAATTAACTGTGGAATTAAAACACACCCTGTTTATAACAGCCTTGCAAATGAAAGATCGCAATGATCACGTTCATTTAATTAATACTTTAATTCAGACAGACACACAAAAGTTAAATGCTTGCACTTGGTTGCACACATCATTAATTGTATATAGTGTAGCTAGATAACTTTCCAAAACAGCTCTGGATGATTTATCTTTGACCCATTTACGTTCCACACACGGAAGCAGAATAAGAGTATTGAGTTCTGCATTGAGTTTAATAGAAGTGCTACGTCTGGCACTTTATAGGCTCTAAATCTACAGATGATAAATAATGTCCATTTAGAATTTGCTTTTAAAAACACATAAATCAGTCTGAACAATCTTGCCACCAGACACATTTATTCACATACGGCACATTGATGCCTCAATTTCTATTTTACAGTCCTTATGACCTTAATCAGGCATCAGGCACCATATTGAATTTAACTTGGATGAAAATGAGCTGAGTGATAGACATTCTTTACACACACTGTATAAACATTGTGCATCATGTAATTTTCACTACTCACAACTTTCAAAACAATTTGTTTTTTTTTATTTTTTGCCTACTGAGAGATTTTTTTTAAAACTATTGGTATGTTGTCAAACAACAGTACCATCCATTGAAATGTAATCCCTATCCCTGACAGCATTGTTTCATTGTCAAAAATGAAATATGGTGCTACCCTGAGTAAGGTCTATGATGTAGCCCTCAAACCGTATTCACTTTATAGTCCTTAATCGTGTAATTGTGGACAAATGTGGGCACAGAGGACTCGGGTGTGACTCAGGAGGACTCAAATTTTTATTTATTTGTTATATCACTGTCTTCGATAAAGTTTTGTCTATCCATTTATGGTGTTTTTTTTAATATTGGGGGTATTTTTGAATTTATTTACTTCAAAAAGTACCATATTTTCTATGTAAATTATTTCAATGTAAATTAATTACAATGTAGTTTTATTATTTAATTTTTTCAACTACATTAAATAACATTACGAAAAGTTCTTAGAGCTAAAACCTAAAGATTAAGTGACTTTGCTGTCACCTGTTTTATTTTGGCTTATGCTCTAAATTACAGTTTTTCCCGTTCATTTCTATGGGTACCCATTTTTGACCCAAATACAAGATTAAGGAGTTTTTTTCACCCACTTAACATTGTAGAATTCAGTGAAAAAAAATTGTGTGTTCAGGGGGCAAACTTAAGAAAAGTAGCCAAGTCTTGTACCCCTCAGATCAAGGGAAGTATTTTTTTAAAAAAATAAATCAAAACTATTTTGCCCACATTTGTCCAGAATACAGTTTTAGGGTTAAACAGTGAGAGGGTGAGGGTGCGTTTCCATTGCCTCAGAGATGTCCTGTGCCTGCACTGTTCTGCCTTTCATGTTGGCTGCTGGATTTCACAAGACAGACTGTCTTTTCAACATTTATCCACCAGATCGACCAGAGGTAGACGAACCTTTGTTCTGAGTCTTGGCTTTTCTTAAGGTTTCTGAATTCCGTAACAGTTTCACCTCAAGCTTGTTAACTTTACAACCAGCCACTTATTACATGCACTTACTCAATAGGATGTGAGTAAAGACAGGTTCTTGATTATCAACTTGTGCTTATTGTTGCTAATCAGCACTTGAAAAAATGAGTGGGAAATATGTTTCAGATTTTGAAATTCCTGTCATTAAAAAATAAATACAGACTTTTTCATGAGCATGAATCTGATGTTTTATATAGGTAATAGGCCTATTTTGTCATACTTATAACTGTTGAGATCTATGTTCAACAAGTCACAAGCATCTTTTTACCCCTTTGAAACTAATGCCACATCTACTTTTGGTGTTCAGTCACATTCATTACCATCTCTATTTACTGTCTAAATCTAAATATTCAGCCCATTTAGATGACAAATTAGATTTATGTTTCTTTCCCTCTATTTAGTTGCCACAGTACATTTGCTGCAAGCGTTTGCAAACAAAGTGTAAATATGTTGCACGAACTTGTCACATTTCAGTCACAGCAATCACATTTGGAAATATATATATATATATATATATATATATATATGGCCTATGGTCAAAGTCTAAATAACCCATGCATATTTATTTGCGCTTGGAACATGACACACAAATCTATATGGCTGTTTATACTTGCTATGATAAGGCACTAGCCTTACATGTTACCTCATTTGCATTCCTCTTTTCACTCCTGTAATTTTCTCTGTCCATTTAACATATTTTGGCGCTGGCAGTCATTAGGGGACCATTACACATTATTTTCAAAGAAGCAGTGAACAGGAAGACAAATCCGTCCTCAAGAGCACTCTTGAAACTCTTCAGCATAGGGTATAGCAGTTTAAATGTTGTTTATATAACTAACATTTAGAAAACGGATTACTTTAATCACTGTGAGCCCATAAGTGAGCAGAGATGCTCTTTCACTCTCCCTTGCATAAATGAAGGTCATTTGTACATGGCCTTGCTGTAATCAAAGCCAAAGTCCTGCAAGATGGTTTCAGAGGCCATGACTGCATAATATCCATTACATGAATATTACATTTTTTTAACCTTAATAATTTGTGGTCGGTGTTTGTATACTGTAGCCCAAACACAACGGAACCTTGCGTCATACTGAGCTTAATAAATAAATTATATTTATCCCATTAGATGTATTAGAGGAAAATATCTGATACATTTTGGCACATTTTATGCTAATGAGAGTGGAGAGACATGTCAAAAGTCAGATTCTCATTAATAGCATATTAAACTGAGCTTACGCTGTGATTGTAAATCTGAGGTTGATTAAATTTGTGAAAACCTATAACTAGAGATTATTAGTTACTTTATTAATTTCTGCCTGAAAAGTGAAGAGTTATTATACATTCTGGTTAAAATGTCTTGAATAGTGAACAAAAATAAAATAATAATAATTATAAATTGCATTATCAGTATAATAATTTGAATAAAATGTTGTGAGTTAATTTGGCAAATTAACATGAATTTGAGAATGTCTTGGTTTGTCCCTATTTCGCCTTAATGACAGGATCACTCAAGCTTTATTAACTGCATGCACAAAGAGTCACATGATCATTGTCACAAATGCGTTCTCTTTTTTATTAGGGAATTTGTACAGAATCTAAAATGTTTTTCCTAATTTAATTTCATTCCATACACTATCTCACAAGTGCATGGGAAAAAATGCCTTTGAAACAAAACAAAATCAATTTGTCAAATGATTACAAAGAAATGGCAAGTAACACTGCATTAAATATGAAATTTTGGAACAAATAGTGTTTTCCTGTTAAAAATACACTAATGTTTTTATTTACTTTACAAAATGTCTTATATGAAAGTAGAATGAACTACAAATGTATGATCTGGACAGCAAGAGGACTGCATTGCTCATTAAAGCAAGACGATATGTTATAGTTGTTTCCCCTACTTGTAAAAATAAGGAAATTACTATTATATGAGACTATAGATGTAGTAAATAGAACTGATTAAACTGAGGGGTCAAACACTGTTCACTGTCTCCAAAATGTGTTACTGTTGCCACCAAGTGGCATGCATTTGAAAAAGAGGTAACTTCATTTCATACCAACTTATTTTTCGGTCCAAGCTTTCTTGAAGATTTATTCATTTTGAATTATTATTATTACATGTCTCCCTAGAATTCTTGATTCTAATTGGTGAGTCCCAGTTCTCTTTGTTTATTTATTTATTTATTTATTTATTTAACAGCCATTTAATTATGCATGATAATGTGCAGTAAATGAACAGTATCCATGATATAAAAATGTTTCCATCTGGGCATAGCTGTATGCTTTTATCCTTACTTCAAAATGTGTTCTATAATAATAATAATAATAATAATAATAAATTATCTTTTTTTGTGTCTTATTCTGATGAAGCTCTTTGTGCTAATCAGATCTGATGCCTTTTGACATGAAATCTCCCTAATCCCAATCCCAAATGTTCCTGTTTCCTGCATTTTATTTTTACTTAGAGAAACTGAAAACATCTTGTCCAGACCTGCTGTCTTAAGTCTCAACAAATCTCCTCCAGAAGTAGAAATTCCCACAAGGCCTGCAAAGCTTCAGCTGGAAAGTAATTACCGTTTTAGAAAGTTCTTCTCAAAGACATGCACAATGCCAGCTAAACTAGAAACATTTGTACCTTTAAGCAGAATACAAATAACAAGAATGTAAGTCTGCAAAGAAAACAACAATGAATCAGGAGACAAGATATATAATTTACACATTTTCATTTTATAAAAACTACCTAAAAGACTCATTGTTTTAAATATTGCTTTGGAATGGCAGTGGTGCTGCTAAAATGGAGGGCATCCAATCATCTATGTCTCACTGAGTTACTTCCAGGCCTGGACTATTGCGCTCTGTTTTATACCTCGTCGTCATTGGCTGACTAAGAGTGACGTTTCCTGGAAATCAACTTTGTTTATGGTTTATGAGCTGAGCGCATATTCAGTTATTTATGCGCGATGTTGGAATAAGTTCAATGCTGACCAAGTCTGGACTACTTGCATAAGCACACCATCCGTTCTCTTGAACATAAAGGAAATGGATAAAGAAGCAGGACATATTGTTTTGTATTGATTTTTGTGCTATGTGCCATGTCCAGTATTGTTTTATGATTAGAATCATTTTCAAATCCAAATGAGTGATGTAGTAATCCAGCAGAGTAAATGAACTAAAACAAATAGTTATTTAAAAGTTCATCTGTTCTTTCTAATTCTTCAAAGGGCAACATCTTTTAAAAAGGATATGACTCTGTTTTGCAATCCCAACATCTGCATTTCTATTCTGTGTGTGATTTAAAGCTTGAAACCCTGAAATTCAAAGCTTGAAAAGCATATTTCTTTCTTTTTCAGAAATGTATTTGTTTCTTGTTTTACTTGTCTCCTAGTCTGGTCATTTGTATGAGAGAAAAAACAAACAAACAATGAATGATTGTTCCCACGGAAGTCCCACGGATTAATTTCTATTAAAGCTAAAAAAAATTACATTTTTAATTTGAATTGTTATCTTGGCACTTTTCAAATAGCTTTTATGTATTTTATTGTTCATAAATGCTTGTTCCACAGTTGTGGCATAATTTCCGGCTCATAATTTGTGAAGATTGACATGTAAAGAGACAAATCAAGGTTAAAATCATTTGAGCAGGATGTTTTTGTGCATCATTTCCAAATCAAATTATGCAAAAAGTGTGCAAATATTGACACCATTTTTATATTTATGTGTATTTGGGATACATAAAATGAAATCAACCTTAGTGTGGTGGTCATTTTTATGCAAAGAAAACTTCAAATTGTAATTTCCAACCTCTGTCTTTTGCATCACAGTGTGCAATAGAATGAGTGAAACTATGATGACACAGTTCTCATGTAAATTCTGTCATTTGTAGATAAATTAAACAAGTGAGAGAGGTGTGTTTGAAGAGATTTTATTTTGAGTGATTTTGTCACTGGATTTCTTCTCTTCCTATATATATATATATAAGCAGAGAACTGTACATTCAAACTTTCCCATAAATCAGCACTGACTTGAACCAAACTTGTAGTAAACTCTCAGGCTGAGATGATAAAGGGCAAATAGAAGACGAGTTTCACCATTCTCCTCATGAGCATTAAATCATCTGTGTCTGTCAGATCTCTCTGATGATCCTGCATATCAAGTTTAGTGAGGATCATTCACCCGTCAGCCATGGCCGACTCATCAGGGAATGGACTTACCCTTCTTTACTGAATCATCACACATGCAAGTCTCTCCCTATCACTATCTGTCCCTATTTTTTTATTGTACACAAAACATCATCCATGGATGCAAATCCAATAACGTACAACATTTTCTAAAGTTTGCAGCCAAAACAAGATGGAAAAAAAGCTTGTGCTAAAGCTAATGTGGAGGAGGAGGTTAGTTAACTGGAGTGCTGCTGTCGTCAGCTTGCCTGTCTGTTCTAGTTTGGTCAAGCATTTATCAGCAAAATAGTAAAAACACCTGAAGAGCACAGTGAAACAAACAATATTCTCTCTCTTAAATACTTTTGCTTGACTTTTGTCATTTGAAAATGTAAAATGCAAATACTGTCATTTACTTAATCTCATCTAAACATGATTTTCGTTTTTATAAATATTACATATAGGGGTTTTTTAAGAAGAAGAAGAAGAATGTTTCTTGTCCATAATATGAAAGTCATTGGGGTCCAAATTAGTTGAGCTCTTTATATATAACTTGATCAAGGATTTGATTTGATCTGAAAGTGAATATTTCACTTAAGATGTATTGATTTCTTTATTAAATTGTTAAGTCCGTTTTTTTTTTTTTTTTTTTACCTTGACATTTTTGGACCCCATTGACATTCATTGTATGGATTTAAAAAATAAAAATAAAATGAAAATCCACGGATGAAAATAACTGTTTTTAACCCAAAACAGAACCAAACTGGGCCTAACAGTTTTTTTAAAAGGTAGTGGTGATATAGTACCGCATGACCAACGCAAAGAACCGCTGAAGAACCTTTTTTTTTAACGTGTAGGCTACAACATCTAGTTGAATAGGATTCCATGCAATGAAAAGAAAAGTTGAAGAAAATGTTAAATGGTCTAAAAAACATGATGAATGAGTTGCCATTCTGGATGCTGTGCTGTCCATTAAGGACTCAAATGTGTTAGCTGCTACTCTTCTCCATTTATCCAGTATGATGTGAATGCCCTGCAGCACACTACTTATAGTCATGCATTTTACTCTTTTTAATTCACACATGCTCCAATACATGTAATGCAATACATTCAATGCATCAGAAAGACTGATTTCAAGCTGTAGGACATTATACTGTCATTTATTCTAGGTTAATTTATCATACAAAGGAGAGATCTTTCTCATCACACTGGATGAACATATTTGTCACTGCTGATTTCAGGTTTCATCTCCCAGTGCTATATCTACTTCTAATAGGCCCAAAAACGTTCAAAAATTGTATGACTAGTCAGGGGGAAAGAATGTGCTTCATTAGTCTTTACCGAACAACTCTTACATGCCACAACATGCTATTGCAGACTCATTTTAACTGTGCATCTAAGCATCATATGCTTCTCGCTAAAGCACAAAGAGAGCTAAACCAATACTGTCATGACGAGGACCTCATGCCAAGACAAAACTGCAATTTAGTCAGTGAACTACTGTGCATTGCTTTCATGAAATGAAAGGCTTTGTCTGGCCTTTTGTTTATAAGTTTTGTTTCCTCAAATGAAGCGAATGGAAACAGACTTTCATTTCATCGTTGATTAACAAGCTATTGATAATGCTCAATCTGGAACATTCCTGGACTCTGAACCGTTCACTATCTCGTCTGTTAGAGAATAAAGTGGCGAAAAGCAGCGAATCCAAAAGCCAAAAAAACGTTATGCCTGTCGAGCAAAAAATCTGAATGTTCCAGAAATATCAGGAAGGGCCAGCTGGCTAGTTGACATCCACAGGCTGCTTTCTTTTGTCAGCATGTGAGCTCTTATTATGCTAATATGCTTGAGCTCTTTAAGTTAAACATTATTTTTTTATGCCAAGTCCTTTTATTCTGCTCAAATCCTTAGTCAGCGGTCAGCATTTTTAAATAAGCTGCCACATTTCATTTACTGTAGCAAAATGAACAGACGAAAGGTCTATCAACAAGAGGCCATCATGGTTTAATGAATTCTATTGATTGGTCTTCCCTAGTTAAAGACTCTGACTGGAATATAACCACATACGAATGCTTCAGACGACTGCTGATTTACATGCGCTGAAAGGAACAAAGCACATCTATTTATTTGTCATGTGCCCAAATGAATAGTGAAAAACAAGTTCCTCTTTTGTCAAAATAAAATAACCTGTTTTTGCACCTTGTTTTTTTGTTAATGTTAGGGAGGCAATTCTGGCCGATAAGCCAATAATTATTGATAACCGACAAATCAACTGATGAATAGATTTAAACATTCTATGCTATAAATAAAATAAAAATAATACACTAAAAAAATGAGTCAATTAATACATTAAAATTAATTATTTATAATGCTACATTTAAACGTTTATTTAAACACATTTAAACATTTAAAAGTTAATTTAGCATCAAAACGATTAACATTAAATATTGTCTTGTGTTTTAAATAGTGTTTTAAAATATTGACTTGGTGGTCAAAATAATCTAAAATGTAATTAGAGAAAATGAGTGTTCACATTTAAATATTCAATATCTATCTACCAATGCTAATACATAAAAAAAATCAGGCAAGGACCGATATTGACTGATATCGCAAAAGACTGTTCACATCTAATCCTGTTTTAGGGCCATGAAATAATTTAGTTTGGTTCCTCCTCATATATCTTATATGTGTGTGTGTGCCGACTACCGACCGCATCAGGTCTGGCTGTGATGGATGAGGTGGATTTAACTCCCAGCGTAGTGTGGACTGAGCTTGGCTCGACTGAGCGAAAAATTGTGGGATCAGAAGAGTGGAGTATATTCTGCCAGTAGACGTTAGTCTTGATGGGAATCTTAGCTGACACAGGGACCTTGACAAAGCAAAATATAGAGTGGGCAACTAGTTACTCTCACTCCATATAAAGTGGGCAACTGTTATTGTGAAAACAGTAACAGTTCTGGCCTGATTGAAAAAAAAGAGAAAGCTTGTTTAAAATGCCGTGTTTGCTCATTCGTTTAGCTAGAAGTTTCCTTTTATTCATTTCTAAGTCAATTGCACCACTGCACTGCAATGAAAGTGCTTTGAAAAGAAGGAGCTGCATTTGGAGGGATAACAACAAGCCAAAAACAAGTCAGGAAAATACAATACAAGAAGTCTGTGGAAGTAGATATGAGCTTGAGTAATGATTTTCTGCTATTAAAGACCCCATTACACCAAAATGTTGAGAGTTTAGTGGCTTTTATGTGTGTATAGTGCACTTCTAAACTTTGAAAAGAAAAAGAACACAAAACGTAGCTATGGATAGGCTATTTACAATTTAGTCTCTTTCGAGGTAATCGATCCAAAAAAAAATTGATGACTCATACTGCACCACACAGAATTTTGTTCAATCAAACACTTTCTAGATTTAGAATACCCCTCCCCTTATAACTTCAACTAACAAGTAGCAAATCTTGTTCATGGCTTTTGATATGAGTCAGTACATTTTTTGTTTTGTTGAATTCATACTTTTAATCAATGAGCATTAAATTGGTCAAAAATCAGTGAAGACTTACTACCAAACATGTCTATTTCATTCATATTTAAATGTTCTATTCAAAGAATCCTTAAAACAATGAATCACAATTGTAACAAAAATAAGAAGCACCACTGTTTTCAACAAGATATATAAGTAATGTTACTGTCATTTACTGAGCAATATAAACTAACTATAGAGAACTTATAATATTTGGATCTTATAACAATGTCTGCACTGCCCCCATCTGGTGAAAAAAGCTTCAAATAACCCGGACTCAGAACTGCTTTGCTCACTTAATTTTAAAACCCAATTAAATTGCTTCCCATCCGCATTTTATGGCATATTTTAGTGTTGCAGGTTACAGTGATTAATAAATGGTTTACAACATTTTGCCCTTTATTATTCACAGATGTCTTGGTCAGTGTTCAAGCACATTCAATGATTTGAGATATGCATGTAATATACTTTTAGACATTTACATTTACATTTAGCAGATGCTTTTATCCAAAGCGACTTACACCTGAGGACTAAATCAAACAAGTCATCGTGAAGAGGCAATAACAACACAATAAATCCCCTTATAACTTCACCGAGGCACTTGGGACTGAGGCAGAGAGGAAGACCGTGGTGGAGCTTAGCGGCAGAAGACGATGGTGGAGCCAGAGGGAAATTGGAGCCCGATTGCGCCAAAGGGGTGAAAAGCTGAGGCATAGCCAGAGGTCTGGAAGGGACGAGGGACGATCCAGAGGGATGAGGGAGCCCGGTGGAGCCAGTGGGATGACTGTCCACGGTTGAAACTAAGGAATATGGAGCCAAGGTGGATCCAATGTATCAAAAGGCTGTGGAATCATGTGTTCAGAGGCCTGAGGTGGGGCCAGGGGGTCCTTACACCAACATGGGGCTAAAAAGCCAGCCCATTCTCATTCCAAGGCATCATCTAACTGACGCCTTGGGAAGCATTTTGACCATGCTTCAATAAAGGGGGAAGCCAGTTGCTGGATTTCTATCTCAGCATTCAAATATCTGTCTTCATTGTATCTCCCTCATTTTTTCACATGTAGGCGACGGAAGATGGAGCAGGGAGAGGTAGATCTTAATATCAGTCGTTTTAACAAACGAGTGGCATGAGACATAGGAAACATGGAAAAGCAAACTAAAAGTCCATGGATACAAACATATACTGTAACTTAGTTTTGTTCCAAACCTATTGTCATGGAACAGAAGAGTGCAGACACCG
The DNA here is from genome assembly GCA_038021265.1 of Cyprinella venusta. NCBI lineage: Eukaryota > Metazoa > Chordata > Actinopteri > Cypriniformes > Leuciscidae > Cyprinella > Cyprinella venusta. The sequence continues at coordinate 16,898,620 of CM075876.1, read as the reverse complement.
GTAACATCTGAACTGAGTTTATTGAGTAACACACATGAAGTTAGCAGGCGACTCTTTGGATACCAGATTGTTATGGTGGTACTGGCATGAGTGACAGGTCTTTTCTGTTGCAGGTTGATATGAGAAATGACTAAGCCAGGACTGAAGCAAAAAGGACTGAAGTCAGGCAGACGAGGATGCACAGAAGATGAAGGATGGGACAGTTTGATGCATAGGTAGGTAACCCAAAGGTAAGTAATCAGGTTGAAGTTCAGTGTTGAACAACGAGCCAAGACAACTGTGATGAGGAGCGTGACTGATTATGTAGAGAGATAATTATCCAGTGCATGGGTGATAAGTGATTAACTGTAGCAGATGTGATGATGGCTGACTGAGTGCAGGTGGGAACCAGAAAGGATGCTGTGCAGGTGTTGTGACACCTACAGCATATGACACAAGAGAAGATATTCTAAACCAAACAGTTTTGGTTAACATTAACTTCTATTGTCTGAATGAAAAAAAAAAAAACAACAAAAAAAAAACATTTAAAATATTCCGTCCCACAGAAGAAAGTCAGTCGTGCAGATTTGGAACATGAGATTATTTGAATTTTGGGTGAACTATCATGTTAATGCGCTGGTTTAATCTAATGACCTAAATTAATTCATATTATAATAATTTAATATTTTCAATATTTAATGGCCAAAAATGATTATATTTTTATGATGGGTATTGTATTTTGATCACTTTATTCTTTTATTGAAAGAGATAGGGCATTTTTCTTTACATTTCTTTGCGTACTAAATAGCAAAACAATGAACAAATGTTTATGAATTGCTGGTTTAATGTAATAACCTAGGCTAAATTAATTCATATTATTATAATAATTTAACATTTTCAATATTTAATGGCCAAAAATGTTGATATTTTTATGATGGGTATTGCATTTTGATCACTTTATTCTTTTATTGAAAGAGATAGGGCATGCATTAATGTAATACTTTTTTCTTTACTTTTCTTTGCATACTAAATAGCAAAACAATGAACAAATGGTATGAATAGCTGAAACCTCCACTGTTGCACATTATACAGTCATACCAATTATTCATCTAAATAACATTAGGAATGCATTTGCCATTATCAAAAAGGGAGAACCTTCAGGAATAGAATGAAATGGTGATTCACTGATAGTGCAATTTCCTGTAAATGTCATTAATTCATATGGAATGGACCTCATGGTGCACAGTAACAGCAGCAAATAGCAAACAGCTGCTTTCCAGGGAAAGCAGGAAACCCATGGCGCAACTGTGTAATTTTCTTCTCGATTTTAGAAGTGTAAACTGTAGAAATGCTCAACTATTGTGTCTTCAATAACAAACATACCACTGCTATGTCTGAAGAGAGGAAGGAATATCACAAGTGTAACATTTAAGCTGCATTGGTCAACGTGTGGATTTTTAAGTCCAAAATCACTTCGTAGCACACATAGACCACCTCGTTAATCTTAGCCAAAAGGGGAGGGTCAGCATCATTCACATCAGGAGAGAGAGAGAGAGAGAGAGAGAGAGAGAGAGAGAGAGAGAGAGAGAGAGAGAGAGAGAGAGAGAGAGAGAGAGAGAGAGAGAGAGAGATGGTGGAGTGTCATCATCATTCAGTGTTTGGGTTATTTTTCCGACGTGGTAGACCTCCTCTACGAATTTTGGAAATTGTGTTTTGAAAAGAGTAATAAACAATGTGAACGGATACCGAAGAAAACTATTCGACTCTTGACTCTGATTCCTCTGTCGACTTAAGGTAATGTCAAAAATCTTTGTCGCGTGACCGACCACAAGCAAGGCATTCAGCTCATTTGAAGGACTGAAAACATTCTTGCTTACCGCATACTAGGAAATGCATGTTTCTGCACATTATTATGTTCTTCGTATGAGCGGAGCGCGCCGTCACCACAGTAAATACGACACAATGATAGGCTAGTCGTATAATAAATTATCAATCGATTAATGATTGCATGACAGGGGAAACTAGCTGTGCATCGCTGTAATTAAATTAGGAATCGATTCTGAATATCTTTATTGGTTTCTTTATTATTTGGACCAGAGGCAATTTTAAACTCGTCTTTGTTTACATGTGCGTATTGCGAGGGCTGAACTAACGTTACTCAATTTGGATACGGGTTAATAGGCTACCCTAATCAAATATCACTTATTAAGGTTATATGACGTGTTAAATGAAATTTCTTCTTATAATCATAAGAAGGGTTAGGGTATGATTAGGGTTTGGTTGAGGCATGCAATTATGCATAATTTACTGTTATTACTAGCCTACATGCAACATATTTAACAAAGACACTGTAAAATAAAGTGCAATTCCTTTATTCTATTACTTTAACATTGAAATATTACTTTAAAGGATTAGGATCACAACATACAGGCTTGCCTATTCTTTTTTTCTTCCACAGAATTAGTCCCAGATCTCCATGTTTGCATGACCTGTCACCTGACCAGCGGAAGACTACTGATTTTTGCAACAAAATGAAATGGGTGGTTGATGCTAAATGACGTAACATTTATGGCTTGAAAGAAGATGCCAATGATTCGTGCAATGAACACCATTTTTCCATTTGCCTTTCGGGAGGTATTCTAATGGACCTAGAATCCAAGGCTGTGTAGGTGTGGATTTGTCTTTGACATAATGGGTTGTGGAGGCTCCAGGACAGATGTGTTGGAGCCAAGATATATGGAAAGCTGGACCAAAGAGACAGAGTCCACTTGGCTGGCAAGCACAGACACAGACATCCCCCTGTCCTCCATCCAGAGCATCCCCTCAGAGAACTCTTCAGAGGCAAGCTTCCCATCAGAGAAAACTGGCAACCTTGGTGAGAAAGGACTGAGATCATACTTCGAGGCGTTTTTAAAAGGTTTTGAAAATACACAAATCTGCATTTGTGTCACAATATGCCATATCATATCATGTCGTCATATCTAAGTTAACTATCTAATTTGACCTTAGACACCCCAGTTAAAACCCATCAAAACCTTCATATGATATTTCCTTCCCAAAAGGACTGGAAAGTGTTGCGAGTCTGCTGTTGGTGTGCAATTCATTCATGTAGGTCTCTTGTTGCCATGGCGATGGTTGAATCCCTTTAGTACTTCAGTACAACAGTATGAGCAAGGATGAACACAATAAGCACTCCTTATCTCTTTGTGCAGAATGGTTACACTTGAGGCAGCTACAGTAATTAAATTATAATATTAAAATAAACTGATCACCGATTATTAAAATAGACAACATGGCATTGACTATCATCATTGACTATGACTACTAGAGTAATTAATCTAGGTCTTCTTTTGTTTCATGATTCTTAGCCCTGTAAGCAAGACGCTAATATATATATAAAACTTATTTGAAAGAAGAAAAAATATTTGACGTCTTTACTGTTTTTTTTTATCAAATTAAAGCATTCTTGCTGAATAAAAGTATTACTTTTCTTTCTTTAAAAAAATCACTTAAAACCAAACTATTGGATGGTAGTGTATCACTGTTTCCACAAAAATATTATGCAACAGATTCAATATAGATAACAATAGTTGTTTCTTTAAACATGGATGGATATGTAGCCTATATGATTGTGAAATATTTCTGCTATGATGATCACAAGAATGAACAACTTCCATATTTGTATCCGATTCATTAGATCTCTTTGATGATGGTCTGCCTGCTCCGGGTCAGGCATATCTGAAGGTGTGTTCTGCCATGTCTGAGGTGGGACTGAATGACATGAAAACTGGCACCAACCCTGTAATACTCTCTTCTCAAGAGCAGGAAGTGCTGTCTTCTTCTGCGACCACAGTGCAGAAGAGAAGTGTGTTGCGAACTGAGGAAATTGTAAGTATTTTTATCCAAAGTAATGGTTTAGTGCAATCTTCTGCACCTGGCATTTGTGAACATGAGACCGTAATATAAATCATGTACCCTTTCAACCTGAAATTATCATTCATTTGGTTTAAGCAGCCTTTATTACAGTATTTCACTTTTAAACTACAAACAATTTATTAGAACATTAAGACTTGTTTGAGCTTGTTTGGCTTTCACATTTTTTGACAGTTCAGGGGGACATTTTAGAGAAACCATCTCTGAAATAAAATATGTTTATGACCTTTTGTTTATTTATCTGAGAAAAGACTGGTTCTTTATTGGCTTCTATGGTGCCATAAAGAAGTTAGCTCCATCAATTGAACCTTTCCTTGGGACAAAGGGTTCTTTAAAGTCGAAATATTCTTCACACCAAGAAAAAGGTGTTTTTTAAAAGGTTCTTTAGGGATAGTGCAGGTTTCCGGAATTGTGAAAGCAACTGAGGGAAAACTGTAGTAAAATGTTAACTGTCATGTCTGATAATCTGTCTGTGTCATCTTCATTAGACAAAATGGCAGGACAACAGGATGTCCACCAAGCAAGTGACCATCACTGTGACTCAAAGTATACGGCAAGTGGACAAGAGTGGGAAGATCAAGGAGACATCGCAAACCACCTATGAGGTCATGAAACCAGTGGATTGTCTGAAGTCAGTTGACTCAGTGCCTCAATGAGATGGATCTCGTACCTCGTGAAGATTGCATCCTCGATTTCTTAAAAGCTTTGGTGAGGATGTCATGGACCAAAGAAGTACAAAGCAGGGATGACCTAAATGAACAAGTTAATCTGTGCTTAATCAGTGATTACCAGGTACCATTCAAGGGTCATTTGTTTGTTTGTTTCATCATTCAGTCAAATTCTTCTTTAATAATGTTTATTTTTATGTACATTTTTCCCCGTAATGTCTGTCATATCTTTTTTTATTTTCTGATGCCAACAAAAAGAATCTTAGTAAACGCATTTGCTGTACATACACTGAAAGCACAGGATATCAGGGAGGGTAATCGAGAGTTGGACACTTGACTCGGCTTACCGAATGACTTTGAAAAATATATATATATATATTTACATTGTTTAAAAACATAGGAACAACACAAGTGTATTTTTAAGTTGATTTTAGATTTGAAAATCAGGCCTTTTTTTGTATATCCCGTACACTTATTAACACACAATTGTTGCCTTTTAAACAGTTTTTTGATTTTTTGTTTTTAGAAGAGCAAACCTAATTTCAAAACCTAATTACAGTTTCTGTAGCAAGTTAGCACTTACTGTAAAAAGGGTAGTGTGCAAAAATAAGAACCTCAGTTCTATTGTTCCAAAACTGTTTGATTGCTTTACTGACTGGAAGATGCTGTTTATTGAGTTATTAAATATTTATTGTGGTACTATAAAAGCACATAATAACTTCTACTGTATCCTAACCTTTCTCTCGGTCCAGTCTCAGAATGAATTGGTAACACTTTACAACACAAAGGTTCCATATGTATTAACAATAAGGTATTAAAGTACAATGAATACAATACTATTACAGCATTTATTATTATAGGTTAATGTTAATTTCTGAATAGGTATACTAATATATTTAAATAATAACATTAGGTTTATTATTAAGCATTCAAATCTGTTTTTATTTAATCAAATTTTCAAAATGTATTTATTCAAATTCCTTAGAATCAGATTTAATTCAGTTAATTTTAAACAAATTTGTAATCAGTTAAAAGGTATGTACAGTTGGTTACTGTATTTAAAACATATTTGGTTTAATTTTATTAGTAACGTTATCAACTAATTCTTGAGCCACTGAGCATTGAACAATCATTACAGAATTTTATAGCTCTTGTTTAGATTCAATTTTTTTTTTCTTTAATTAAATTTTTGAAAGGAATATTTTGAAAACCTTTTATTGTTTAACTGAAAAGCACATAGAATTGAGCTTGCAATGCTGATGGAAATATTTATTGAACTTTACTGCAACACTTACATAAATAAAACACATTCAAATTAATATAATGTTGGCAGAGCAGAAGTACAGATATTTAGTAGTCACAAAAGAGTAACATCAAAATAGAAAATAAAATGCAGCAGCAGAGAAACATTATGTGAAAGTCATATTCATGTAGCATTGCAGAAGTACCATCAGCCTAGAGATCATCGCATGTTCTGGAGAGTATGAATTTGTCTCTCCTCATTATATTCAATAAGTCCGACTCTAAAACGTGGTTCCTCCATAACCAGCCATTCATCTGCATTGAATTCTGGAAAGAAAAATGCGATCTCTCTCTTGGCTGATTCAATAGAATCTGAAAGAAAGAATAAAAGGCAATGCTGAATTATTAGTATTTGTTAAGAAATTAGTCTTTATTTTATAAAAATGGAGATATAATTTGGGACAGGGACATTGTAATCCAATGTCCAGCTTTTAGTTGATCTAGTCAAGGGGTACCCAATCACGTTCCTGGATTTCTACCTACCTGCAGAGTTCAGATCAATCCATGATCCAACACACCTGTCTGTAATTAAAGTGCTCCCAAAGATCTTAGTAAGCTGGTTCAGTTGTGTTTGCTTTTCAGGAAAGTAGATCTCCAGGAACAGGACTGGCTACCCCTTATCTAGTCTCTTCACCCAGGTAACTGTTCAGTCTTGAAAATCTTCATCAAAATGTTACTCTACCTGAACCATGAGTGGTGTTTCTGGTGTCAGTCAGCCCGTACTGGCCTCGAAGGGTGTCTGGTGAAGTGAAACGAGCTCTAAACACTTTTGTAGGACCCATCATTGCCCTCCAGTGAGTGACGGCATCTTCCCTGGCTAGGATGTACGCTCTCATTGGGCCACTATTGTGGGAATAGGAGTTTATGTTAATAGCAGGATTAAACAGAGAGCTGTGACAACCTTGTCTTTGCCTAGATGGATAAATAGAATTGAATTCAAACAGAAAAGTGTGATAATTTCTCCTATGACTTCAATAGTACTCTACATACAGGCCTAGTCAATAAAGAGTAGTACTGACTTAGTGGCACTAAGTCGGCATGCAAATGGAACAAAAAATGAAGGAGTAATCAGTGGCTTATTTTTAAATTACTCTGATGTAGACTAAAATACGTGTGCGGCACTAACGTTTTATCTTCCACAGACAAAGACGTCCTGATGACAGGGTGCCATGGTAACATTGGTCTCGTCTCACTGTTCAAACTAGATTAACCGCTACATTAACAACGAGCATTGATGTGCTTCTCCACTGATCATATATCTGCATTAATAGTCCCCTTCAAAGGAAAGATGGGAAGTACAGAATACAGCACCAGTAGTATAGGGTTGGTAAGAATTTTTGTGAAAGAATGTTTTAGAGATAATATCTGTAATATTGGTGTGATATAGTTTTACAATTTAAAATAACTGTTCTCTATTTCAATATATTTTAAAATTTTAATTTATTTCTGGGATGGCAAAGCTGAAATTTTAGCATCATTACTCCAGAAATGTTTATTATTATTATCAATATTGAAATATAAGTTACATTGCTTAAATGTGTTAGGAGTCCAAACGAATACTAATTATTTGAATTTGAAATTCAAGTATGTTCTAACATTATAACGTGTTTATGTGTACTTGTCACTTGAAAGTAATTTCTTTAAATGTACAGACCCCAAATTTTTAATTGTAGTATATGTGGTAATATTCAGAAAGAACAAAAAGCTATAATATCTATTTCTTTCCATTCTTTCTAAATGCAGTAATTTAAAGGCCAACGTCTTGGCCTTTAAATTAGTAGTGAAGTAGTTTTTTTAAAGAGGCCTGTGCCAAAAAAAACCCTCCTAATTGATGTACTGTGTTGATACAGAGAAATATTTTTGGCTGAAGTCATTTGTAATTGCCACAAAGGAACAACCCCCAAATAATAATCCCAAATATACTATACTAAATGCTGGATCCATACATAAAACAAGAAATACAAATACAATACAATACAAATTTTATTTCTGTAGCACATTTAAAACAACTGCCGTTGACCAAAGTGCTTTCCAGCATAATATATACAATATAAGCAATTAAAGTAAATCCAAAAGAAAGATTTGGGATTTTTCTCCATTATTTAATGATCATTTGTGGTCTTTATTACTATACCTTACAGTTTTAATTAATTAATCAATATAGAAATATGTCCACAAACCTGTAAATTATTGTGCAAAACACTTCCTAATGGCTCCTTCGCAGATCTAGTATATCAAATATTTGTTCATTTTTTTCACAAAATTATTATTAGCCTAGAACCTTAAGTGAGAAAATGATAACTGTTTACCTTGACATGAATTCAACCAGTCTTTGATAGAAAAATCGTCCTGTAAAATAAAAAAAGGGATGATAACAATAAACCCTGCTTGACTGTTTTGATATATCTTTTTATCAGTTTATCCACTAGGACTGAACCAACAAGGGTGATGTGGTTTATGCAGCAGATTTTGCTGCAATCTGTTAATATGGTCTAGGCCAGCTTTTGCACAGATAATACAGACATCTAAATGCAAGACAGCTGATTTTCTTTGGATGCAGGATATGATAAGCTGAGACTGAGTAACATGTTCTCTCTCCACAGGTTGTCTCAACACTATATCGCCAGGTTGTGCGAAGCCTTTACTATGACTCACCCTGATTAAAATCACGCATCAAATAGACACCCACCTACACAATGTACTTGACCATTCAATCTATTACAAACAGACCATTTTCATTCATGCAGTGCATTTCATAGAAAGACAGATCTTTTTCTACCTGCATGCTCAGCATAAAACTTTTCTGAATCTTTTGTCCTCCACATCAGGTCTTTCTTTCTGATTATAATGAAGTTATCGAGAATCTTCTGATGAAGAGCCTGAAATTAAAATAAATAATATATTAAAAAGTTTCTGTTAAACCAAAACTCATTCTTGGTGGTTAAAAAATGCTGCTATGTTAATAGAGGCCAGTTGCAGTTTTGCTGTAGGCTTTTCATTTATCTTTTCCCTCAACAACACGGCAAATGATCTCAGCCAAAATAAAAAATAGGGTTAATTTAGAGATGTAATCTCCCAAAAGAACAAGGGTTAAGGCTGAGTGATCAAAGTATATTTCAGACTAATGAAAACAAACATTTAATTTAGGTATAAATTAAAGCAGTCTGGGCTTCAGCTTTCAAACCATGTTGCATGAGGAAATTGATGCTAATTAATGGCACCTTTATCTCTTTGAAACGACAGACAGAGGAAATTAAATCAGGCGAGTTTTACATTTAAAAAATGTTTTAATAGTAAAGACAAATTATTATGTAGCCTTAAGCCGTGACAAGCAACATATTTCTGCTTCAAATGTTGTGCATAGTTAACAGTGAGTGGTGGTTTCAGATTTTATTAAAGTGCATTTGTCAGTGCCACACTAGTGACTCTTATTCTGCCTGACAGAAGAAAAGCTTGTACTGAAGGCGGTGTGGTTTGACCTATCAGATGAAAGGGGCGTTTTAGCTCTGCCTGTGCACAAACGAAAAATGAAAAATCAAGCCAAATTTTAATTTTTCGTTTTTTAAAGGGACAATGTGTACTTTTTTATGTATTTTATTATTTAAAATCAATAGTTTTATTCATAAATATGTCCTCAATGGTGTACAGATACCTCTGCCAATTATCTGACTTATCATCTTAAATGAGAACTCTGGCACAAAATGAACCTTTGGTCTAATAACACATTGGTACCTAGTCGACCGTTCTCTGAGATTTGTTTTCATGATAATCGAATGTAAAGAGTTTTATCTCTAAAAACTGTTTAGATTATAACGCTAGTATATGGGGGCTCGACTTGTCGAGATTGTTTTCCAAAGATGGCTCCTGCCTGTTTACGCGAAGTGGACTGTCTTTATAAAATATCTTTTATATATCATTAACTCTAAAACACGAATTAATGTCAGGATAGCTTTTTCCAGGTGGATAGAGCTAATGCAGGAGTAAGATTTCAAAAGAGACGGTGAAGTCCTGCTTTCTTCTCGACAGGCAAGTCAATGTTACAGTCTTAATTACAAGTTATGTTTTTAATTGCAAGTTATGTTATGTTTTTATGGTTTTCATTTCTGCTTATTCCATTCCAAACAGGAAATCAAATGACTAAAAGATACGGACCCTTCTCAAATTCGTCTGGGCGAAAATCTGGTAATGTGTGGTTATGTGTAAACATTGTTTTTCAACAAGCATGAAAAACAATGTTTAAACCTTTTCCAATAAAAACCTGTAAAGCGATCAACAGTCCTATTTTCCCAGGACATGTCCGGTTTTCATGTCCTGTCCTGGCTGTTTTTTTATAAAGTGTTGAAACTGTCTGAAACTACAAAAGATTAGCTTTACAGCAAAATATAGATGGGAAAACAAAGAGGATGAGGATGAAAACAGAATAAAGAGGAAGAAAACTAAATACATATATTTTGTGTGAGAGCTATTTTTGTTCAATTTGGAGGTGTTTATTTAAGTTACAATTATTCATATATTTATTTTTTTCTAATGCAGAAGACACTTTCATTCCTTATTTTGAAAGTCTTAATAAAACATGTTGAGTAACCTCTGAGAAACCTATCTGAATTTGTGTCTTTTAACAATTTTCTATCCGGAGGCATGGCCTACTTTAAATGTATTGCAATTAATAAGGCATCTTTGAGTAAATTTCGAGTGTCATTTGATATTTGCATCCAAAATATGGTCATCCTAGTAAAGTTATTTTGAATTTTACAAAATTATCTTCACAACCATGTATCCTGAAAAAGTACGTTTAGATGGTTGGCAATGCCATTTAATTTTTTTTTCAATTATTAATATAATCGTAGAGGTGTTCATTAAACAGCTGCAATCATCATTATCTCACCTCCAGAATGAGCGGATGGGCCACTGCATCTGGTTTGACGACCGCGAGGGTGAGCTGCAGTGCCTTCACACACCGCATGCTTGCGATTGCTTTAATTTCCTGATTTCACATCTACTAAAAGGCTTCCCTGTGTTTGGTCTATGGATCGATCTATGGTGTATAGTTACACGCTAACCAGCGGATCTAAACATACATGAGTGCTCGTGAACACTTCACTGCGCAGTTCAAAACAATAATATATGGTACAACAAGATAAATGAACTTATACAATGTACACGATCCAACAAAAAAAAAGTTCGATATATCAGTTGGAGGAAAATTTGTTTTCAAAGTAAACACAGTTCGAAAAACACAGCTCGATTTAAAAACTAGAGCTCTGTACTGTGGGTTGTATGGGCGCCGCCATCTTGCCCTGTAGTAAACATAGGAAGTGACAGACAGTCAGCGCGCAGCTGCTAAGGAAAATTTCAACTGTCTGATATTCACATTTTGTCAATAAATCTACAAAGAAAAAAACAGCCTCAACACAATAGTTAGGCTAATAATCGATTTTTAACTAAACAAACCTCGAATAAATAGTTTGTTATCTATTTGTTATCTAGTTTTAACATCTTTTGCTCCATGCCTTTTCTTGTATCCGTCAATATTATTAGATTTGGAGCCAGCTTACAGGTGTAGAAAAGTAGAAAGGTGTAGAAAACTTCTGTGTTTTTGCATGCCTGTAACTTGAGTAGGCCTATTATTAACAAGATCTAAATATCCTTTGATTTTGGTTCTTAACAAACTTTTCTTTTGGAATACAATCAAATCCAGGAAATATTGGCATCTCAAAAAGCTCTAAGAGTAAATTGTTGAATTATACACATTTTCAGTGGTTAGAAACCAAATATGGTTTAGCCTACTTTATAGCTGATTATTTTTTTCCTTTTTTTTTCTTTTTTAAAGAGAAAAAAAGAAAACAAGCTGAAGAAAAAATAATCTTGAAACTATTGTGTTAATACACGTCCCCTATAAGTTAATGTGCCCTTTTATATATGTTAAGAATTTGCGCAGGATCTGACATAAAATATGATCCCCAAAAAAATCCATTTGATGACTTGTTGTGGATTATTTCCCTAACACTGAGTCACAGCTCCAGCTCATACCTTTGTTCATTTTGTCAGTGTAATTATGCCAGTTTTGACCTATTTACCCCAACTTTACCCTGACCACCACCATGGCTCACATACGTTCATTCAGTTTTAAATGAGTTGGCTGACACCAGTTGGACCAACACAAATCCCATTTTGACACCCTGTCAGTTTCATGTAGGTCTTTTAAGGAGTGACAGGATGGGGTCAGAGGTGCATTTCCTGCCATATGACCATTTGGTCTGCTGTTTAATAATATCTAGCCTTCAATTACTGAAATTGTAGCCTGCTTTTGATTGGAAAAATGCATGTGAAAAAGTTCAAAAACTATAGAGTTTATATATATATATATATATATATATATATATATATATATATATATATATATATATATATATATATATATATCACTGCAGGGACAGAAATGCTTCTCACAGGAAAAGCGAGATAAGTCAGTTTGAAATTACTCATATAGATAAATATCATAGGTTTTTCATAATGTATATCTTTATCCAAAGAGTCATTTTGAGCATCTTTGTGGGACAGGGAATAAGCTGTTTACCTCTCAATTGCTAGCACCTGTTTTGACATCTACTGAAATGTGAGTGTCCTTTGACCTTTTCTATTCCCATGCTTCATAGAGCAGCACCAAACTCTCACAGACAGCTGTGTCAACCTCAGCGGGAGCAACTGTCATACCTAAGGAAGGACAACACTTTTAAAGCTGAAGAATTATGGCGTGACTAACTCCACTTTTAAATGCGCATTGATGTCGTTCACCTTAGACAAGATGGCCTGAAATCACTTGTATTATAGCCAGGACAATGTGTTTCAGTCATAATTTACCTGCATTCATTACAAAAATTACTTTCTTTCTTTTTTTTTAATTTATTTAATTTTTTTTTGTGTGGAAGAAGATATTTATTTAAATGATTAATAAATTAAGTGTTTTGTCCATCATGAAATAGAAAAGTCAGTGTAATTCAAAACAACATTTGACCCTATTGACTTTCATATACAAAAACAAAAAACAGACAAAATTCTATTTATGCAAAATAGAACATGAGGTACTTAACTATATACTAACATTTAAATTATTGTATATACTACATGTTCTTACATTATACGTATATTTAATAAAAAAAGAAACCTATCCGTCCTTGTGAAATCATCAGTAAGCACATTGCACCTAACAATTAATTTTAATTTTTCAATTAATGCATAGTAGTTAAAGACATCTCTAATAAAGTAGGACCATTTAGCGCCTTATGAAATCTATTTTATTTTTTTTCACCCCAAATTCCATGTCTTCCTTTTTTAATTTATTTTTATCAATAATAGTACCCTAAGAAATATTTTTTTTCTCCCCAGAAATTCTGTGTTGTCTGTTTACATTCTTCTAGACTCTGTGTTAAAAATTATTATCAAAAAAGGGTGGTAATCAAATGAATCCATAACATTTTAACAATTTAAATAATCTCTTAAAATCATACTAAAATTAAATTTGAATAAATGCTTTATTTTGGCAAACAATTGTATTACAGATGTTTAAATTAAAGGTTTATTCCTTAAAGAAATAGTATAGTATAGTATTATTTGTGTTGCTTAATGAGGTACATTCTGTACAATAGTAATATATTTCTATTAAAGAATTGAGTTAAACCAAGTTACATGAGTTCAAAACCTAGCCTTCATCTCCCAAAAAATACTCTTCTGAGAGAAGTGAATTATTTGTCAACAGTGGGACTTTGCTTAGGGGGAAACGTGGATGTTCATACTGTAAAAAACTGTGGTTAGATGTTTAATAACCTCCAATATCATCATTTCTATGCTATTTAATTCGAGGAGAAATGTAACCCAAAAAGATTATGACTATCTGCTTAAAGTCCTGTGCTGTCCATCTGTGTCCTGAGAATCAGCTGTTTAAACTGCACTGCCTGAAAAATTACATGTCAGCCTCCGGAAAAAGAGAGAGCTAAATGACCTCTTAGAATAAATTTGGATGCTGCTGCTCTAGTGACAGAGAGGAACAAAGTTATTAGCACGGTGGGGCCCAGCTTGACCGCCAGAGGTAAAAATAAATCGAGCGGTCAGATTTGGAGCACTCGAACTACTCGAACACTGAGCATTCTCCCTCTCTCGTTCTCTTTTTTTCCCGTTGACCCAAGTGAACACTTGCTTTCTGTAGTGCATACGCACCCTTACAATTGTTTCACTGCCTTAATGGGATTAGCTACTGAAAATGACAACAAATCAGTTTCAATTCTTCTATGTCTTGAATGAACGCATAAAACAGCAAAATGTTCAGGATAATATGGAATGACAGCAGATTCGTAGCTTTAGATGCAAAAATATCTTCACTGGCAGGTGTACAATGACCTGACGGCAAATGCTATAATCCTCAGTATGGATGTAGATGGAAATGTCTAATTTGTTACTGTCATGTGCAGCCACAGGAAACAGTAATTGTTGAGCATGCATGGTGCTATTCCTGCAAGAGCAATGCTGCTGGCTATTTGTGGTGGTTTAATGCTGTTAAAAGGGTGCAGAGTGTTGGGTTTCAGAGTAAGCCTCATCTCTGGCCTGAGGTCTCTGTGAATAGGGCTGGGTCTCCTGTTGCCTGAGCTTGTTTTAGAACACAGGTGCTGACTTCAGGGGGACTGGCATGCTTGTTGCGGGGGGAAATGTATCAGATCGCTCCCATTTCCTCCATAGAACTAGGTCGGGGTTCGTGATGTGGACGGATCAGTCTTGAAATAGTGTGGTCATCTACAAAATCTATGCCACTCATAACTTATGACTAGAATATTTACATGTCTATATAGCAGAAGTATGGCTAATATTGGATTGAACAAATATGTAGTACATGATTTGATGAGTAATTTGTAAAATTTTCTCTAAGTGATTTTACCAAATATATATATATATATATATATATATATATATATATATATATATATATATATATATATATCACGTCATGTACTACATATTTGTTTGGTAATAACTTATGCTAATAACATTTCTAATTAGTTCTGTGTATTGAACTTTCTATTTTCTCTCATATATTTACTCAATATTTTGCAAATAAAAGCTGTTCTTTTAAACCTTTTTTCATCAAATATTTCTGGTATCATACCACAAAAAATATTAAGCAGCACAGTTTTTTAACATTGATAAATGTTTCTTGAGCTCAAAATTAGCATAGAATGATTTCTGAAGGATCATGTGACACTGAAAATTAAGCATTGGAATCACAGGAATAAATTAAAATAAATGATAGAAATTTTGTATTTTAAATTGTAACAATATTTCACAATTACTATATTACATGAATATATAAATTAATATTTAATAAATAAACTTTTTAAATCATAATATTGCTATAACATGATAACATTCTGTATTAGAAATGTTTTTAATTGAACTTTTCATTTAAATTTTTATTTGTACCATTTTCTATCAGGTTTAAAACTGTTACCAGTGTAAAGGCTATATTTTATTAAGTTGAAATACCTTGAGTGCCCTTTATCTAGACATAATTTATGTGTAAAATACAAAATAATGCTGATTGTTGACATCCTTGTCGAGATAAACAGTTTGTTTTTGCATCATTCGCAATTCATCAAAATAAACTAAACATCTTTATCACAAACTGTTCAAGCCTTGAGCCTAAAGCCTGCTGGCTTACCAAATCTCAGACAGTAATATCACTAGCTTGTTTCAGCTGTGACTAACCCACTACTGTACAGAAGTCACTCGCCCACAGTTGTTTCCTGGTTCCCCTCATCTCTTTCTCTCTCTCTCTCTTTCTAAAGGAGCCATTGAGATTGGGTGTAAAAAGGGGAGCAGTGGGTGTAGGGTGTCTCGAGGCGAGTGTGAACAGCTGAGAGGTGCGATTTCACAGGCTCGCTCTCCGCTGACACGGCCCTGATTGGGTTGGACAGAAGGCATAGGAGAGGCCCTGGCTCCTAAAGGACACCAACAGGTGGGGGACCGCAGGGGCAGAGGGGGGAGTTTAAGGGAGGCTGAGCTCTTGAAAAGGCCGGGAGCATGTGGCCATGTCTGGGCAGAATCCACCGGTCATGCAAAGAGGACGATACACTGTAGCACTCAGCAGAAGAGGGAAAGATGGGAACAGAAAGGTGTGGGGAGAGTGTTCATTTATTGGTAGATTGGCTTGGTTTTGTTTCCGGAATTGGAATAGTTTTACATGACGTCAGTTACAACATATCGAACTTTTGTTATTTTGCAACAACAGCAAAAATAATTTAAAGTCATTTCTCATTTTTTTTTTAATTGGCGAAGCAGTCAGGTTAAATGAGGGCAGCCAAACTCTCGTCCATTCCACGTCTGGGATGAGCAACCTATTTATAAGAATTAAAATGATATTTCTTTCTGAGCAGAAATGAATGAAGATATAGCCTAAGTGTATATAGCTCCAATTTGATTTGGACTGAGATTCTGGGTGACATCTCTCTGTTTTACGAGGCAGCAAATGGAAGATTTTACACCTCTTCCACTGGAAATGGTGCTGTTAAAGGAAATGGAGGTATGAGCGTGTCACTGGGTTTTCACCTGAGGTGTCGTACCACGCCTTTGATCCACTGTAAATCAAGCTACTATATCAAGAAGGAGTAAAAAAAAGGTCAGTTTGTGCCTATTGGACTTGCTACATGGCAGAATGAGAAACCTTCTGGTCTATTTAAATGTGAGAAAGATGTTTGAGTGCTAGATGTAGTCCTCTTCTGCTTGGCTGCTTTCCTCACATGTCAACACAAAGAATGATTATGGAAAGGACAGGATAATAGCCTACAGGTAAATTCAGTTTTTCTGTGATATTTCTCATTCGACTGAGTATGTCATTTTTTGTTTGATTAGTGAAGGACACATGTTTGTTGTTGTTGTTGTTTTTTTTTGGATCATTCTGGCCTGTGATTTTGAAGTTGACATTTTTATATAACAATGTACAGTAGTTATGAAGCAGAATAAAAATGATAATGAATTGTACAGATAAACGAACAAACAATAATGTTATCTCTTATTCTCTCTGTATGACCTGTGCATTTTTCCTGACAGCTTTGTCTATTCTGTGAGGGAAACTGAAATGTGCCCCTTGTGAAGACATGCTTCCTTATATGCCCATATGAATACTCAAGTTATGGAATGTAAGGAAGTGTGTGGTTTCGGGGGGAATCCATCAACATGGAAACAAAGCACGCAAACAAAACAGATAAAATCCTGATCAATTAAACCTAAATCGAACACTTTGACACACAATTGTTTTATTCTGAGATGAATACTTCATTTCAGCTGCATGCACATACATTCTTAAAAATAAAGGTTCTTTTGGCATCTGTGGTTCCATTGAACCTTTTTGTTGCATAACAGGTTCCTTATAGTGGTAAAGGGTTCTTTAGATTATTAAAATGTTCTTCACACAAAGAAAAAATTGTTCTTTTCATATTGACTGAAAGGTTCTTGGGAACCAAAATGAGTTCTTCTGTGGCATTATTGTGAAAAGCCTTTCTTTCTAAGACTGTATAATGAGGTGGTAATGCTGTTGTTTGTGTGTGTTGGCTGGCCATAGGCCTCCACGCCCTGATCATCTCTCACTGATAGCTACTGAAGAAGATCAGGGCAGATTGACAGAGTACAGCTGTCCTTTACTTAATCCATATGAGAGGGGTTTCCTAAAGAAGATGCTATGCTGAATTCTTTCCGCAGCTATCAGCACATTAAATAAAAAACAGTAATTAACAATGCTAAACTCATGTCGGTAGCAATATTCATCCATTGAGTAGCACGGGAACTTATAATAGAAAACCTATTTGTAAATTAGGCAATCTATTGATTCAATTTAATTTTTAATTTATTATTATTTTTTTTTTTCTTTGTCTTCATAACAGGTAAGCACCAAGAAAGATTTTCTGATGTGAAGAATGTCAACATAAGCTCTGTTAGTCTGCCTGTCCGTTCTCTCTTCCTGAAGCACGCCTTGCTGTGGCTGGTCAAATGGAACCAAGTCAGGTGTTTCTGCGAGGTTTGGTCCCCTTCAACCAGCTACTGCGTCGTGAATACAGCCAACATAGATCAAAGATTATAAGAGAGTTATTGACTAAAGTGTGCTTTTTTGTGATATCAAACGTATTAACCCTTATTTATATATATATATATATTATTGTGAAAATTCAATAAACTCTCACAATGTTGTGTTCATTTTCTACTTTCTTAATTATAATATAAATTATGTTTTAATTCAGTAATGTTGTCATGTGAAAAAGCATTGTATTGAATGTGCACTTGTAGTGTACTTGAAAACTTAAAAAAAAACTGTTCGTGCAGATGATATTAATGAAATAAAAGACAATGTAAGTGTACTTATAGAGTAGCACTTTCTTGAGCACACTTTTTTAAAGTTCACTTTGTAATAATGTCAAATTAAAGTTTTTTTATTGTTTAAATCATTGTGTTTTAATAATATTTTGTTAATGTTTTAAATCATATTTTAAATCTAATAATCTGACACATTCTTATGCTTTCGGTTAGATTAGGAAATTTGTTAGGGACTTTTAGGGGGATCAAGTTCCGGCTATTCTTTATCATATGGGTGCTCAATGATAGCACATGTGATATGGTTTTTATATAATAGTTTGATGGAACAAGTGAACCAAATGGCCTACTAGTAAAAACTAGGTGACAGCAAATCAAGTCGCCTACACAGCTCACTGCTTTATTCGTACTTGTCAATCTCAGCATTCAAACATCAATTATAAATTTTTATCAATTATAATTATTAATGAATAAATATATGAAAACTATCTTCTGTGGTAGGCCACAGTCTCTGTGGCAACATGTGTAGCCTATTTCACCAGAATATTATAGCCTAGAATAGTAGGCCTATACATTACAATAATACAAATTATGTATAATATAACCCTTGTATAAAAAACACAAAATGAGTGAGACTAGTAATTTCAAAACATTTGTGTCTAGCTTATTTGTCCCAGTCACTTTTTAGCATTATGTTTACATTCCTTTGACCACCAGAGGGCTCTGGAGTGCTTCGAAACGAACATGCATTCTCGTACTGACCGCAAAATCAGTTTACTAGCAAGTCGCGGGTGTAGGAGTTAGGTTGACAGCATCAGTTATGCTACAGGTAGAATTTACAAATGTAAACGTATAAATAAGCTACGTGCTGTTTCTGAATAGAGCTACTGTAAATTAATCAGATTATTATTTCGCCATGCCATGTTGCACACGGCTTGTTTTTAATAATAATCTGTTTTTTTTATACTATACCAATTCAAATGGGTCAAACAGTAGGCTTATTGTAAATGTATTTAAATTAGTTTAGTTTTCAGTAGGCCAACTATATGAGAAAATGTCAGGTTATTCATTCATTTAAATGCAATATGTTTAACAATGTAGTTTTAGGCTATTTAGAAGACGCTAATAGGCCCTAGCCTATAAAAAATAGGCCTACCAGATAAAAATATATGAAAAACAATCCTTGTGCAACATAGGGAATAATAATCAGAGTAAACAGTTGATTTGAAAAATGACATTTGTCTTACGAATGTCAAACGGCAAACTAACTATCATATGCGCTTTAGTCAAACCTTTGTTAAGTCGGTGAACTTCACGTTAGTCGTTTTTAGTAATGTTTAATTCATTGAAATAGTGTTGTTTGTGATCGTTTTTCATTTAATAAGATTGTTTATTTAAGTTACTGTGAAATAATCACTGTGTTTATAACATTATACATTAAAAAAAAGGTTCAGCTCACTCGTTTCAATCGCTAGAGGGCGACGGAATTCCTCACGACTGCTTTTCACAACAGATTACAAGCGAGAAGTCACGAAGAAGTGAAACATGGCGGAGTCGGATGGGAGACAGATTGACAGCATCAACCATGCTGCAGGTTAAATATACGGATATTTAAACTTTTTACACGTGTTGTTACTGAATTAAACGCGTACATAAGCAGCCGTTTAAAGTTTTAAGAGAGAGCTTGTGTTACCGCTTGGTACGCCGTTGATCACCACTCTGCCATGTCACAGCTGACTTTACAAATGCACAGTGGAAATTACATCATGCAGTGTTTGACATTTTGAACATATATTAAAATCTAACCATATAGACAGGATCACGATGTTTCCTATTGTTTGTGAGTGTAACAGCACGAAGTGTCTCTGTAAGATTAATCTTTATGCAACATTCATTAGTTTGGTAACGATCGAGTGTGAACCAGTATGATGAAATAACACTGCAAAGTCAGTGTCGATGTTTCTCTGTCTCCATAAACATCATTAACATCATTAATTCAACCTTATACTCTAACCAATTTTTATATATATCTTGTGTGCAAATATAGAGAAATTTTACCTTTGCATACGTTTTAAATCATTTTATGTGTCATGATAGATGGAGATGGCAAGGTGCTCGAAATTGTACGAGCGAAGGTAGGTCTTTTTTATATATAATTTTACAACAAGTTATTTTACTAAATATCACAAATACAATGGCTGTGTCTCAAAACCTAGCGAGGTTACCTGGACAGCTTTTTGGGCATCATAGCCACATTCTCAGCAGAGAATCAGCATGCTAAGATGCCCAAAATGCAGACTAGGTTTAAGGGAAAAAAAAAGCCAATTTTAAGCCAAATCAGTTTACAGAGACGGTGGATCATTTAAAGATGTGTAAACTGTGATTCCTTTTTTTATCTATAGACTGAAGGTAAGGAATTGACCAAAGAAGAAAAGCAGCGTCTTAGGAAAGAGAAGAAGCAGAATAAAAAGAATAAAAAAGATGATAAGGTTCCCACAGAGAAGGAGAAAGAGAAAGCATCTGTTCAAGCTCCATCAAAACCTGTCACACAGAGCCCAACACATAAAGGTAACTTCAGTCCACTGTGCTGTTGCTTAAAAACTATTCTCTTGCAACCTAAGGTTTATTAAAACTAATTTAATTTTGATTTAAAATTGGATAATTTGAGAACTATTTATTAGTTAGTTTATGTTAGGGTATTTTTTTTCTCTTATTGAAAATAAAAATTGTGTCAATAATTACACACCCGTATGTTGTTCTGTAAGACTATGGTTCATCCTTGGAACACAAATGAAGATCTTTTTGATGAAATCTGAGAGCTTTCTATGCCTCCATAGACAGTCTATACAACTGCCACTTTGAAAAAGTTCATAAAGAGATTTTAAATCGAGTGGTTTTGTCCAAAATTTTCTTAAGAGACACAATCTCTTTATTTGATGAACACATTGAATTTAGGATTTTATTCATATTAACATTTATCAACTCACACATCAGTTGTGGTAAACCAACTGAAGCTCCTGTTCGCTTGATGTGCGAGAACCAATGAGGTTCATTCTCGTGTGTTACGCAGCGTGTTTGAGCTTCCACATGAACCACTGAGGTTCATTTTCGTGTTACGCAGCACATTGAGCTTCTTCGGGAACCAATGAGGTTCGTTTTCATGCTTTACGCAGCACGTTTGAGCTTCCACATGAACCTATGAGGTTCATTCTCGTGTGTTACGCAGCACGTTTGAGCTTCCGCTTCTTCGGGAACCAATGAGGTTCATTCTTGTGCGTCCCGCTGGTTCGTTTGAGCTTCTGTTCAAGTTCACGATCAATGCTAATATTTGAATAAAAGCCTAAATTCAATCTGTTCATCATATAAAGCAATTAAGTTTCTTCAGAAAATGTGGACTAAACCACTCCATTAATATGGACTAGTTTTTCACATGGACTGTTCAGTGTCAAAGTTGTTGCGTAGCTGTCAATGTAGGGACAGTCCCCTTAGATTTCATTTAAAAAAGTCTTCATTGGTTTTCCGAAGATGAGCAAAAGTCTTACGTTGAACGACGTAAAGGTGAGTAATTACTGACATAACTTTGATTTTTGGGTGAACTAACCATTTAAAAACAGACATGTAATTGAATTGGCTTAAATAGTCTTTTAATAGCCTTTTTAGTCTGTAGTCTATTTTTGGGTGCTTTTTATTTGACGGGCCCTTTTGATCTCAGCAGCGGCTCCTGTGCCTGTAAATGCATCTGCATCTGAATCTCCTGCGGCTGCAGAGAAGCCTGTAAAGACCAAAGCAGAGCTGCGAGCAGAGCGCCGGGCACGGCAAGACTCAGAACGGATATCAAAACAAGGCAAGAAAGAAGGGGGGCAGCAGTCCACCACCAGTAAGCCTAAAGCTTCCCCCAGTGAGCTTCAGCCAGGTAATTTAATGCTCCAGGATGGAAAGTTTGGGGCATTCCCATTTCCCACAGTGGCTGATGAATGCCCAATTTTTTTTTGCAGCCATTTTCCCCCCTCATTTTTTTTAATAAAAAAAATTGTCTATTTACACTAATTGCAAATAGCCTACCTTGTTGACAGAGGCTGTTTATACTAACTCCGGCCACCACCCAAAATTACAAAAGGAACTCGAATTTTAAGTTTGAATATGTCTTTTCGCATATCAGCTTGAAGATGCGTGTATTTTAAATAAAATGAAGAATTTTTTTTTTGAAAAGTGGGAATAAAGTGCCTAACAGGTTTTTAATATTGGGAATAAAATGTTTAACTGTTCATTTGTTGAAAATAGCCTCTGTTGCTATTTGTACTTAGTTTAAATGCTAATTCACACATGCTTAGGCAGTTTTATTTTATTTATATAGCAATAAAATAGGCTCACACAATGCATTTATTTGATTGTGAAATATTATTATAATTTTAAATTATGCTTTTTATTGTAACTTATTCCTGTGGTGGCAAAGCTTCTGGTTTTTAGCAGCCATTACTTCAGTATTTTTTCAAGTCACGTTTCAATGCATATTTTACTAATATTAAAATTGAGTTTTTCTGCAAACATTTAAACGAACAGCTATTCAAACAGCAGCATGTCTTGTCAGAATGTTAAAGCGAGATATTTTATGAGTCACAATGATTCACAGATGTGCCTGCATTTGACTGGTGTTCACGTAGAGACTGTGACTGAGCGGTTTTACAAATTTCTTGTTAGTAGTGAAAAGGTTACCGGAGCACGTTCAGGTGGACGACCCCGCTGCATTGAAGAAGTTGGCCAAAAAGCTTGAGAGACAGCAGGTGAGACAAACCAATGCCGTCCTGTTTTGCCTCTTTTCTGATTACTACCCATTGACAGAGGATGGATTCATCCAGGTGTTTTCTGAGATCTCTTTTGCAGCGTTTTTAACCCAGGTCCTTCCCATGTCTTACAGAAGTCAGGGCAAGGATGCGGTTTAAATGTAACTGGAGTCCAGGTCTGGCTCCACACTTTTGTGTGCAGTGAATTGTTAAATTGTTTCTTTGTTTAATGTAATTTTAATTCTTGGTGAAAGTTGTTAACTCAAATTTGATTTTAATGTACCTTGGAGATTGGTGATTTTATTGTGATTATCTTCATTTCATTGTGTTCATGTGATGAGCTAGATGTCATATGTGGGTGAACTTTCGAGTGAGTGTTTTTTTTTTTCTTGATTTCATAATTTTTCATTTGTTAGGTGTAGATCTATAACACTAGCGTAAAGCTTTGGAAGTCCTCTGTGGAGCCCTTCTTCAGTAGTGCACGTCATGTATGTCTTCATGCACGGTGTTCTGTTGCAGCCTCAGCTCTTGACCTGAGGAGGGAGGATGTGACCTCCACAACATCAGTCTCTGAGGGAACAAAATATTCACATTAAAAGATTGTTTGCTCCTGTTCTCTTAGGTTCCCTTGAGGTCCGATTATGGCTACAAGGTCAGCCTGTTCTCCCATCTACATCAATACAGCCGAAAAAACCCTCCAACTCAGCAAATCAGGTACTGTAACAAATTTGGCGTCTTCTAGTTAAATTATTAACTTAAAAGGGTCATAAAAGGAAGAATCTCCCTTTTTTATCCTTTGTCGAAATTCATCAATTTTCAAAAGTTTGGGGCTGGTAGTATTTATTTGTAGTATATATATGTTCATTAAGGCTGTGTTTTAAAAATCTGTGATTTAAAAATCTGAAATATTGTGAAATATTGTTACAATTTAAGATATCTGTTTTCTGAGTTTTTAGCATCATTACTCCAGTCTTAAGTGTCACAATCCTTCTAATTTGCTGATTTGCTGCTTAATAAAATTTTCTTATTAATATCAAGGTTGAAAACAGTTGTGCTGCTTTGTATTTTGGAAATGGATATATATTATTTCAGAATTATTTGATGATTAGAAAGTTTACAGCATTTATATTATTAGAAAGAACAGCATTTATTTTAAATGGAAATGTTTGTTATATTATAGATGTTTTAATGTCACTTTTGATCAATTAAATGCATCCTTGCTGAGTAAAAGTATTAATTTCTTCCAAAAAATCTTTATTTTTACATATATAACTTCCAGAATTTAAACTACCTTAGTTTTTTTTTTGTACTATTGTTATTATTTAATTGATAAAATCTAAGCTTCAAAAACAACTTTAGGCCATTCAATTGTAGGTCTCTTTGTTAGGTTGAAAATAGTCATGAAAAATTAAAAAAAAGGCATAAAAACTTAGACATATTAGAAAAGAAGTATGTGTAACCTAAATGCTTTAGTTGGTTGACTTGTATTGTTTGATATGGTTTATTTTGTAGCATCCCTGCCACAGTTATTCACCCATCCATTGTTCGGTTGGGTCTCCAGTACTCTCAGGGCATCATAGCGGGATCCAATGCTCGATCTGTGGCCCTACTACATGCCTTTAAACAGGTAATTCATAATCATACCTATAAAATTAATTATTTATAATTTTTGAATTTAATTAACCAGAAATCATTTTATAGGTTATTCAAGACTATAGCACACCTCCAAATGAGGAGTTGTCAAGGGACCTTGTGAACAAGCTTTCACCCTATATCAGGTTTCTTTCTTCCTTGTGAAAATTTATATAGCACATGCTCAGATGTATATTATTTAATTTGAACTCTCATCTTACATGGAAATGGTTATTTGACAGACACTGCCAATCCTTCTTCCCCCCACAGTTTTCTCAGCCAGTGTCGGCCCCTTTCAGCCAGCATGGGCAATGCCATCAAGTACATCAAGAAGGAAATTTCAAATATACCCAGTCAATGCAAAGAAGAGGAGGTAAGAGTATTCAGAATCACTAGTTAGAGACATTCATATGCAGTATATGTGTCCCCGACTAAGGATTTTCATAGTCGAGTTGTCAAATTTTGCCTATAGTCGACTAATAGTCGAATCGTGTGTGGGGTTAGGGAGGTGGCGGGTCTTTACCATTTTAAAGGCGTGACATCACACAAAGATATAGTAGAAAATGTATTAAAACATTTCGGATCAATAAAACTAAGAAATAACATAAATAACTGCAGAAAGGCCACACTGCAGATAGGATTTGCATTTCACATTCAAATCTAATTAAATTGCCTGTGCGAGCACGCTTTAAGTTGGCCCTACAGTGCTACATCGATGCACTGAAAAATAATCAACAATTAAGAACACAATATACATTTCTAATGAATAAAAATACAAAAAAAATTGTAAGTCAGAATCAAGTCACAAGATGCAGAACTAATGTGTGCAAAGTGCAGGGGAACATTTTCAAAACACAACCCACAAATAGTTAAATTAGATCACCCTGAGTGATCAATTAATTAAATAAATTACATTGAGCACCCTTTTATGGCCAAAATGACATAATCCTCATTTAATAACACCTCGGCTTAGATTTGACCGTGAGATTGTTAGTCGAAGCAGGCTCCACCTTTCGAAGCATCGAATCTTCGACTATTCGGGGTCACCCCTAGCATGCAGTCGTCTTCCTGTTCCTGTGAGTGTCTAAAAGCAACGTTTTCTCAACAGGCGAAAGGGAAACTCCAGGAATGTATTGATAGTTACGTAAATGAGAAGATCATTTTGGCTTCTGAAGCCATTTCTAAGTACGCTATTGAGAAGATAAGTAATGGAGACGTCATTCTTGTTTATGGCTGGTAAGATTTTTCCCTGAATTGCTATAATCCTGTAATAGTCTGGATTAATGCATTTAATACCTTTTTGTGTATTTTCCAGCTCTTCTCTTGTCAATCACATTCTGTGCGATGCTTTTGAAAAGCAGAGGAAGTTCAGAGTCATAGTCGTCGATAGCCGGCCCAGACTGGAGGGCCGAGAGGCGCTGAGGCGTCTGGTGAAGAAAGGCATCCGATGTACTTATGTGCTCATATCTGCCTTGTCCTACATTCTGCCTGAAGTGAGTCATTCTTTTCAGTAAAGCTTGTTACTTGCTGGGATTTTTGCAAGCACATTTTATTTTTAGCTCACTCTGAGGTAATGTGCTTTCTTTCCAAAGTGCTTGTACCTTCAAAGGATTCATTATGTGTTTGACATCAGCAGTAGCTAAAAATATAACTTAATTATGGATTGATACTTTAGTTCTTAAAGACACACAGGATCAACTGCAGTGGTGCTAGTACAGCAAAGGGTTGACAAAGATAACTACCCCGTTTTATAGTGTTTAGAACAGCATATGGACTTTATTTACATTAAACACTATTAGATTGCTGTTATGGTTTTATTCCAAATAATTAAATGGCACTGTGAGGTTCTGAATGTTTAGATTGTTACATTATATATTGCGTTAAACTAAATATTCAGAGCATGTGAAAAACACTAGGGTAATTTGAGGAAACTTTCACTTGCCCAATGGGGCCAGTGGTGCATCTTCACAGAAGTTGATAATTTGCGCATTTAAGCCTTGTCAAAATTTAAATATTCAAGCGCATGTAGATACTAAATTACTTGTGTCTCTCAGTTTGGTATTTGCGCACTGTGTGATTGTTTTGTGTGGCCAGCGACACACATCCAAAGCACGTACCCGGAAAGCCGCGTCGCACGGCACGTGAATACTCGCTCCTGAGCTTGACACATTCACTCTAAATTATGTCTTGTTAAGGATCATCGTTGATGCGCCAAGATGTGGATCAATTTTTAAAATATACATAAAACGTGTGCTCTCAATTGAAGGGGATTTTTTTTTTTATCTGATAAGAAAACACGCACATGATTGGATAACTGGACTAACCAGCAGGACCACTGTCTGTGCACTCAGGGATGCAAGTAATCGATGATGTAGGAAAAAAGAGCAAATGTGGCTCCTCCGCTTTCAGCAATTTCATTTTTTTATTACAGATATTTTCCAGGAAGTGACTATTTTGTTCTCTTGAAGACTAAATGGAAATGCTGTTTAATTCACAAAGGCTTCATGCCATATTCCAATTTTAACTTTGAATGGAAACAGCTAATATTTAAAATGGTTGAAATATTTCTTAATATTGTGCTGAATAGAAAGTTCACAAGAAATCTCATTTTCTTAGAGACCACTAACTTTTGAATTGTGCACTTGAACTACAGTTAACTGGCCTTTATGTTGTCATTATAAACATTGTTTCCATGAATGCTGAATCAGTTCTTGGACTCTGCACTCTCTTATTTCCAGGTATCCAAGGTATTTCTTGGTGCCCATGCACTTCTTGCCAATGGATATGTGATGTCACGCGTGGGAACTTCCCAGATTGCTCTGGTAGCAAAGGCCTACAACGTACCAGTGCTGGTCTGCTGTGAGACCTACAAGTTCTGTGAACGAGTGCAGACGGACTCTTTTGTATCCAATGAATTAGGTAACACTAGCATGTGTAGCATGACTGTTCAATTTACTAGAATCATTTTTGGTATTAACATTTACACACACACACAAAAAAGTAAAACCTAATGGATTTTTACAGATGACCCTGACGACCTGATTGTAACCAGAAATGGGAAGACCCATCTAGAGAATTGGCAGACTGTTAAATCTCTGGGGCTTCTGAACTTGGTGTATGACGTGACGCCACCAGATTTTGTGGACCTTGTGATTACTGACTTGGGCATGATCCCCTGCACCTCCGTGCCTGTGGTACTGCGAGTCAAGAACGTGGATCAGTGAAGAGCAGATGAACACGGTTCGGCTTCCCTCTTACATTTGCACATAAAAGAGTGTGTGCACACAGGGCTTCTAGCATGAAGTAAACATATCTATGAAATGGAACCAGCTTTTCAAATAAAGCTGTTGTTTATGTTCTCATTGTCGGGATCCTTTAAATTTTTCATTTTGAATTGAAATGACGTAGTCAATTTCAAGAAAAATTCTCAAATCACTTCTAGTTTTACACAAGATCAAGAATATCAGATTCGCTTGTTCTTATCAAAACCACAAAATTTAAAGAAAGTGTCGGTAAAGCATGTTTTGGTTTTCATGAAGGTCAGAGCATAGACATAAACATTAAAAGAAATGTATATCATCCTTTTTGGATAGTTGCTGTTGCTGAATTCCTTTCATAGATATGAATAAGGGAAAAGGAACATGGTGCAAATGTGACCATGCAAAAGCCGAAGATAAGAGGTTTTGTTTGTATTACCAAAACCTTGAAAAGGCTACTGAAAAATAAATAATTTAGATAAACTGTTTGCCGATTCTTTTGTGACAAGTCTTTAATTTTTGGTTCTGGTTTACTGAGGTACATGCTGAATTCCTCAACAAAATACTACATTGAAAGAAATGAAATTGGCATAATGTAACATGTACTGTCAGTGTTATACTAATAGTGCGTACCTATATAAATCTCATTTTAGCAGATGAAACCGATTCCCTTTACTCTTCCAAAAAGGAAAAGCATACAGTTTCAGCGGTTAAATGGTTATCGTTTAGTATCTAACATGTGACATCTGTAAAAAGCTGTATGTGGCAGTAACAATATACATTTATTTCACAAATTATAACAGTCTAATAACATTCATTTCCCCCCTCCGTTGTAAAATGAAAGCACTTTTTGCACTTAATTTTGTTTTAAAGCAACTCAAAATATTTGTCCATAAAATATGTCAGTGATTCATTTCTGTCAGAAATGTGGCTGCCCTCCAAAGACAATCCGCAAGGTCAGTCTATGGTCAGTTTTCCCTTTACAGACCAGTCTCTTCAAGGCTGTGAAAATATGTCAGTATTCACTGAAAGAATAAAATAAAATGTACAAATAAAAATTATAAATGTATAAAATGTACAAATAAAAAGGTTTCAGGACCTTGAGGGTCAAAAGAGAGTTAAAGTTTAAAACAAAAATTGTGCATTAAGTTATTTAAAAAAAAAAAATGTCATGCAAACCTGCTTTTGACAAGTTTAAAAAACAAGAAAGTAAAATGTTCATCCGATGGTTAAGCTTCCAGAGTATGTAACAGTTCTCATCTCTTCTAAGCTTGATGCATTTTGTGGCATGCGCAACTTTGTCACTTCTCTAAAATTCAAGTGGTCTCGACCTTTCGTCTTTGTGTAAACCAGAGTAACGATGAAAGCACAACTGTCGATCCGGTGAGTATCCCAAGCACCTTACCTATGGGAAACTCTCCCTGCAATTGAGAACAAACAATGAACATGTGCAATAAAGAAGTGATAACCAACCTGTTAAGGATGGTCTGTCAGGGGTCTCACCTGTCTCATGCACTTGTATCCGTGGAAATCATGGAGACAATCACACTCAAAGAACCCTGGACCATATGGGCTGCAGAATGAGTTTTCAGGGCAATTCCAGGCTGAAGAGACAAACAACATTCAATAAATGTATTTAAAGATATTTTAAAGATTTTGAGATCCCAGTTAACTGATAACTTACGCATCAGTGCCGTCTGATTGCAAACATTTTTCTGTCCTTCACAGATTCTGGCATTGTTTTTCACTTCAACCGTCTCCCATGATGCATTGCCCCCCGGACACTCCAGTTTTGAGGGTAGTAATCTAAGTAAAGATTTGTCAAGTCACCTTGATGGGTTAAATATGGGATTTTCAATCTTATAGATACCATGGACCCCAATGATGCTAGGGACTCCCACCCTAAAATGTACATGTTTTATAACAATATTATTTGGAAATATTTCAATTTTATAACTTACTATAATTATTTTCCACTTTAAATTTAAATCTTATTATTATAAATTTGTTACACTTTTTTAAAAAAAATAAATAGATTTGTCTACTGACCCTAAGCAATTTTGGCCCCCTTGGGGTCCCCAGACCTCAAGTTGAAAACCCATGGATTTTATGTTATTAACTCGATATACTGTGCTCATGCATAACTTACAATTGGGTAAGATGACTGAAACCCTGAAATATGAAATCGCTCAGATTGGTGATCGGGTTGTTGGAGAGATCTCTGTGTAAATACAGTTCAATATCGTTTAGATATTGCATTCAATGCTGAACAAGGCACATGCACAGATTATTAATAAAACCTGATCTGGTACGTACATTATGACTGCTGTGAATGAATTATACAGGTGCTCTACATGACTGATAGAGCAGTTTGACAGGTCCAACCTAAAACAGGATAAAGATAATCGTATACAGTTAGTTTTATAAATAGGACACACACACACACACACATATATATTCACAATAAAAAAGTGGAATACTAGAAAGTTTTCCTACCCTATAATGGTAATATTGCTGGTATTGTTCTCAAAACAGCAGCGTCCTTCAATCTGGCCTTTTTTAAGGCAGAAATCCCAGACAGGACTGCCTTGTCGTACAGTCCCTTCGCACATTTGACATAACTATCGAAAATAAAAGGTGAAAGCTTTCAAAATATTATAGAACCACATGCATGCATAAAATGTGTTTACAATGAGTTTTAGTTTACAACATGATGACAACAATGTAGCATAGCATGTTTTATTATAATCATTTCGCTGTACAACTGTGTTGCAATCATTAGTCGATCGTCTCACCTGTACATCAATATCCTGACTGTCTACATATGCATTGAATAAAACAAATAAAACAGTACATAAATACACAGTAGATACCGCATGTGTTGTAATGCTAGCTGTCATTTTCGCCAAAAACAAAGTCACGTGACATGATCATGTGACGTTCAAGGGCCGCGACCCTGTTCGTGACAACAAGGCGGCGCAAGTATTTTGCATTTCTCATTGTAAAATCTTGATAGAGACGAAATGCTTACAAAACACTGGAGTTTTTACATAATTCACTTTGTTGGACTGATGTAGATCCTCCTCGCCATACCTCCAATATTAGTTTAGCCAATCTACATTTATTTAGTCTGGATATTGAAAGGGACCCACGAATACGGACTTTATAAACAGTAGTACAGGCACACATTTTATTTTTAAATTAACTATTATATAACAGAAATAACCTGGTATAAAATGTAAGTGTTTTTAGGCTATAAAAATGTCTGTATCGCCTTTAAATTGGGATTTTGGACTGTCCCAACTCAGAGGCAAGATTAAAATTATGATAACAGTATGGACCGGATATAGATTTTAGTATGGCAGGAAGACAAATAATCTCATTCACTTGTCTCAATTTTAGACAAAATGGTATAGTGTTCAGTGCCTTGATCAACTAACTGTTTGAAAAAAAAAAAGATCAAATAAATATTTTTCTTTCATTTAGGCTATTGGGAAATATAGGCTACACTATTAATTAAAACAATATGGTTCTAAACTAGCCTATGCTGCCCTGTGGAGTTAAATGTTAAACTTAATATTGAGTGTAAAAAATTTCCACCAGAATTGAATGTAAGTTTGCATCGTCATGGAGAAATTGTTTTCAACAACAAACGTTTGCAACATATAAA
The DNA here is from genome assembly GCA_038021265.1 of Cyprinella venusta. NCBI lineage: Eukaryota > Metazoa > Chordata > Actinopteri > Cypriniformes > Leuciscidae > Cyprinella > Cyprinella venusta. The sequence continues at coordinate 16,867,050 of CM075876.1, read as the reverse complement.
CTCCAAAGGACCTAATGAACGTTTTTACGCAATAACACCCCCGGCTAAAGCAGAATGGTTTGATCCAGACTGTTGCAATGCTTCGGGAGCGCGCAGATACATATTGAATACATTATAGCAGACAGACAGACAGAGTGCTGCCTGGAAGAACGTTTCGCTACAATGTAGACTTATGTGTGTTCTTCCTAACGCCCTAACAAGTACGAGCACTGTGTCGGCATCTCGAAATGCATCCTGCGACAAACAATTTCTTCATTTGTTTCCCTCTCCATACTCGTTCGCATGTAGCCTACCAATGTAGGCTGTAGCCTACCAATGTAGGCTGTAGACAACCGCGGAGCACCTTTACGTGGAGTAATCTGGAAAGTTAATTGGATCGTGGGCCTCGCGACGACACTTCGGTGTTTTGCAGACTCGCTTCCCACATTCTTTTACAGTGCGCGAGGAAGTGAGAGGACATACTTGGCGAGAAATTGCCGACAATGAACGTGGAATTACCTCCAGTTGCAACATGGCTGCTGCTTAGATGTTTATTGAAAAAGTTCAGCCCTGAACATTAAGAAAGTTTTGTTTTTTAATAATCCACTTCGCGAAAAATAACTTTTCTGGCATAATTCGACCCAGGATTGGACTGGACTGGACTGATCAGAGCGAGTCTAACGTTAGCTCGCCTTCATTCAGTTTGGTCCCTACATTACAGCAAACCAACACCGAGAGCTGAACCTTCTCACTCTTAACAGCATTTTCAGCCTCGTCTGGGACGTGTAATCTTACAGTAGAAAATGCATTTCTCCATCCCCGAGACGGAGGTCCGATCTGATGAAAACGGATCTACATATGTGGTAAGTGTAACTGGAGGTCATATAAGCGATGCGCCAAGTATTTACATTTGGAGACACCGACGAATAGTGTTGCTTTGAATCTGTGTTTTGAACAAATCTTTTAAGCGAACGAATCTTCTGCTGACTGACTTGAACGTTCAGTCAGATTTCATATGAGTCATTGTCGTGTTAACAACAGAAATTGTGATAATTTAACAGGCCATTGAAGTAAAATTTGTTTGTTTAAGTTATTGTTATTATTTTTCTATTTGACAAAATACAGAGGAAAAAAATCAGATCTACTTTGTATTGGAAGGGAAAATGTATAGGCTATATGATGCTTAATTAAGTGACACTCTTTCTGAGTCTCTTAGTAGATTTGTTAACGCAACTCTTTAAATAAAAGATGACGACCTCTTTAAACAAAAGACTCGGTGTTTATAAACGAATCGGTTTAGTGAGCGATTCAATGACTAAAAACATTTGCCATCACATACTTACATAATGATAACCTGCAAAAAAAGCATCTGAATGAATCTTTGTAGTGAACAGACGGATTAATAACACTCTTCAAAATCTACATGTCACAAAACTTATTAGATATGAATATTCATATCTGTTGTGTAGGAGATTTAAAAAACGTGTAGTGAAAACCATATGTAACCGAATAACAAAAAAGGGCACAAAGATCAGTAATTATTGCATTGAAGAATTTTTTTTTTCAATTATTGCATTGAATAATAACATTTGGGAAGCTTTGTCCCTTTCTGTATTTCTATTTGAATGGTCACTCAAAGTTGTTGGGCGAATTGAATTTCACAACGTCTCAGTTCTTCTGGCTTCTCTCCCTAAGCCATATGCATTGCAAGATTGCCATTTATTTCAGCATAGGTTATTCATTTAGTGGAATAGCTGGCTGGCTGACTGCTCTGAAGACATGACACTTCATTTATCTATGCTATAGCCTATCCATAACAGACAGTTTCGGCTCCTGTGGTTACATCTGTATTGTACTGAACTGTGGATTGATTACAAAGCGTATTCTGTTCAAGGACAGGCACTGCAGTCCAATCTTCTCGTAGATGTCGGCTGATGTACAAACTGTGGTGTTGACTCTCTTTAGCCACCAAATTATTTGAATAAAGGCTGAGATGAGCTCTTGTGTGCACATGGATGCTCTCAGTACACCTAAAACACCTCCAGAGATCCACAATGGTGTAATGCACTGATGTGAAGATGAATGAATCATTCCTAACAGATTGATTGCACAAGTTGTTTGTGTCCTTCTGTGACTGTGAATTCAGAGAGTTTTCCATCATAGAGACACAGACGGTCAGTAATGCTCTCAACAGATGAGTCTTTCAAGGCCACTGTGAGTTAAATTGGCCAGATGATTCACACACACCTTTTAATGCTGACTAGATATTAGCCTTGTTGTTTTGCACAATCTTAAGCATTTTATAGATTTAGACTGGTTCACCATGTTGATATTCTGTATTTATAAACTATCATAGTTTTATAAATATTTTAAATTAGCTTTCATTTTTATATTTTCATTTAAATTTTAGTCAAAATGATACTTGTTTTGTTATGTAGGTTTGCCTTGGTTTCTAAATGTTTTTTTTTTAGTTAGTTAGTTATTTTAGTACTTAACCTTATTTCAGGGCAACATTTCAAAGTTTTCTTTTAAAATATTTGTATTTTTTTTATTGAACAAATGTTTTAATAGTTTCATTTTATTAAACGACAACAACACCGACCCTGCTCGAATTTTCAAACTGATTTAAAACTTGAGAATGAGTGCTTTCACGAATGGAGGAGGTTTTCTTCAGACATCTAAAGTTGTCTTGACCTGTATTAGGCAGGAAGTTGTGTAGTATACTTTGGAGCTGTATGTGTCACAGAATATGCATACTTTGCAGAAGAGCCACAAAAATGAGTGGGCTGCGTTTCAAATGGCACGCTTCCTGTTCAAACAAAAGGGTAAAAAAAAGTTTGATGGTTTTTACTTCCTGAAGACTTGCATACTCAATCTTCCTTATTTTGATTTGGAGACATGTAAGGACATGGCGGTTTCATCCTATCTCTGTCAGACTTGTTCTAGCTTTGATATCTTTGGTGACTTGCATGTTTGAGTTGTGTAGCAGAGCTTTGCTTTCACTAATTGGATCATACCGTCTCATACTCATTCGTCAGGGTCTTTTTGATGGCGCCGAATGCATGTTCAATATGTGAGGTCAGAGACCATTCTTATAGTTTGCCACAATAAGATGGAGAACATTACACAGCAGTATCCTGTCCTGAAACAAAACAAAATAACATATTTTTGGATCACAACCGCTCAGTATTGTATGTAACTTACTTGGTTTGATTGCAGATTATAAAGGCCACACAATCCACAAGAATGGCTCAAGAATTGTTTTGGTTGTGTTCACTCTACCTAAAACTTAGTGTCTTTGAAACAACACTCTTCATATTGTTTTCCCATCAAAGTCTTTCCTTTGAATGTACCTGTACCACACATTTTGGTTTGTGTCTAGTTGATACATTGCATGTTTTCTGTAATTTAAGTAAGAGTTCAGTCTTTTTTATTCCATAAAGAACAATGGACTATTATCTCAACACCTAACGATGTGCAACATGATGCATAGTCAAAACAACAACCAATCAGGATGTTTGACACAATAGAGCAAAAGTCCCTTAATTTTATAAACATAAGCTTTTTAAGTTAAGAAAAACTAAAAAAAACCAGCAAGCTTACATTCCTTTAACAATAAATGGTGTTAAGTCCATGCATATTTGTAGGGGGTTTGAAGAAAGGATCAAATTATACTAAGGCACCACCACCATTAAACAAGTTGTTTTGATATAAAATCTTCTCATTTACTAAGCGACTGTAAATAATTGACTCATCGTTTTTTTAGTTCAGTGTCAAAATGTTTCATTTTAGAATTTATTTTATAATTTGATATATTTCAGGGTGATATAAAATAATAAATGTAAATTTAGATTTTTTTTTTTAAATAATGCAAATAAAAATAAAATGAATAAATTTAAATAAATTGAATCAAAGAAATGCAGCTTTGGTGAGAATAAGAGATTTCTTTCAAAAACATACTAAAAAAAAAAAATAAATATCTGTCTCCAAACATTTGTTTGTAGCATCTATAAGTGAAAACCTTCTTGTAGTTATTGATGGGCCTTAAAGATTTTACTCATGAATATGTATTGAGTGTTTATTTTTATTGTGTGTCTATAAAGACTAACTAACTGTTCTTCCTTCTTCAGGCTTACAATATCCATGTGAATGGTGTCTTGCATTGTCGAGTACGTTACAGTCAACTCCTGGGCCTCCATGAGCAGGTGAACACACACATCAAGAAAACACAATACTTAAACAATTAGTTTCGAATCACTGACTGTAAAATCATCCAATTAATAAGTCAGTTCTGTCTGAGATTGGGAAATGTATTCTGAAAATGTACCGCTTCACTGAAATTGAGGAAATGAAACATTATGAGAAATTACAGTAGACAGTAGCTATTATAGTACATAATTGATACATAAATACAAATATATTCTTGTTCATTGGGATTTAATGTGATTAGTCACCTTGGTGCCTGGATGGAGAGCCAGTGAAATGATTTGTGGATATTTAAATCTAAACTTCAAAGACAAAGAAACACTCATATTTCATTAAACTTTTCATCGTTGTATTAAGCATGATTTAAAGTATGTAACTAAAGTGAAAGTGAAACTATTGCATAATATTGAGCTTGATTGAAGAGGATCATTTTTGGTATATATATATATATATATATATATATATATATATATATATATATATATATGTGAAATTGAATTGGTGTGGCGATAAATGGATAGTTTTCTGATGTGAGGCAGGGTAAATATTTCAGCACTACTCAAACAGGATTATTTTTTTAATGAATATAGTTATTAATATAGGATGTCTGTTCAATTTTGTACTGATTTGGACCTGATCGTGGTCTCTGTTAGCCAAAAGCGGCAGTAATTTGCTTCATAATATTTACTGAGGTTGTGTGAGGAAAAACACAGGCATCTTTGTTTTGGACTGCATTTAAATCACAATGTACCCTTGTGAAACACAAACTCGTCCAAATTGTGAAGTGGTAAAGCTATGAGTATATTCACCACTATTGAATAGCTCATATATTTTCCAAATATTTGGAAGTGAGGCCTCATTCTCGGAAAAGAATCTGCCTATTACCTTTCTTACACCTACCAATTTCACAAATTCTGTGTTTCCTTATGAATGAAAGAGAACTTCGGTGATCTCAGCATTAAGGGCATGTTGTGTTGTTTCAAAGCCGCTGTTGCTAGGTAACAGGGCGTTGAGGGCCTAGTAAGATCATACGTGGTCATATGATGCAATCCGTAGAAGCTGTCAGGGTGTGAGGCTTGAAGTTAGTTAACCCTTAAAATGGACCTCAAATATTATCTAATCTAAAAGTACATTTTTATTTAGTTTCAGCTATATTTCAAGTATTAAACATGGTTTTTGTGTTTGTTTTAGCAACATTGATAGATTTATTTTTTCTACTTGTGCCATTCAATAAAATGCCAATGACACAGATGGAACAACAGCAGGCATCATTTTAGATGTTGTGAAGTGTATACATATTTATTATAATACAACCAAATGTTCTATTTTCATATTTAAAATGAAGTTCTCCCTCTCTGTTGTTTCAGATAAAAAAAGAATATGGAAATAATGTGGTGCCGGCTTTTCCACCAAAGAAGATCTTCACTCTCACGCCGGCTGAAGTCGATCAGAGGAGAGAACAGCTGGAGAAGTACATGCAAGCTGGTAAGAAAAACATTCTTTTACCTGAAAAGTTTACTTTCAAAATGATCTTTGTGACTTGTGGTCCATTTGTTTTATCTTTGAGCTCATTTGCTTCTGTACTACTCCTTAAAATTTACCAAATTCACTTAACAGATCATACACCACTGTTACCTAGTTTAGGGTTGGTGAGATATTATTTTTAAAAATCTTCTGCTCCCCAAGGCTGTATTTATTTGATCAGAAATACACTTAAAACTATAATATTGTGAAATATCATTACAATTTAAAATATCTTTGATGGCAATTGAATCACATGATCTGCAGTATAGGCATTTAAATTTGACAGCAAAAATGTGGATGACTCATCCTGCACTGCACAGATTTTTGTCCAATCGAATGCTAGATAGAATTCGACTGCAAGCTGCAAGCCATGACTCACTCATGGCTGTGATTAAGCCTGTTGGCGATTAAAAAAAACCCTGTTTCAACTGGAAATGTGTATCAACAGTATAGAAAACTTATTTGTCAGCCTTAATCCTTCGTATGAGGTTTTATGTCTTTATGTCTGCTCTTCCCGAAGAGGATGGAGCTTGTTAATGTTCCACATTGTCATTCCTGAAAACATCAGGCAAACTACATGAAAGAATTAAACTACATGTTAAGAATTTTACCATGCGTGTCATTTAACAGGTTATAGGTGAGTTTTTCTGAGCACAAAAGAAAATCAGCAGTGCTGGCAGCACCAAGAGCCGTTTGCTCTAATCCATTCCAGCACTGGCACTATCCATCGAACAAGCTAAGCCTTGTTGAGCTTATTTGCTCACAGTCTGGAGCTGCTCTTGGCTTGGCCTCCCGCAGTTACATCACTGAGAAACATGGTTATGGAAAATTAACCGACGCAAACACACAAGCTGTTCAAGAGTGAATATTTTGTTAGTTTGTGCAAATGTTTTGCGGTTGTTTGCTCATGTGCTATATTGGAAGTAAAAGTAAACAGTATAGTTTATGTTGGTCAGTCCCCCCCCCCCCAACTCAGGTTATAAACTCAGGTTATTATTAGTCAGGGAGTCATAGTGGTATTTTCAAAGAAAAAGTAGGCATTGTATTTTCAGATTAGTTTGAGTTTATGTGATTTTTGACAAATGAATTTTGAAACATTGAGTTTTACGTTATAAATCAATTGAGACGAAAAACAAGATTAAGAAAGTTGGTTTAAAATATTTCCTCAAGGAGTTACACACACATATTCTGACAATCAATCTATAAGCGTTTCCATGCAATTTGTACCTTGAATTTTTTAAAGGACAGACCAACCACTTATCTAATTCTTTGATTAAAACATTGGCCTTGTGCCCAAGTGGAAACGGTGTGTTCAGTTTGTTTAAGTGAATCGTTTGGTTTGTTCATTATGTAATGTATATTTATGTGTTTCCATAGCGTGCTATTCTGAGAAAACAATTACCCCATAAGTAGATTCAGTTTATTTAACTACATTTTTATATTAGCTTTATTAAACCTTTAATGATGAGCTTTTCTCTCTGCAGTGCGTCAGGACCCCATTCTGGGATCCAGCGAGGTGTTCAACAGCTTTTTGAGAAAAGCTCAACAGGTAGAATTTCTATATTATTTTTGTTTATTGAAAGTGTTTATTATAATTTGAAAATGAATTATGATTATTGTAAATATAGTAGTTTAAATTCTGCTATTTGAAATACTGTAAACATAGCCTACATATGAAAATGTATTGTAAGATTGTATGATTATTGGTAATTGTTGCATGATTGTCCACTTAAGCATTTCAGAGGGGTTCCTTCAAACTTTAACTGAATTAGGTTTCCCTTTTCATTGTCAATAATGTTTTGGCCATTTTGCAATTAGCTTCTCTATATGAATAATTTCTGAGATCTATTTCAAATTTTATGGTGTCTAAATACAGAAGTGACATAGTTTCCTGTCATAAACCTTAAAGGGTTAGTTCATCCAAAACCCCAAAATTAATCCTTATGAATTTAGTCCAGAATTTCTGTAGAGACTAGATTGGTTTAAATGATCAACAGATGAAAATGAGTATATTATTTACATATAATCATTGATTAGCGAACATGAACAAAAGTTCAACCAAACCTGCTTGACACGCTAGAACTAAACTCACTGGATCTTGCTAAAGCTCAAATGTGCTGCGTAACACACGAGGATGGACCTTATTGGTTCTCACGCCAAGCAAGCATAATTGAGCTTCCAAATTCAATCTGTTAATCCATCATATAAAGCGATCAAGTCTCTTCTGAAAATTTGCACTAAACCTCTCAATTCATATGGATTAGTTTTATGATCTTTTTATGAACGTGAAGTGTCGTGATAGTTGTGTAACTGGCAATTGAGGAACAAAAAGCTCTTAGATTTCATCAAAAAGATGTTAATTTGTGTTTCGAAGATGAACAAAAGTGAGGGTGAGTAAATTAATGACAGAATTTTAATTTTTAGGTGAACTATCCCTTTGATTATTTTCCTGTACCTCTCACACTGAAGAAAAAAAAAAAAAATATATATATATATATATATATATATATATATACACACACACAGTATATATATTAAATATTGGTAGGTCTCATATATTTCATGTCCTCCTTAATGTGAACTGGTTTGTGTTCCTCTCTGTTCACTTCCTTATATTCAAGTACCATTCTGTACCACATTTGTTGTCTGAATCACATAGGTTGCATTCTTTGGGAATTTCACCTTCCAGCCCACATAGATTTTTGGTAATTTTGCTGTCAGATTCTGTTCGTCCCCCAGCTGCCCATCAGAGAGCAGTCTGCAGAAACAGAATAAGAGATTAGAATTGGCCTTGCGTTTTCATTTTTTCAAATCTCTGTTAAGATCAGCTGCTGCTCTGAGACCCTCTGCCTCAGTGGGAGATGAAACATGCAGGAAGAGGGGTAAAAAAAAAGAGAGATGAATTTGCAAGAAGTGAAAGAGAATAGTGAAAGAACAGTGTTGATCCATAAAAACTGTGCTGTAGTCAGCACTGTAGTGTTTTGACCTTTTGTTTTTTGGACTTTGTGTTTAATTCCAATATCTAATTATCAAATCACCAGTCCTATCTATAAGCACCTATATCATACAATAAGCCTGAATCTATACAGTAAATCACTCTGAAATCAAAACATTACATTTAATCTAAAATGAAAAATGCCCTCATGACATGTAAGCTGGAATACACAGGAAATGAAACTGCTCTGTTAAAGGCTGTGATTTTATATTACCAGTACTGCATGTTCATCAAAATACTCTGGGATCAGCTGAACAGGAAGCATCAGAAGTTGAATTAGAGTTCAGCACAAGGTATTTCCCCAAAACCTTTAAAGGGGTTCTTTACCACGGGTCTATACATCTTTTCAATAAAAGTTGGTTGCCTAAGCAATAGAAAAAAAAGGCAAAGCTTTTTTTTTTTTTTTTTTTTTTAATCATTGATACTCGGCTACAGAAAAAATAGATAGAAATAATAATATAAAAATAATATAAAATAGATAGGAACCTTCAACACCCATAATGCACTGGGCATGTTGCCGTCCAAGGCCACTCCCACCAGTCTGCTATGTATATTACTTACCGGAGTCAAAAATTGCCTTGCTTTAGTTGGAAATACTACTTAGTAAACTTTTAGTCATAATGGTGTCGACTTGTATTGTTCCCGGGTGCAAGAATTTAAAGAGTAAACATTTAGCAGAAATGGATTGCTTTAGGTTTCCAGTGAAGGAATCAAGTGCATTGTAGGTTAAAGACTGCGAAGAATAATAAATATGGAGAGAACATTGCCATTGACAATCTGAAAAACCTTTGAAAAATGTTTGTAGTCAACATTTCAATCTGGATGAACATGAACAAATGTTTTAAGCCAAATGAAGGGGAAAAACTGAAATAACTGCCATTCTGTAAACCATTGAATTCTGTGACCCTAGTAGGCTTAATACAGTGCAAATGGTCAGATACAGGTGAGAAAGCTGTTGCCATAGAGTTCCATTTCCACCATAATGGTGTGTCTCTAAAGAGTAGACATAGTTTAGTACAATTTTCAGTTTTAAACCTACCCTACCCACGTAAAATGGAGGAAGAGTAAACATTGTCCATTTACGGATACTAATGATACAATACAAAGCGGTTTGACAATTGACGAGTTACACTTTAAGGAGCACCTGTTATGTCCTTTTACGAAGTCTTGATTTTGTTTTGGGTGCGTCTAAAATGTTCAAAAACCACCTTATTTTTCACATATTTTACAGTGTTGCATCACCTCTCTTCCCAATCTGTCAGTTCATGTCTCTATGTAGCCCCTCCTTTCGAAAATCGCAATGTGCTCTGACTGGTCGACTGGATCAGTGTGTTGTGATTGGTCAACCGCTTTGAGCATGTTCTGGAAATGTTGTGCCCCTTACCATAACTGTGTTAGATCTGGGGAAAAAACAGCGCCTCTTGGACATAGTTGACAACACACTACTAATGCAACTCAACCAGGCCTTGTCCTCGATATTGTGTGCATTCCTCGGGCTGGAATATTGTGACGTACATTGACTGAAGAAAACTACAAGACTGCAATCGAGGTGTCTCAGGGACTTCAGGAACAGTGAAGCTACTATAGAGAATAAATACCTTTGGAATGGATTTTGTGCTTATTAACTTTGCAGACTGTTTTATGTTTTATGCTCAAACAGCAACATTACACAATAATGAAGGTTGAAAATTGAAAAAGTAAAAAGACTTTTTATCACTGTTTCACTCTGCCACAGGAGACCCAGCAGATCCCCACTGAGGAGGTGCAGCTAGAAATCTACCTGTCCAATGGCCAGAAGGTCAACGTCAACATCCTCACATCTGACCAGACCGAAGATGTTCTGGAGGTGAGAATGTTGTCTTGTAACTGTTTCCAAAGCACAGATCTGATTCATGTTCTCCAAGCAAATTCTCACTGCCAGGTTTATGCCTTTATGTAGTTTTGAATAGTAATTTAGTTCTTGACACTTTCATTGTAATAGTGAGCAAAAGCCACGTTTCCTCCAAATCTACCTGGAATAATTTTTCCCAGGAACTTGCTCACCCCAGCATATCATATATGCTTATCAATGCTGCTTGAACTCAGCCAATAAGCATGTTAAGCTCCCAAGTCCTACCCCTGAAAGTAAAAAAGCTCTCCAATCAGTGCAACACATATTACAGCTTAAGTCTTAAGGGCTTTAAGAAGTTTTTTGTGGATCATAGCTTTCCTACGTGCACCGCACAGAGCCATAGCAGATCCAAGCTCTCATTAAAATGCCCCCTGCACCCATATGCAGCACACACTGCTCTCCGCTGTGCTATTCAACCAGAGTGATGGCCTTTAGCACCTGATGGAAGTGAAAAAGTCAAGTGTTGTGCATAAAACATGGCATAAATGTAGTGAAGAGTAACTTGATCATGGGACCTCCTTGGGTGTAATGTTTAACACTTGACCGCACAACACTCCTGTAAAAGAAAACACTTCGGAAAGTTTTGACATGATAAAATCTGATATATCTTATCATAAAAACACTGTAAAAGCATGGTAACACAGCAAGGGCGTTTTTTCGTCTATTCTAAATTCACATACACGCATACTTTATCAAGATTGTGTGTTTTGTCTATGAATACATATGCATGTCTTGTGAATAGGTTTAGTCTCTTCTCTTGTGGGTAATAATAATCGCTGTGTTTATTAATGATGCTTTAATGTCCTCAACAGGCTGTGGCCTCAAAGCTTGACCTTCCTGATGAGCTGGTGGGATATTTCAGCCTCTTCCTGGTTCAGGAGCGGGGGGATGGGGGCTGCACATGTGAGTATAACATCTGACCTATTTAATTCAGACCTTTTTGTACAGAAATTTGCTATCACAAGATTTGGCCTGCTGGCTTCAGCTGGAAAGTGCCTTGGCTGTTATTAAATGGTATCTGAAAGTCAACATACTTCCCCTGGACTGGATCTAAATGCAGTCCTTGCAGCTCAAAAGAGGGTCTGTGTTCTGTTGAGATGGCCGCCCACTCTTTTCAAAAGTAAACTGAGGTCAAGTAGATGGAACTTCGGTCAAGCTGTTGTTGGAATGGTACACGCAGCTCTGCTGTAGGCCTGTAATGCATGTTAGGCAAACATTGTCATTTTTTATTTTCTTGTTCTTAAATTAATTGAATTAAGCCCAAACCCTAAGTTTTAAACTTTGTTTGTTTAACCTGTTTTGTTTTAGCTTCAAATATCAGTATGCCAATAATGTAACAACATATTCACGGTTCTCTGTAATCACATCAAGGCTTAAAATAGTCCCAGACTAAAATGCACGTTTAAGCCATTTTAAATGAAAGCAACTTGCACTAACTCATCTTAAAAATTGTCAGTGCCACTGTTTTGTCTCAAGATGCGCACTAGTAATGTTTGTATTTAAGGCATGTTGATAAAAGCTACTTAAAGGAGTAGTTCACTTTAAAAAAAACTTTTGCTGATAATTTACTCACCCCCATGTCATCCAAGAAATTAAGGTTTTTGATGAAAACATTCCAGGATTTTTCTCCATATAATGCACTTTACTGGGCACCAAACAGTTCAAGGTCCAAAGGACAGTTTCAGTGCAAACTGCAAACTGTTTAAAGGGCTTTAAACGATTCCAGACGATGAATAAGGGTCTTATCAAGCGAAATGATCGCTCATTTACAAAATAAATAACAAAGTTTAGTGTTATAAGCTCAAATGCTCGCCTTGCTCTGTTCTGTGATGCACGTTTGTGACTCTCCTGTTCAAACTCGTTCATCAAATTGAACAAATCTTTTTTCGAGTCATTTGGTTCATTCAATGAACGAAATGAACAAATTGACTCGGAAAAAGATTCGTTCATTTTGATAAACAAGTTTGAACAGGAGAGTCACAAATGTGCATCACAGAACAGAGCAAGGCGAGCATTTGAGCTTATAAAACTAAACTTTGTTATTTATTTTTTAAATGAGTGATCGTTTCATTTGATAAGACCCTTATTCATCGTCTGGAATGATTTAAAGCCCTTGGAACAGTTTGCAGTTTGCACTGAAACTGTCTTTTGGACCTTGAACCATTTGGTCCCCAATAAAGTTCATTATATGGAGAAAAATGTCTATGAAACCAGGCCTACAAAATACTATTGTAATGATACAGTTGTACTGTACAATAAGAAAATATTTGATAATTACAATTAATTTGTTTTCTACAATGTACAATCACAATATTTGTCTTAAATTCTTTAATGTTAAAACTTCAAGCTTTTATTTTGGCGAAAACTGCAAATTTAAAAGGAAAGCCTAAATATTTTGACCATTTATGTACACAACAACTACATTTTGGGGACCTGAAAATGCTAACTTTTGAAAATGTTTTTGAAAACTATAGCATTATTGTCATCTTCGTGTCTATTTGTGAAAACGGTGACGTCATGCGCATACATATTGCTTGTTTAGTCTATAGGCGTAGTGTTTTATTTACAAAGTGACTGAGCTGGCATGCATAAATACAGCATTTTTAGTCGTTTTAGCAGATCTGTATGAACGGAGATCGTTTTGACAACATACTCCAAACGTACACAAGTCTGGGTTTAGTTTACAACAGGTTTATATATGCTTCTTGTTACGAATGTCCACAAAAATGTTGGAAATCATGCAAATGTGAAAACTAAATGAGCTTGGTGAAAATAAAATGATCCGTAAGTTCCCATAGGTACCCACAAACGAGAAAACCTGTTCTAAGCAGTAAGACGTTGATTTTCACCTTGCCGACAAACAAAGAAAGTCCCATAGGGGCCAATAAGCAACTACCCAGAACACCTCAGCAACTGCATAGCAACAAACTGAAATCACTCAGAAGGACTTAGAAACTGCATAGTAACACGCTAGCATCTTGATGAGGAGTCTTTTACAGAAAAGCTAATTATAAATATATTGAGAAATGTTACCTGCTAACCAGTAATCATTATTTTCTTTGTAAGAATTCGAAGATGATGCCTTTATCAGCTTTGTGGTAAAACAACACATTGCATACTCTTGAGAGAGGCCAAAAAACTGCATATAGTTGCGTAGAGGTTGAAAGCCAACATTAAACATTGCTTCGATAGAAATTTCCTCGTTAGTCTGTTATAAACAATGTTGGTTGAGACTTTATTGGCAGGAGTAAATGC